>CP125975.1:285582717-285988415 GCA_030063025.1 Avena longiglumis
TTACGTATTGCTGGTGGAAAGGTCGTGAGCAGTCGGCATCGAAGAACGCGATTAAATTAAGCGTGATAGTACCCGCTAATGTAATGATGGTGCAGTGGTAGTACAACATACTACCGGTAGTACCGGTCAATAGCGGTAATGCAACACCTTGTGATGTCTTAAGCTTAACGCGAACTTTGAGACAGGTGAACTTGCCAAGAACCTCAAATTCGTTGAAAAAAGCGACCAAAAGGCTGAGCTAGAAACAAGGGGGCTATAGATCGACTCCCAAAGCAGATCTATGGACCAAAACCACGAAAAACTCACCAAATCCAAAGATCGATCCAAGGCAAATTGGGCTCTTTTGGTAGGATTTTCGCTTTTAAGGCGGATAAAAGAAAAATTGGAGAAATTCGTGATCAACCGTGCTCTTGATACCAATATGTTATGGGGTAACCACAGGTTGGCCGATCTTTCACGAATTCCACGAGAAACGAGGGGAACGAGGTGGTCAGGGGAAGGAATCGGTGAAGACGATGGAAACCACGAACACACACACACACAAAACACGATACACGCCTACTCCTCACGCCGGTGGCAACCGGTCCAACATAATCCTAGGATCGGTGTTGGGCGGCTCGCTCCACGCCAACACGGGGATGAGGTGCTTGGTGAGATCTTGACGGCTTGGGGGCGAGACACCGAGAACCCAAGGCCTTGTACAACTTGAACGCACTTAAGCAAGATCCAAGAGGTGGGTGGATAATCCGGTGCTCCTTGATAGGAGCATGAGACCAATAGATATAAGTCCTCAAAGGGTTTCCTTAATATCTATTATTATCCAAGTCTGCCCGGTTACAATAGAGGGTGGGGGCTATATATAGTCCAGCCACAAAACAAGGGTAGTTTCGGAATGGAGAGATAAATGATAGGTGGGGTTACAAGGCACAGGGCCGAACTTAGGCGATCGTGGTCGCAGGCGGGACCGGTAGTCCGAACCGGTACCGGTGGTAACCAGTAGTACAGCTTCCGGAGCGGTAGTACTGCTTGAGGGCTTGGAGCTTCCGTCGGAGGCGTCAGTGGCGGTAGGGCGGTACTGCCACCCAGGTACCGATTCTGGGATGTAGTACCGCTTGCTTCCGGGGCGTGGGCAAGCTTCTGTGGCGAGCGGTAGGAGGCGGTAGGACCGCTTGAGCCAGGTACGGTCGTCTCAACCGGTAGTACCGCTTATGCTGGCAAATGATCGGTGGTTTCTTCTGCACTGATGATGCACAGAGTTTGCGTGTGAAGTAGCAAGCCATCCAAGGGGGTGTCGAAATCACACAAGGAGAGGAGCGAGTTCACCTTAGTTTGAAGGAGCTTGGCTCGGGCACGAGTCATGGGTCCATTTGGGTAGCTCGTGGGAGTAGATGTAGTAGCGGTCGGAGGATGGGCTGCATCAAGAGAGTACATGATGAGACTTGTATGACAGCGGATAGAGGCCAGCGTTGGAATTTATTCCAGGCGCAGTGCATGATCAAAGGTAAAGCATGCAAGTTGATTATTGATGGAGGAAGCTGTACTAATGGCATTAGCAAGACAATGGTGGCAGAATTGGGGTTGTCCACATGGCGTATTCCTGAACCTAAGCATCTACAGTGGTTAAATAGCTGCGGTATGGTGAAGGTAACTCATAAGGTGCGTGTGCCATTTAAATTTGGTGATTATGTTGATGAGATTGAGTGCGATGTGTTGCCATTGGAGGTATGTGGGCTGTTACTTGGTCGTCCATGGCAGTATGATCGTAATGCGTTACATGTTGGGAGAGCAAATACATATTCTTTTGTGCATGATGGCAAACATCAGACTTTGAAGCCTATGAGAGAGGATCAAATCAAGTCCGACGTGGTGTTGGTGGTTCTCAAGGAGAAGTTGCATAAGGCTAAGCCACAACCAGGGCTAGCTAAGGTGCAACATGAGGAGCATGATGCGAAGAGCGTCAGTAGTGATATTGTTTCATCCATGCCTGTAGATGACAAACCAATTGTTCTTGTTAGTGACAAGCCGGTTGAATTCAAGCCTCTTATTGATGAAGGAAAGAATATGTCAGCATGTGTTCCATGTGTTCCACTTCCAGTTTGTGTTGACATAGGTGTTCAGACCGATGACGATGTTGCTGATCACGTTCGGGTGCATATGGTGCCGCGGTTAGTCAGCCACAATTTTGTTAGAACACCTCAGAGACGTTTTGTTGGAGCAGGTGCATGTGCATAGAGGCAAGGATGGACATGTTCGCCAGTTGTGGTCCAGCATCACTCATCTTATGCGAGTTCGTGCAAAGAAGGTCCATGTTCAAGCCCACGGTTCCAACAACAATGAAGAAGAAAAAGATGGTGGCGCCTAAGTCCAAGCTTATGTGGAGAAGAAAGGAGGTGCAACCACCTGTGGTTGTATCAAGTCAAGGTGCCAAGCGGGAGGATGTCGTGAGGTAGGCAAGCAAGACTTGAAGATGGCAAAGACGCGTGAAGATTTTGTTGATATCACGCCACCCTTTCGAGACGACCCTCACGCGTTGGGGACAACGCTCTTTGAAGGGGGGGAGGATGATATGGGCAAGGATGCGCGAGGGAGGAGCGGGAGGAAGGCGCAAGAGAAGATCATCAAGCAGGAAGGTTCAGTTCGGACATACAGAAGCCCTGAAATTGAAACGGGCGTGGATTCTTCATACGAACTCCAAATCAAGCAAATAAGCACTTGTTGGAAACATCACTCCGAGAGCTTTCCAACGAGTACTTACACGTACCTAGGGGGCGGATAATCCGGCCCTGCTCCAGGAATTCTGCTAAGGACTTCAGGCGCGAGGCTCAGTAAGGGGGGAGGATAATCCGGGGCGGATTCCGCCTTACTTAGGCGAAAGTCCGCCCGAAGTTACCAACAGATCCGACGGATCCGATCAGACGGACACGCTTTTGTTTCATGATTTTGGCCGCCCAAATGCCCTTATAAGCCCTGGGACGTCCCGCTAGTTAGGGTTAGACCACGTTAAAACTATTTTGGAGTTCTTTCTTATCAAGAACCTCTGGAATTACCCTGTGATCGAATTATCTACTGCAATTGAGTGTGATCTGTTGTTCCATTGGGAATTAGTAGATTGCAAACCACCGCTCGCGGGTCGATTTCGCGCGCAAGAGCGTGGTGTTGTGAATATCCCATAGGGTTCGAGAGCTGTTACATTGGCATCAGGGTTCGAGCGGGAGAGTTCATAGCTACATGCTAGTTATCTATCATCCACCATCATCATCGACAAGTGCTTGCTGAGAAGATCGGGCCACCCCATATCATCCTTCTTGGTAAGCTCATTCAGCGGCGCGACAATTGATCCAAAGTCTTTGACAAAGCGCCTATAAAAACCAGCGAGGCCAAGAAAACTCCTCACTTGTGTGACCGTCTTGGGCTGCAGCCAATTCTCAATAGCTTCAATCTTGGCTGGATCCACTTCAATACCCTAAGATGTAACAACATAGCCAAGAAACGCAACTCAATTTGTGCAAAAGGTGCACTTCTCAAGGTTACCAAACAAACGTGCATCACGTAAAGCATTGAAAACAGCACGTAAATGGTCCAAATGATCCTCTAAAGATTTGCTATAAATCAGAATATCATCAAAGTAGACTACCACAAAACGTTCAATGAAAGCACGTAAAACTTCGTTCATTAATCTCATGAAAGTGCTAGGTGCATTACTTAAACCAAACGGCATTACTAACCACTCATATAAACCGAACTTAATTTTAAATGTTGTTTTCCATTCATCTCCTAATTTCATACGAATCTGGTGGTAACCACTACGCAAATCAACTTTAGAAAACATGGTAGAGCCACTCAATTCATCAAGCATGTCATCTAAACGTGGAATAGGATGACGATATCGAATAGTAATATTATTGATAGCTCTACAATCAGTACACATGCGCGAAGAACCATCTTTCTTAGGTACCAAAATAATAGGAACAGCACAGGGGCTAAGGGACTCATGATAGGGCAAAGGTGTCCGATATTTCGATGAGATGGCGATATTCGATTTGGTGGAGTTCGGGCTTGACGATCCGACTACACGTGCGAGCACGAGCGCCAATGCAATCGCTAGGCCAATCTCCTGGAAGTTACCGATCCTGCGTGAACACGATCAGCCTGACCAGCGAGGGTCTTAATTCCTACCTAAAATCGAGAACAAGTAAGAACCAATATTTCAATCAAGATATTGCGGATTAAGAGGAAAGCTTTATTGAAGAGGTGGGATCCTGAATAGGTGCGAAGTACAAGAGGCCTCTGCGACGCTCGAGCCTTGGCGAAGTTGCGACTATGGCTAACTTAATGCCTAAACAAAATCCGAGTCTAGAGGTTCAAGCATGGGGCGATTTAAGGGCGAAGGTGGGGTTTCGCCAGCCATGGAAGTGGTGGCCGAATCCAACCCTAAAAGTCCTTTTCCCTCAAATACGGACTCTAAAAAGTGGCTAATTAAAATCCTCGAAAATTACATGGGCCTGCCCAAAATAAAGGTGTCGCACACCATATTAAGCTATGGACGAATTCAGAAGTATTGATCTTGAATATTTCGTCCAAGCCTTCTTTCTTCATTATGGTGGCCTCAAAGTTCTGAAATCTTCATCTGTGGCCTTCTCTTGGATCATCACATGCTTGTCGCCATCTCCATGCATGACCATGCTCCAATGCTTGTCCCTCTCATCCATACTTGGTCCATCATTCCTAAGAGTAAGAAATATATCTGATTTAGGCAGCATCATATTCTCATGTATGTGAGGAATAGTTCCAAGAAACGAAAGTACGATAGTTAAGTTGTTTGGCACGAGATCTTGTGATGGGTCCTTGTATGTTTGTTCAGAGGTACAATGGTTGTATCAATAGTAGGGATGTCCACATCATGCTCCCCTTCTTGAATTGAAGTCGCCCTCGACGCAATCTCATCTTCCTCACCAAAGTAAGGCTTCAAATCAGCAATGTTAAATGTAGGACTAACTGCATTCAAAGTCCGCAGCAACTCAAGTTTATATGCATTATCATTGATTTTCTAACACCTTAAAGGGACCAGCAGACGTGGCATTAACTTAGACTTGCGTAAATCAGAAAACGATCTTTACGCAAATGTAAACAAACAAGATCGCCAACATCAAACACAACATGCTTTCTCCCTTTATCCCCAAAGAAGTTTATACTTAGCATTCATGTGTTCAATGTTATCTTTAGTAGTCTTATGCAAGTTTAATATCATTTCAATGCTTGTGTAGCATCCAAATTATGTTGCACCGAAGAAGGTAAAGGCAATAAATCAATAGGTGCGCGAGGAACAAAACCATACACAATCTCAAATGGGCACATCTTTGTGGTAGAATGCAATGAACGATTATAAGCAAATTCTATATGAGGTAAACACTCTTCCCACAATTTTAAGTTCTTCTTTAAAACAGCTCGTAACATAGTAGACAAAGTTCTATTTACTACTTCAGTTTGACCATCAGTTTGGGGATGACATGTAGTACTAAAGAGCAATTTAGTCCCCAACTTAGCCCATAAACATCTCCAAAAGTGGCTAAGAAATTTAGTATCACGATCAGAGACAATAGTATTTGGCACACCATGCAAACGAACAATTTCACGAAAGAACAAATCAGCAATATGCGCAGATCATCCGCTTTATGACAAGGAATAAAGTGTGCCATCTTAGAAAACCGATCCACAACAACAAAATACTATCCTCCCCTTCTGTTCGTGGCAATCCCAAAACAAAGTCCATAGAAATATCCTCCCAAGGAACACTAGGAACAGGAAGAGGCATATATAAACCATGTGGATTAAGGCGAGACTTAGCTTTTTGACAAGTAGTGCATGCCACAAATCTCTCAACATCTCGACGACACGTGGCCAAAAGAAGTGTGCAAAGAAGAACATCCTCCGCCTTCGACACCAAAGTGTCCCATCAATCCTCCTCCATGTGCCTCCTGTAACAACAAAAGACGAATGTAGCTATCTGAATGCATAGTTTGTTAGCACGGAACACAAATCCATCATTGAAGACGAACTTGTTCCAAGTTCTACCATCTCTACAATTCTGCAACACATCTTTAAATTCAGCATCACGCACATATTGTTCCTTAATAGTTTCCAATCCAAATATTTTGAAGTCAAGTTGAGATAACAAAGCATAACGGCGTGACAAAGCATCAGCAATAATGTTATCTTTACCTTTTTTGTGTTTGATAACATAAGGAAAAGACTCAATAAATTCAACCCACTTTGCATGACGACGATTCAACTTAGCTTGACTACGAATATGCTTCAAAGATTCATGATCAGAATGAATAACAAACTCTTTAGGCCATAGATAATGCTGCCAAGTTTCTAATGTCCGAACCAACGCATAAAATTCTTTATCATAAGTAGAATAGTTCAGACTAGCCCCACTCAATTTTTCACTAAAATATGCAACAGGTTTTCCCTCTTGTAATAACACCCCTCCCAAACCAATTCCACTAGCATCACATTCAAGCTCAAAAGTCTTAGTAAAATCAGGAAGTTGGAGTAAGGGAGCATGTGTTAGCTTATCTTTTAATATGACGAAGGCCTGTTGTTGTGCATCGCCCCAAACAAAGGGCACATCCTTCTTGGTAAGCTCATTCAATGGCCAGTAATTGATCCAAAGTCTTTGACAAAGCTATATAAAACCAGAGGCCAAGAAAACTCCTCACTTGTGTGACCGTCTTGTCATGCCAATTCTCAATAGCTTCAATCTTGGCCGGATCCAGTTCAATACCGTGATGTAACAACATAGCCAAGAACGAACTCGATTGGTGCAAAAGGTGCACTTCTCAAGGTTACCAAACAAACGTGCATCTCGTAAAGCATTGAAAACAAAGACGTAAATGGTCCAAATGATCCTCTAAAGATTTGCTATAAATCGAATATCATCAAAGTAGACTACCACAAACGTCCAATGAAAGCACGTAAAACTTCGTTCATTAATCTCATGAAAGTGCTAGGTGCATTAGTTAAACCAAACGGCATTACTAACCACTCATATAAACCGAACTTAGTTTTAAATGCTGTTTTCCATTCATCTCCTAATTTCATACGAATCTGGTGGTAACCACTACGCAAATTAACTTTAGAAAACATGGTAGAGCCACTCAATTCATCAAGCATGTCATCTAAACGTGGAATAGGATGACGATATTGAATAGTAATATTATTGATAGCTCTACAATCAAGACACATGCGAAGAACCATCTTTCTTAGGTACCAAAATAATAGGAACAAAGACAAGGGCTAAGGGACTCACGAATATGATCTCCGAGGAGTTCCTGAATTTGTCGTTGTATCTCCTTTGTCTCCTCCGGATTGGTTCTATATGGCGTAAGTTGGGCAACGTGGCACCAGGAATTAGATCAATTTGATGCTCAATTCCTCTAATAGGAGGTAGTCCCGTGGCAACTCACGGAAAGACGTCCTCATATTCCTCGCAAAAGGTTAGCAACAGGGTGGCAAAGAAGGAGGCATATCCTCAAATGAAAACAAAACCTCTTTGCGCACAATTGCATAACATTGAGTATTGTTTACATATAGTTCAAGAAATCAATTTTATTTGCAAGCATACATGGACTCTTCAAACGAATTTCAGTAGCATGTGTAGAATCAGATTTAGTGTTCTTTGGTGGTATGAAATCAAGCAACAATCTGATTCTCACTTTTATTTTTCTCCTCGCTTTAGCTCTACTAGCTCTAGCAAGATCATCTTTTAAAATTTGTTCGAGTCATAGGTTTTAGACCAATTTTATTTCCATTATGCATAAGAGAATAGTGATTAGTTTTACCATTATGAACAGATTCTCTATCAAATTGTTATGGTCTACCAAGTAACAAAGAACAAGCTTGCATAGGTACAACATCACAATCAACAAAATCGAATATGTACCAATAGTAAAATGCACGCTGCATCGCTCTTGTTACCTTGATCTTATGAGAACTCTCAAACCATTGGATGTAATATGAATGTGGGCGTTGTCTTGTTGGAAGCGCAAGCTTCTACCATGTCAACACCGCCGATTATTACAACTCCTCCATCGATGATGATCCGTATAGCTCTTTCCTTTACAACACCACGTGTTTGGAACAGTTGTGGCGTTGATCTTGCTCGATTTGCTCAATTGCACACTCAACACACGTTGTGTGATTAAGCTCTTGTATTGATCAGCATCTTCAGCTCCCATTACCTCTGGCTCTTCATCAGCATCAGAATTGTCTCCATCTCGAGCAGAAATAAGGGCTAGTGTATCTTCCTCAAAGTCACTTGTGAATCAGATTGACCATCTTCAAGACCATCATCACATCGTTGTGTTGTGCACTGCTCTCAATATGACCAAAACCCCAAGACTTGCATCAGATATCCTTTGTCTTACCCGTGGAAGCCATAGAAGATGCACTACGAAAGGGAGCATTGGATGATGGTGGAGAAGCAGCTGGAAATCTTGTGGTGGCCTTGGATGTGGTAGTAGCGGAAGGCGAATCACGAGGAGGCGCTGATTGTCAGGATGTCCAAGTGGATGTGCGACCTGCAGAATTATTAGTCCTCCTCCATGGTGTTTGGCGATCCTGCACTTCACGTTCAGCTTTGCAAGCAAGATGAAACAAACGAGTGATAGAATTATATTCCTTATAATCTAATATGTGCTGAATGTCCTTGTTTAATCCACCAAAGAAACGTGCAAGCATTTGTTCATTAGATTCAACAAGACCACACCTAACCATCCCCGTTTGCAATTCCTGATAATACTCTTGAATTTTTTCCTTGCTCTAAGCGTGTTAGATTCTTTAGTAAATCACGTTGATAAGTGGGAGGGACAAAACGAACACGCATAGCAGTTTTTAAAGCATTCCAAGTACTAGGAATAGTAGTAGGATTTAAACGACAATACTCAGACCACCAAAGGGAAGCAAATTTAGTAAATTCACATGTAGCAGCACTAACACGCATATTCTCAGGATATTTTAAGCAGGCAAAATGTTGTTCTACTTCCATCTCCCATGTAAGATGTGCATCAAGATTATATTTACCCTCAAAAGATGGAATATTTAATTTAAGCTTTGCAACATGATCATCATCGCATCTGGGTAGCGTTATGTAGTAATGTCGGGCGACCAACAGTACTGTGGAGGTTGTTCAACCTTCTCGTCAAACAGATCGCCGCCGTCGGGTCGTAGTAGTACTGCCGTCGTCCCCAATGTCGCAGCAGCACCGCGAAGTCCGAGGAACGCTCAGCAGCAAAGAGCCGGGTGCGGGCGGCGTAAACCAGATCCGCCTGCGTGATCGGAATGCGCCGGCGCCATGTGTGGGTTCCGGGTGCGGGCAATCGGTTCAAAAGCTCCTTGAACCGAACGCCAAGCTTGGCGTTGAAGGATTTCTCTAGTCCATCGATCTTGTCCACGGCGTTGGTGAGCTTGGTGTCAAACTCCCGAGGCGCTATCCACGCTCTTCGCCACCGACCAAGAGCGCGGAGAAGTGGGCATGTAGTTCTTCGCTCGTCATTGTGGCGGGTGGGCGTAGTATCTGCATGGTTAGTCCTTAAAAGCATGTATATAGTACGGAAATATGGTGGAAATCACGCGTAATCCGTCAAGCAATATACAAAGCTCTTACAAGTTCTTACCAAACAGCAGGAAAAGGCGACGTGCAACCACGAGGATCAGTGGGTCCAGAGATTGAACCAAGACCAGGAGTCGAAACACCGCTCTGGGAAGGCTTAGCAAAGGGGGTTAGCAATTATCAAAATAGCAATGCAAAAGTTGAAACAATGCTCAACGACGGTACTGTGCTGGTCCTAGGCTAGACCGTACTAGAGACGCGAGCCTAGATCAACAACGATGTCACGACGCGACACAACAAGCACTGTATGATGATATGGCACCCTGAAAAGCGAACCGAGAGGTGAAAAATCACTATGATGGCGAGTGTCTAGAATTGATCTACGGGGTCTAAAAATAGGTTAGCCTTGCTCCGGAAAGCGCGCAGACGCCAAAAAAATATTGCTATAACGGCCGATGGAGAAAAGTGATCCCCGGGGTCGAAAAATAGTATAGCCAGAAAAAATTTCGGAGGCGGTTCCAGACTTTTTTTTTTTGCTCTCCTTCTGGACTTATGACCGGACTCTTAGCGAACACGGAAACAACAAAGAAGGAAAGTCAAAAGAAATAACTAGGAAACAGTAACTCTACCGGACTCGCATCATGCAGAAAACCGATCGGATGTGTCGCGGTAGGAAGGCTGATGAGTATTAGGGTTTATGGTGGCTGGGTATATGGCAGCGGAATATGGTGGAGGAATATGGTGGCGGTGATCGGCGAGTGTGGCGGTGACTAGTATGATCAGAACTCGAAACTCTAAGGGACGAGACACTAAGACCAGCAACTCGACGCGACGATGTAGACACAAATTCAACAATGCAAAAACTGAAAAGATAATGCGAGGCGTAGATTGGTTATGGGATGGATCTAAACTCTAACTGTGTTTTTGGCTTTTTCGTGGGTTATAGGTAAAAACAGATCTAATCTATGAAAAACAGTAAAATCTCACCGAGCAACCTGAAATCTGATACCACTTGATAGGGCAAAGGTGTCCGATCTTTCGATGAGATGGCGATATTCGATTTGGTGGAGTTCGGGCTTGACGATCCGACTACACGTGCGAGCACGAGCGCCAATGCAATCGCTACGCCAATCTCCTGGAAGTTACCGATCCTGCGTGAACACGATCAGCCTGACCAACGAGGGTCTTAATTCCTACCTAAAATCGAGAACAAGTAAGAATCAATATTGCAATCAAGATATTGCGGATTAAGAGGAAAGCTTTATTGAAGAGGTGGGATCCTGAATAGGTGCGAAGTACAAGAGGCCTCTGCGACGCTCGAGCCTTGGCGAAGTTGCGACTATGGCTAACTTAATGTCTAAACAAAATCCAAGTCTAGAGGTTCGGCTATGGGGCGTATTTAAGGGCGAAAAGGTGGGGTTTCGGCCAGCCATGGAAGTGGTGGCCGAATCCAACCCTAAAAGTCCTTTTCCCCTCAAATACGGACTCTAAAAAGTGGCTAATTAAAATCCTGCGAAAATTACATGGGCCTGGCCCAAAATAAAGGTGTCATGACACCATATTAAGCTATGGACGAATTCGTAAAGTATTGATCTTGAATATTTCGTCCAAGCCTTCTTTCTTCATTATGGTGGCCTCAAAGTTCTGAAATCTTCATCTGTGGCCTTCTCTTGGATCATCACATGCTTGCTGCCATCTCCATGCATGACCATACTCCAATGCTTGTCCCTCTCATCCATACTTGGTCCATCATTCCTAAGAGTAAGAAATATATCTGATTTAGGCAGCATCATATTCTCATGTATGTGAGGAATAGTTCCAAGAAACGAAAGTACCTAATAGTTAAGTTGTTTGGCACGAGATCTTGTGATGGGTCCTTGTATTGTGTTGCTGTAGGTACAATGGTTGTATCAATAGTAGGGATGTCCACATCAACTCACGAATATGATCTCTGTCGAGTAGTTCCTGAATTTGGCGTTGTATCTCCTTTGTCTCCTCTGGATTGGTTCTATATGGCGCGCGGTTGGGCAACGTGGCACCAGGAATTAGATCAATTTGGTGCTCAATTCCCCTAATAGGAGGTAGTCTGATGTAGCCCGACCTACGGTCGTTACCACATCTTGGTCTCCAACTTACGCCAAGTCGTCATGGACTCCAAAGGTGAATCCGTTCCTCTATGCGAGCCCCCTTCCTACCCTATCGAATGGTATGCTACTTCATACTCCGTCACATATGCATGATAGGTTCACATTGACAAGTACGGAGGCAAGGGAGGAAGCCCGGAGCATCAAGCCCGACAAGACGGAGGCTTGGAAGAGGAGGCGGAAGAAGACAGATCGCCAAATGCTCTCTACATGGTGATACTGGGATCTGGCGGCCAGTACTACCCACTACTACCGCCCACTACTGCATTTGACAGCAGAAGTCCCAGATCGCAAGCGTACTCGGATCTGGACCAGTACTACCGGTCAGTGGTACTACGGACCCAAGTCCAAGATTACTCGCCCAGTGTGCTCAAGCCTTCTGTTGAGCCTTCGGCCCTTGTACCCCTCTAGCTCGTCCAAACCCTAGTTTTATCCCTAAACTACCCCTGTTTCTGTGGTTGGCGTATAAATAGAGCCCCCACCCCTCATGTACCCCTTAGGCATAGATGATAGACTAAAGACAACCCTCATTGTGGAATCTCTAGTTTTGCCTCATCCCCTTTACCAAGGGGACCGACCATCGTCACCAACCTCGATTGGACTTTGCATCACGCATCCATCGTTGAAAAAGGCCTTGGAGTTCGACGTCTCGTCTCCAAGTTGTCAAGACCCTCCCCAAGGTGTTCTTCCTTATCCGATGTGGATTTGAGGGAGCATGTTGACCAATTTTTCCTTGCGAGGATTCTATCGGACCGGTGGCCGCCGTTCGGGAGCAATCGACCTTGTATCGTGTGAGTTTTGCGTGTGTTCATCGTGTTCTTCGCGAGGTGTGTGTTCGCTTCCGCTACCTTCTCCCTTTCCCCTCGCTTTCCCATCGATTTGACCACGAGATCCGTGAAGATCGGGCCACCCAAGAGGTTAACCCCTCCATCATCGGTATCGTGACTTTTGGTTGCCACGGATTTCTCATCGATTTGGTCTTTTCCCCATAAATTCAAAAATTCCACCAAACATAGCCCCAATTCGTGTTTTGGATCGATATGTGATTTGAGTGCGTTTTGGTAGGTTTTGATCCATGGATTACTTGCTAAACTTGTTGATCTACCTTCCTTTGCGTTCCCATAGCCTAATTCCTTGATTTCCCCCGTCGATTTGGTGTTTTTCTTGAAGATTTTCCGTCCAAATCGCCCCAAAATCGCGAAAACGCGTAAGATCTGGGCGTCTCTGTCTCCAGCGGTACTACCGCTCAAAATATCCGGTACTACCGCTCACCGGTACTACCGCTCCCAAAATCCGGTACTACCGCCCAATACAGAAAGAAAACAATAGGTTCCCAGATTTCAGCCTCTCACCGTTTTGAGCATAACTTTTGCATTCGAACTCGGATTTTGGTGTTCTTTAGCTCGTTTCGAAGAGGAGAAGGAGCACTACATCATCATCCACGTTGTTCATGCGATCTACTCCATCCAAATTCCGTGAGCAAGGCGGAATCCAACAATAAAGGGTGAAGATCGTCGACGAAAGGTATAAACATTCCGCGACTTTTCCCCACTTGCATTCCTTTGTGAACCCCACCATCTTTGCGAGCAACAAACACCTATTGAGACTAGTTCCTCTTATGATTGCTTGGGCTATGCACATTTGATACCTTGTAGAATTCCGAGCAAACGTTTAAGCGCTATCTCATATAGTTATTTTGTATAGTTGTTGGCACAAGGAAGAGGCAAGTGAAAAAAAAGAAATAAAAAGAAAAAGAGTGATACAAAAAGAAAAAAAATAGAAAAAAAGAAAAGAAAAAAGAAATAGACACACATGTGCCTCATAGAATAGGAAGCGCAAGCTCGATGAACATCATATAGGTGGTTCTTATTGTGCATATCTTGTAGCCCACCAATTTTGTGCAATCGAACTAGCGTCTCTCCTTGTACTTATGTGACACGAGCTTATAGTCTTCACTAGGTAATCATTTGGTTCTTAGCTCACTTTCTCAGTCGCACAAGTCCCATTTATCCCACCGTGTGTGTTTCCTTGTACATATTTCCTATCTTGTGGATTGACTTGTTTCCTTTGTGATCATTGTGGTTCCTTACTTGCCAATACAACATCTTGATTTCGGATTGGTTCTTGACATGCCACATGCCATACCTATCCACCATAGGCCTTGTGTGTGTTTGTTTTTTGGTTAGTAGTTGGTTTTGGTGTTCCGCGTGAACTTCACTTTGCTTGGTTTATTGCTCTCAAGTGTGGCCACTTGCACGATACGATCTTCCAAGGTAAAGTAAGGTTTGACGTTGTACCCCTAACTCCCACTACCACTTCCATATACACCGCTTGGTCTTGTGAATTGATACAGCCCGTCCTACGGACGCACCTCCATCTACAACACCTAGTCCCCCAAGTGGACCAATGACTCGCGCCCGAGCCAAGCTCCTACAAGCCAAGGTTAACTCGCTCCTTTCCTCATGTGATTTTGGTCTACCTTTGGATGGCTTGCTACTTCATGCATCTACGTTGTGTGTCCTCAGATATGAAGCAACACCACCACACCAAGCCACCAAGGAAGCAGGGCCAGGAGAAGAAGATCTTTGGGCCTTCCTGCCAATCTTGGTGTAGACGAGTCTCCGGTCTCCTACCGAGTCTCCGGACCTTCCTCCGGGCAGACGGAGACCCAAGCCCGGGCCTGTAAGACCCCTCCGGAGATGGGTCGAGATTGACGAGTCTCGGTCCAGCCAGTCCCGGACCCTGCAGAGCAGATCCGGACCGACCGTCGCCAGGCATGTTAAAGCCTTTTGGGCCTGGCCCATGTAACCCCCAATTTCGCCCCAAACTTCCAGTTTTATTCCAGAACTACCCCTGTTTAAGTGGTTGGCCTATATAAAGCCCCACCCCTCATATGTAAACCCTAGACTTGGATAATGATAGATTAAGACACCCCTTTGTGGATCTTTTAATATATAGGTCTCATGCTTCTACCAAGGAGCACCTATTGTCCACCCTCCTCTTGGATCTTGCCTAGTGCGTTCAAGTTGTACAAGGACTTGGGTTCTCGGTTTCTCGCCCCCAAGTCATCAAGGTCTCACCAAGCACCTCGTCCCCCATTGTTGGCGTGGAGAGAGAGCTTCGCCCAACACCGATCCTAGAGATTATGTTGGACCGGTTGCCACCGACGTGAGATATCGGCGTGTATCGTGATTTGCGTGCGTGTGTTCGTGGTTTTCATCCCTTCTTCCCCCGTCCACCACTTTCCCCTCGTTTCCCGTGGAATTTCGTGAAAGATCGGGCCACCCAAGGGGTTACCCCATAACATCTTGGTATCAAGAGCAAGGTTGATCACGAATTTCCCCCCAATTTTTCTTCTATCCACCATAAATTCGAAAATTTCCCAAAAAATAGCCCCAATTTGCCTTTAGATCGATCTATCGTTTTGGAGTGTTTTTGGTGGTTTTGATCTGACCAAATCTTGTCTAAGGTGTTGGTTCAGCTTTTGCCTGCGTTTCCCAGCCCAATTTTGGCCAAATTTTCACGGATTTGAGGACTCTAGGCGTGGATTTCCGCTCAAGAACACGAGCAGACCCCCCACACCGGAGTCTCCGGCCTGTGCACCGGAGTCTCCGGTCTACACCAGAGTCTCCGGCCCAAGATCGGAGTCTCCGCCCCTGGACGCCTGTTTTTGCCCATTTTTCCTCTTTTCTGCATTGGCTAATCTGTCCACTTGTTGTTTGTGTTCCGTGTGCGTGTCAACAAATAACATATAGCTTCCGCAATAGCGCCGCGCTCTTCGAAACCACGGACCCCAAACTCTCCCCCCGCTCCATCGACACAAGATCATCACCATCAACTAAGGTATAACTTGTGTCAACCCTTGTAGCCATATCTTCCTTTGTGTGTACCTATCCTATGAGAGCAACTCATTTTGTGCTTGTCTAAGCATTGTGCACTTGCCATTGGAAAGTGAGAGTGTGAGGGCAAATACAAAAGTTAACATAGTAGCATAGAAAGGGAGAAAAAGAAAAAGAATCAAAAAAAAAGAGAAAAAGAAAAAGAAAAATAGAAAGATACATAGTCTCGCAATACAAAGAGAGCATCAAGCTTGTAAGAAAAAGAGAGAGGAAGAAGCGCGCCAAGGCAAGTGCACAAATCCGTTGCTTACCCTCTTTTGGCAAACGAGTTGTGGTCTCTCCTTGCGTTCGCACGACACCCGAGCGTAGTCTTCGTTAGGCCATTTCGTGCTCACTTTCATAGTCGTGCTAACCCCATTTTTCTCCACGCGTGTGTGTAGTCGTAGGTTCTCATCACCTTTTGTGTTGACCATCTCCTTTTGACTTGCGTTTTGTTGGATCCTCTCCACTTTTGACTATCCTTTGCGTTCGGTTGGTTCTTTGGCTTGTCCACAATCCTACCCATCCACCAAAAGCTTTTGAGAGTGTAGCTCCTTTGTGTGTGAGTTTCTTTGCCATTTCACTTTGCACGCTATTCGCTCCTTTGTGTGGCAATTGGTGATGTAGCCCGACCTACGGTCGTTACTACATCTTGGTCTCCAACTTACGCCAAGTCGTCATGGACTCCAAAGGTGAATCCGTTCCTCTATGCGAGCCCCCTTCCTACCCTATTGAATGGTATGCTACTTCATACTCCGTCACTTATGCATGATAGGTTCACATTGACAAAGCGGAGGCAAGAGGAAGCTTGGAGCATCAAGCCCGACAACGGAGGCTTGCAAGAGGAGGCGGAAGAAGACAGATCGTCAATGCTCTGTCGCCAGTGATACTACGGACTGGCGGCCAGTACTGCCAGTGATACTACGCCACTACCGCCACCAACATCGACGCCAATAGAAGCCAAATACTCTCTCATGGTACTACGGATCTGCACCAGTACTACGGTCAGTGACCTCACATCAATCTGCTTCTGAGACGGCTCCCGACTCGGGACCTCAAGCGGTACTACCGGTCCCAAGGCGGTACCTGGGACCAAGCGGTACTAGGTCCCAAGTCCCGTACTACCGCTCTGGCGATACTGCTCGCACTAGTTGGGCCACAGCCCATGTATCCCCCTTTACTTACCTATTCGCCTAGTTTATCCCCAAACTACCCTTGTTTATGTGGTTGGCCTATAAATAGAGCCCCCACCCCTCATGTATCCCTTAGGCATAGATGATAGACTAAAGACAACCCCCATTGTGGAATCTCTAGTCTTGCCTCATCCCCTTTACCAAGGGGACCGACTATCGTCACCAACCTCGATTGGACTTGGCATCACGCATCCATCGTTGAACAAGGCCTTGGGTTCTCGGTTTCTCGCCCCCAAGTCGTCAAGACCCTCCTCAAGGTGTTCTTCCCTCTCCGATGTGGATTTGATAGGGCAAAGGTGTCCGATCTTTCGATGAGATGGCGATGATCGATTTGGTGGAGTTCGGGCTTGACGATCCGACTACACGTGCGAGCACGAGCGCCAATGCAATCGCTAGGCCAATCTCCTGGAGGTTACCGATCCTGCGTGAACACGATCAGCCTGACCAACGAGGGTCTTAATTCCTACCTGAAATCGAGAACAAATAAGAACCAATATTGCAATCAAGATATTACGGATTAAGAAGAAAGCTTTATTGAAGAGGTGGGATCCTGAATAGGTGCGAAGTACAAGAGGCCTCTGCGACGCTCGAGCCTTGGCGAAGTTGCGACTATGGCTAACTTAATGTCTAAACAAAATCCGAGTCTAGAGGTTCGCTATGGGGATTTAAGGCGAAAGGTGGGGTTTCGCCAGCCATGGAAGTGGTGGCGAATCCAACCCTAAAAGTCCTTTCCTCAAATACGGACTCTAAAAAGTGGCTAATAAAATCCTGCGAAAATTACATGGGCTGGCCCAAAATAAAGGTGTCATGACACCATATTATGCTATGGACGAATTCGTAAAGTATTGATCTTGAATATTTCGTCCAAGCCTTCTTTCTTCATTATGGTGGCCTCAAAGTTCTGAAATCTTCATCCGTGGCCTTCTCTTGGATCATCACATGCTTGCTGCCATCTCCATGCATGGCCATGCTCCAATGCTTGTCCCTCCCATCCATTCTTGGTCCATCATTCCTAAGAGTAAGAAACATATCTGATTTAGGCAGCATCATATTCTCATGTATGTAAGGAATAGTTCCAAGAAACGAAAGTACCTGATAGTTTAGTTGCTTGGCACGAGATCTTGTGATGGGTCCTTGTATGTGTGTTGCTGTAGGTACAACGGTTGTATCAATAGTAGGGATGTCCACATCATGCTCCCCTTCTTGAATTGAAGTCGTCCTCGACGCAATCTCATCTTCCTCACCAAAGTAAGGCTTCAAATCTGCAATGTTAAATGTAGGACTAACTAACTGTACCAAAGTCTGCAGCAACTCAAGTTTATATGCATTATCATTGATTTTCTAACACCTTAAAGGGACCAGCGAAGCGTGGCATTAACTTAGACTTGCGTAAATCAGAAAGCGATCTTTACGCAAATGTAACCAAACAAGATCGCCAACATCAAACACAACATGCTTTCTCCTTTATCCCCACCCAAAGAAGTTTATACTTAGCATTCATGTGTTCAATGTTATCTTTAGTAGTCTTATGCAAATTTAATATCATTTCGGTAGCGTTGTGTAGCATCCAAATTATGTTGCAGAAGAAGGTAAAGGCAATAAATCAATAGGTGCACGAGGAACAAAACCATACACAATCTCAAATGGGCACATCTTTGTGGTAGAATGCAATGAATGATTATAAGCAAATTCTATATGAGGTAAACACTCTTCCACAATTTTAAGTTCTTCTTTAAAACAGCCGGTAACATAGTAGACAAAGTTCTATTTACTACTTGGTTTGACCATCGGTTTGGGGATGACATGTAGTACTAAAGAGCAATTTAGTCCCCAACTTAGCCCATAAACATCTCCAAAAGTGGCTAAGAAATTTAGTATCACGATCGAGAGACAATAGTATTTGGCACACCATGCAAACGAACAATTTCACGAAAGAACAAATCAGCAATATGCGCAAGACATCATCCGCTTTATGACAAGGAATAAAGTGTGCCATCTTAGAAAACCGATCCACAACAAAATACTATCCCTCCCGTTCTGTGTTCGTGGCAATCCCAAAACAAAGTCCATAAAAATATCCTCCCAAGGAACACTAGGGACAGGAAGAGGCATATATAAACCATGTGGATTAAGGCGAGACTTAGCTTTTTGACAAGTAGTGCAGCGTGCCACAAATCTCTCAACATCTCGACGACACGTGGCCAAAAGAAGTGTGCAGAAGAACATCCTCCATCTTCTTGACACCAAAGTGTCCCATCAATCCTCCTCCATGCGCCTCTGTAATAACAAAAGACAACAGAGCTATCTGGAATGCATAGTTTGTTAGCACGAACACAAATCCATCATTGAAGACGAACTTGTTCCAAGTTCTACCATCTCTACAATTCTGCAACACATCTTTAAATTCAGCATCATGCACATATTGTTCCTTAATAGACTCCAATCCAAATATTTTGAAGTCAAGTTGAGATAACAAAGCATAACAGTGACAAAGCATCGACAATAATATTATCTTTACCCTTTTGTGTTTGATAACATAAGGAAAAGACTTAATAAATTCAACCCACTTTGCATGACGGATTCAACTTAGCTTGACTACGAATATGCTTCAAAGATTCATGATCGAATGAATAACAAATTCCTTAGGCCATAGATAATGTTGCCAAGTTTCTAATGTCCGAACCAACGATATAATTCTTTATCATAAGTAGAATAGTTCAGACTAGCCCCACTCAATTTCTCACTAAAATATGCAATGATTTTCCTCTTGCAATAACACCCTCCCAAACCAATTCCACTAGCATCACATTCAAGCTCAAAAGTCTTAGTAAAATCGGAAGTTGGAGTAAGGGAGCATGTGTTAGCTTATCTTTCAATATGACGAAGGCTGTTGTTGTGCATCGCCCCAAACAAAGGGCACATCCTTCTTGGAAAGCTCATTCAGCGGCAATTGATCCAAAATCTTTGACAAAGCGCCTATAAAACCAGCGAGGCCAAGAAAACTCCTCACTTGTGTGACCGTCTTTGGTCGGCCAATTCTCAATAGCTTCAATCTTGGCTGGATCCACTTCAATACCCTGTGATGTAACAACATAGCCAAGAAACGCAACTCGATTGGTGCAAAAGGTGCACTTCTCAAGGTTACCAAACAAACGTGCATCACGTAAAGCATTAAAAACAGCACGTAAATGGTCCAAATGATCCTCTAAAGATTTGCTATAAATCAGAACATCATCAAAGTAGACTACCACAAAACGTCCAATGAAAGCACGTAAAACTTCGTTCATTAATCTCATGAAAGTGCTAGGTGCATTAGTTAAACCAAATGGCATTACTAACCACTCATATAAACCGAACTTAGTTTTAAAAGCTGTTTTCCATTCATCTCCTAATTTCATACGAATCTGGTGGTAACCACTACGCAAATCAACTTTAGAAAACATGGTAGAGCCACTCAATTCATCAAGCATGTCATCTAAACGTGGAATAGGATGACGATATCAAATAGTAATATTATTGATAGCTCTACAATCAGTACACATGCGCGAAGAACCATCTTTCTTAGGTACCAAAATAATAGAAACAGCACAGGGGCTAAGGGACTCACGAATATGATCTCTGTCTAGTAGTTCCTGAATTTGGCGTTGGATCTCCTTTGTCTCCTCTGGATTGGTTCTATATGGCGCGCGGTTGGGCAACGTGACACCAGGAATTAGATCAATTTGGTGCTCAATTCCTCTAATAGGAGGTAGTCCTGGTGGTAGCTCAGCGGGAAAGACGTCCTCATATTCCTGCAAAAGGTTAGCAATAGCGGGTGGCAAAGAAGGAGGCATATCCTCAAATGAAAACAAAACCTCTTTGCAGACAATTGCATAACATTGAGTATTGGTTACATCGAGTTCAGCAATATCAATTTTATTTGCAAGCATACATGGAATCTTCAAACGAATTTCAGTAGCATGTATAGAATCAGATTTAGTGTTCTTTGGTGGTATAAAATCCGCAGCAACAATCTGATTCTCACTTTTATGTTTCTCCTCAATTTTAGCTCTACTAGCTCTAGCAAGATCATCTTTTAAAATATGTTCGGGAGTCATAGGTTTTAGACCAATTTTCTTTCCATCATGCATAAGAGAATAGCGATTAGTTTTGCCATTATGAACAGATTCTCTATCAAATTGCCATGGTCTACCAAGTAACAAAGAACAAGCTTGCATAGGTACAACATCACAATCAACAAAATCAGAATATGTACCAATAGTAAAATGCACGCGTACCGTTCTTGTTACCTTGACCTTGCGAGAACTCTCAAACCATTGGATGTAATATGAATGTGGGCGTTGTCTTGTTGGAAGCGCAAGCTTCTCGACCATGTCAACACTGGCCAGGTTATTACAACTCCCTCCATCAATGATGATCCGTATAGCTCTTTCCTTGACAACACCACGTGTTTGGAACAGGTTGTGGCGTTGATCTTGCTCAGATTTGCTCAATTGCACACTCAACACACGTTGTGTAATTAAGCTCTTGTTTTGATCAGCAGCTTCAGCTCCCATTACCTCTGGCTCTTCATCAGCATCAGAATTGTCTCCATCTCGAGCAGAAATAAGGGCTAGTGTATCTTCATCAAAGTCACTCGTTGAATCGTATTGACCATCTTCGCGCACCATCCCAGCACTTGCGGCATTGTATATCCTTTGTCTTACCCGTGGAAGCCATAGAAGATGCACTACGAGCAGGAGCATTGTATGATGGTGGAGGAGTAGCTGGAAATCTTGTGGTGGCCTTGGATGTGGTAGTAGCTGGAGGCGAATCACGAGGAGGCGCTGATTGTCGGGATGTCCAAGTGGATGTGCGACCTGCAGAATTATTAGTCCTCCTCCATGGTGTTTGGCGATCCTGCACTTCACGTTCAGCTTTGCAAGCAAGATGAAACAAACGAGTGATAGAATTATATTCCTTATAATCTAAGATGTGCTGAATGTCCTTGTTTAATCCACCAAAGAAACGCGCAAGCATTTGTTCATTAGATTCAACAAGACCACACCGAACCATCCCCGTTTGCAATTCCCGATAATACTCTTCTACGTAATTTTTCCCTTGCTCTAAACGTGTCGATTCTTTAGTAAATCACGTTGATAAGTAGGAGGTACAAAACGAACACGCATAGCAGTTTTTTAAAGTCAAGTACTAGGAATAGTAGTAGGTTTAAACGACAATACTCGGACCATCAAGGGAAGCAAATTTAGTAAATTCACATGTAGCAGACTAACACGCATATTCTCGTGATATTTTAAGCATGCAAACGTTGTTCTACTTCCATATCCCATGTAAGATATGCATCAGATTATATTTACCGTCAAAAGATGGAATATTTAATTTAAGCTTTGCAACATGATCATCATCACGCATCGGTGGTCGAGCGCCATGTAGTAATGTCGGGACGACCACAGTACCGTGGAGGTTGTTCAACCTCCTCGTCAAACAGATCGTCGTCGGGGTCGTAGTAGTACCCGCCATCTGTCCCCAATGTTGCAAAGAAGCAACGGAAGTCTGAGGAGCCGCAATGCAGCGGCCGGGCGCGTGAGCCGAACCAGCGATCCGACCCGTGATCGGAATGCGCCGGCGCCATGTGTGGGTGCCGGCGGTGCGGGCAATCGGTTCAAAAGCTCCTTGAACCGAACGTCAAGCTTGGCGTTGAAGGATTTCGAGTCCATCGATCTTGTCCACGGCGTTGGTGAGTTTGGTGTCAAACTCCCCTAGAGCGTATCCACGTCTTTCGCCGCGATCACCAAGAGCGCGGAGAAGTGGGCATGTAATTCTTCGTTCGTCATGGTGGCAGGGTTCCGCGAAGTATCTGTCATGGTTAGTCCTTAAGAAGCACATGTATATACTACAGGAATATGGTGGAAGTCACGCGTAATCTGTCAAGAAATATACAAAGCTCTTACAAGTTCTTACCAAACAACAGGAAAAGGCGATGTGCAACTGCGAGGATCAGTGGGTCCAGAGATTGAACCAAGCGATTACCAGGAGTCGAGACACCGCACGTGGAGAATATCTGTGGAGCTCTGGGAAGGCTTAGCAAGGGGGGTTAGCAATTATCAAAATAGCAATGCAAAAGTTGAAAGAATGCTCAACGACGGTACTGTGCTGGTCCTAGGCTAGACCGTACTAGAGACGCGAGCCTAGAGCACCAACTGATGCTGATGAAGAGCCAGAGGTAATGGGAGTTGAAGCTGCTGATCAATACAAGAGCTTAATTACACAACGTGTGTTGAGTGTGCAATTGAGCAAATCTGAGCAAGATCAACGCCACAACCTGTTCCAAACACGTGGTGTTGTCAAGGAAAGAGCTATACGGATCATCATTGATGGAGGGAGTTGTAATAACCTGGCCAGTGTTGACATGGTCGAGAAGCTTGCGCTTCCAACAAGACAACGCCCACATTCATATTACATCCAATGGTTTGAGAGTTCTCGCAAGATCAAGGAATATGAGGACGTCTTTCCCGCTGAGCTGCCACCAGGACTACCTCCTATTAGAGGAATTGAGCACCAAATTGATCTAATTCCTCGTGCCACATTGCCCAACCGCGCGCCATATAGAACCAATCCAGAGGAGACAAAGGAGATCCAACGCCAAATTCAGGAACTACTGATGTGGACATCTCTACTATTGATACAACCGTTGTACCTACAGCAACACACATACAAGGACCCATCACAAGATCTCGTGCTAAACAACTTAACTATCAGGTACTTTCGTTTCTTGGAACTATTCCTTACATACATGAGAATATGATGCTGCCTAAATCAGATACATTTCTTACTCTTAGGAATGATGGACCAAGCATGAATGAGAGGGACAAGCATTGGAGCATGGCCATGCATGGAGATGGCAGCAAGCATGTGATGATCCAAGAGAAGGCCACGGATGAAGATTTCAGAACTTTGAGGCCACCATAATGAAGAAAGAAGGATTGGACGAAATATTCAAGATCAATACTTTACGAATTCGTCCATAGCATAATATGGTGTCATGACACCTTTATTTTGGGCCAGCCCATGTAATTTTCGCAGGTTTTTAATTAGCCACTTTTTAGAGTCCGTATTTGAGGGGAAAAGGACTTTTAGGGTTGGATTCAGCCACCACTTCCATGGCTGGCCGAAACCCCACCTTTTCGCCCTTAAATACGTCCCATAGCCGAACCTTTAGACTCGGATTTTGTTTAGACATTAAGTTAGCCATAGTCGCAACTTCGCCAAGGCTCGAGCGTCGCAGAGGCCTCTTGTACTTCGCACCTATTCAGGATCCCACCTCTTTCAATAAAGCTTTCCTCTTAATCCGCAATATCTTGATTGCAATATTGGTTCTTACTTATTCTCGATTTCAGGTAGGAATTAAGACCCTCGCTGGTCAGTCTGATCGTGTTTCCGCAGGATCGGTAACCTCCAGGAGATTGGCCTAGAGATTGCATTGGCCGTGTTTCGCACGTAGTCGGATCGTCAAGCCGAACTCCACCAAATCGACTATCATCATCTCATCGAAAGATCGGACACCTTTGCCCCCATCAAGGTATCGATTTCGTTGCTCGTGAGATTTTACTGTTTTCAGATTAGATCTGTTTACCTATAACCCACGAAAAGCCAAAACACGCTTAGAATTTAGATCCATCCCATAACCAATCTCGCCTCGCATTATCTTTTCAGTTTTTGCATTGTTGAATTTGTGTCTACATCGTCGCGTCGAGTTCTTGGTCTTAGTGTCTCGTCCCTTAGAGTTTCGAGTTCGATCATAATAGTCACCACACTCGCCGATCACCGCCACCATATTCCGCCATATACCCCCTGCCACCATATTCCGCCGCCATATACCCCGCCACCATAAACCCTAATACTCCGCACCGCCTTCCTACCGCGACACGGATCCGTCGGTTTTCTGTGGTAATGCAGTCCGAGTAGAGTTACTGTTTCCTCGTTATTTCTTTTGACTTTCCTTCTTTGTTGTTTCTGTGTTCAGCTAAAGTCCGTGTCGAGCTAAGAGTCCGGTCGTAAGTCCAGAAGGAGAGCAAAAAAAAAAAAAAAAGTCTGGAACCGCCTCCGAAAAAATTTTCTGGCTATACTATTTTTCGAAAAAAAATTTTGGGGGCTAACCTCTTTTTAGACCCCGTAGATCAGTTCTAGACACTCGCCATCATAGTGATTTTCTGCATCTCGGATCGCTTTCCAGGGTGCTATATCATCATACAGTGCTTGTTGTGTCGCGTCGTGACATCGTTGGTGATCTAGGCTCGCGTCTCTAGTACGGTCTAGCCTAGGACCAGCACAAATCGTCGTTGAGCATTCTTTCAACTTTTGCATTCTTTGTTTTGATAATTGCTGACCCCTTTGCTAAGCCTTCCCGAGCTCCAGATACTCTCCACGTGCGGTGTTTCGACTCCTCGTAATCGCTTGGTTCAATCTCTGGACCCAGATCCTCGTGGTTGCACATCGCCTTTCGTCTGTTTGGTAAGAACTTGTAAGCTTCAGATATTGCTTGACGGATTACGCGTGACTTCCACCATATTCACGTAGTATATACATGCTTTTAAGGACTAACCATGACAGATACTTGCGGAACCCTGCCACCATGACGAAGAACTACATGCCCACTTCTCCGCTCACGGTCGGTGGCGAAGACGTGGACACGCGCCTAGGGAGTTTGACACCAAGCTCACCAACGCCGTGGACAAGATCGATGGACTCGAAATCCTTCAACGCCAAGCTTGACGCTCGGTTCAAGGAGCTTCAACCGATTGCCCGCACCCGCACCACACATGGCGCGCGGCGCATTCCGATCACGGCTCGGGGCTGGCTGATGCCGCCGCACTTGGCGGCTCTGCTGCGGTGACGTTCCTCGGACTTCGCGGCTGCTGCTGCGACATGGGGATGACGGCGGTACTACTACGACCCGGCGACGATCTGTTTGACGAGGAGGTTGAACAACCTCCACAGTACCGCTGGTCGTCCCGACATTACTACCGCAACGCTTCACCCGATGCGTAATGATGATGATCATGTTGCAAAGCTTAAATTAAATATTCCATCTTTTGAGGGTAAATATAATCTGATGCATATCTTACATGGGAGATGGAAGTAGAACAACGTTTTGCATGCTTAAAATATCCCGAGAATATGCGTGTTAGTCTTTGCTACATGTGAATTTACTAAATTTGCTTCCCTTTGGTGGTCGAGTATTGTCGTTTAAATCCTACTACTATTCCTAGTACTTGGACTGCTTTAAAACTGCTATGCGTGTTCGCTTTGTTCCTCCCACTTATCAACGTGATTTACTAAAGAATCGACACGCTTAGAGCAAGGGAAAAATTCTGTAGAAGAGTATTATCGGGAATTGCAAGCGGGATGGTTAGGTGTGGTCTTGTAGAATCTAATGAACAAATGCTTGCACGTTTCTTTGGTGGATTAAACAAGGACATTCAGACATATTAGATTATAAGGAATATAATTCTATCACTCGTTTGTTTCATCTTGCTTGCAAAGCTGAACGTGAAGTGCGATCGCCAAACACCATGGAGGAGGACTAATAATTGCAGTCGCACATCCACTTGGACATCCCGACAATCAGCGCCTCCTCGTGATTCGCCTCCGGCTACTACCACATCCAAGGCCACCACAAGATTTCCAGTGCTCCTCCACCATCATCCAATGCTCCTTTCGTAGTGCATCTTCTATGGCTTCCACGGGTAAGACTAAGGATATACAATGCCGCAAGTCTTTGGGGTTTTGGTCATATTGAGAGGCGATTGCACAACACAACGTGTGTGATGATGGTGCGAGAAGATGGTGAATACGATTCATGAGTGACTTGATGAAGATACACTAGCCCTTATTTACGCTCGAGATGGAGACAATTACGATGATGACGAGCGGAGGTAATGGGGCTGAAGCTGGCGATCAATACAAGAGTTTAATTACACAACGTGTGTTGAGTGTGCAATTGAGCAAATCGAGCAAGATCAACGCCACAACCTGTTCCAAACACGTGGTGTTGTCAAGGAAAGAGCTATCTGGATCATCATTGATGGAGGAGTTGTAATAATCGGCGGTGTTGACATGGTAGAGAAGCTTGCGCTTCAACAAGACAACGCCCACATTCATACTACATCCAATGGTTTGAGAGTTCTCGCAAGATCAAGGTAACAAGAACGATGGCGTGCATTTTACTATTGGTACATATTCTGATTTTGTTGATTGTGATGTTGTACCTATGCAAGCTTGTTCTTTGTTACTTGGTAGACCATGGCAATTTGATAGAGAATCTGTTCATCATGGCAAAACTAACCACTATTCTCTTATGCATGATGGAAAGAAAATTGGTCTAAAACCTATGACTCGACAGATTTTAAAAGATGATCTTGCTAGAGCTAGTAGAGCTAAAGCGAGGAGAAAATAAAAGTGAGAATCAGTTGTTCTGCAGATTTTATACCACCAAAGAACACTAAATCTGATTCTACACATGCTCAAATTCGTTTGAAGAGTCCATGTATGCTTGCAAATAAAATTGATATTCTTTGAACTAGATGTAAACAATACTCAATGTTATGCAATTGTCTGCAAAGAGGTTTTGTTTTCATTTGAGGATATGCCTCCTTCTTTGCCACCATTTGCTAACCTTTTGCGAGAATATGAGGACGTATTTCCATTGAGTTGCCACCAGGACTACCTCCTATTAGAGGAATTGAGCATCAAATTGATCTAATTCCTGGTGCCACGTTGCCCAACCGCGCGCCATATAGAACCAATCCCGAGGAGACAAAGGAGATACAACGCCAAATTCAGGAACTACTCGTCGACAGAGATCATATTCGTGAGTCCCTTAGCCCTTGTCTTTGTTCCTATTATTTTGGTGCCTAAGAAAGATGGTTCTTCGCGCATGTGTACTGATTGTAGAGCTATAAATAATATTACTATTCGATATCGTCATCCTATTCCACGTTTAGATGACATGCTTGATGAATTGAGTGGCTCTACCATGTTTTCTAAAGTTGATTTGCGTAGTGGTTACCACCAGATTCGTATGAAATTAGGAGATGAATGGAAAACATTTAAAACTAAGTTCGGTTTATATGAGTGGTTAGTAATGCCGTTTGGTTTAACTAATGCACCTAGCACTTTCATGAGATTAATGAACGAAGTTTTACGTGCTTTCATTGTACGGTTTGTGGTAGTCGACTTTGATGATATTCTGATTTATAGCAAATCTTTAGAGGAACATTTGGACCATTTACGTCTTTGTTTTCAATGCTTTACGTGATGCACGCGTTTGTTTGGTAACCTTGAGAAGTGCACCTTTTGCACCAATCGAGTTGCGTTCTTGGCTATGTTGTTACATCACGGGGTATTGAAGTGGATCCAGCCAAGATTGAAGCTATTGAGAATTGGCATGACCCAAGACGGTCACACAAGTGAGGAGTTTTCTTGGCCTCGCTGGTTTTTATAGGCGCTTTGTCAAAGACTTTGGATCAATTGCCGCGCCGCTGAATGAGCTTACCAAGAAGGATGTGCCCTTTGTTTGGGGCGATGCACAATAACAGGCCTTCGTCATATTGAAAGATAAGCTAACACATGCTCCATTACTACAACTTCCTGATTTTACTAAGACTTTTGAGCTTGAATGTGATGCTAGTGGAATTGGTTTGGGAGGAGTGTTATTACAAGAAGGAAAACCTGTTGCATATTTTAGTGAGAAATTGAGTGGGGCTAGTCTGAACTATTCTACTTATGATAAAGAATTATATGCGTTGGTTCGGACATTAGAAACTTGGCAACATTATCTATGGCCTAAGGAATTTGTTATTCATTCTGATCATGAATCTTTGAAGCATATTCGTAGTCAAGCTAAGTTGAATCGTCGTCATGCAAAGTGGGTTGAATTTATTGAGTCTTTCCCTTATGTTATCAAACACAAAAAGGGTAAAGATAATATTATTGTTGATGCTTTGTCACGCCGTTATGCTTTGTTATCTCAACTTGACTTCAAAATATTTGGATTGGAAACTATTAAGGAACAATATGTGCATGATGCTGAATTTAAATATGTGTTGCAGAATTGTAGAGATGGTAGAACTTGGAACAAGTTCGTCTTCAATGATGGATTTGTGTTCGTGCTAACAAACTATGCATTCGATAGCTCTGTTCGTCTTTTGTTATTACAGAGGCGCATGGAGGAGGATTGATGGGACACTTTGGTGTCAAGAAGACGGAGGATGTTCTTCTTTGCACACTTCTTTTGGCCACGTGTCGTCGAGATGTTGAGAGATTTGTGGCACGCTGCACTACTTGTCAAAAGCTAAGTCGCCTTAATCCACATGGTTTATATATGCCTCTTCCTGTTCCTAGTGTTCCTTGGGAGGATATTTCTATGGACTTTGTTTTGGGATTGCCACGAACACAAAAGGGGAGGGATAGTATTTTTGTTGTTGTGGATCGGTTCTCTAAGATGGCACACTTTATTCCTTGTCATAAAGCGGATGATCTGCGCATATTGCTGATTTGTTCTTTCGTGAAATTGTTCGTTTGCATGGTGTGCCAAATACTATTGTCTCGATCGTGATACTAAATTTCTTAGCCACTTTTGGAGATGTTTATGGGCTAAGTTGGGGACTAAATTGCTCTTTAGTACTACATGTCATCCCCAAACTGATGGTCAAACTGAAGTAGTAAATAGAACTTTGTCTACTATGTTACGGGCTGTTTTAAAGAAGAACTTAAAATTGTGGGAAGAGTGTTTACCTCATATAGAATTTGCTTATAATCGTTCTTTGCATTCTACCACAAAGATGTGCCCATTTGAGATTGTGTATGGTTTTGTTCCTCGTGCACCTATTGATTTATTGCCTTTACCTTCTTCGGTGCAACATAATTTGGATGCTACACAACGCTGAAATGATATTAAACTTGCATAAGACTACTAAAGATAACATTGAACACATGAATGCTAAGTATAAACTTCTTTGGGGATAAAGGGAGAAAGCATGTTGTGTTTGATGTTGGCGATCTTGTTTGGTTACATTTGCGTAAAGATCGTTTTCTGATTTACGCAAGTCTAAGTTAATGCCACGTCTTCTGGTCCCTTTAAGGTGTTAGAGAAAATCAATGATAATGCATATAAACTTGAGTTGCTGCAGACTTTGGTGCAGTTAGTCCTACATTTAACATTGCGATTTGAAGCCTTACTTTGGTGAGGAAGATGAGATTGCGTCGAGGGCGACTTCAATTCAAGAAGGGGAGCATGATGTGGACATCCCTACTATTGATACAACCGTTGTACCTACAAAGAACACACATACAAGGACCCATCACAAGATCTCGTGCCAAACAACTGAACTATCGGTACTTTCGTTTCTTGGAACTATTCCTTACATACATGAGAATATGATCTGCCTAAATCAGATATGTTTCTTACTCTTAGGAATGATGGACCAAGCATGGATGAGAGGGACAAGCATTGGAGCATGGCCATGCATGGTGATGGCAACAAGCATGTGATGATCCAAGAGAAGGCCACGGATGAAGATTTGAACTTTGAGGCCACCATAATGAAGAAAGAAGGCTTGGACGAAATATTCAAGATCAATACTTTACTGGTCGTCCATAGCATAATATGGTCTTGCGACACCTTTATTTTGGGCGCCCATGTAATTTTCATGGATTTTAATTAGCCACTTTTTAGAGTCCGTATTTGAGGGAAAAGGACTTTTAGGGTTGGATTCGGTCACCACTTCCATGGCTGGCGAAACCCCACCTTTTCGCCTTAAATCGCCCCATAGCCGAACCTTTAGACTCGGATTTTGTTTAGACATTAAGTTAGCCATAGTCGCAACTTCGCCAAGGCTCGGCGTCAGAGGCCTCTTGTACTTGCACCTATTCAGGATCCCACCTCTTTCAATAAAGCTTTCCTCTTAATCCGCAATATCTTGATTGCAATATTGGTTCTTACTTGTTCTCGATTTGGTAGGAATTAAGACCCTCATTGGTCGGTGATCGTGTTCACGCAGGATCGGTAACCTCCAGGAGATTGGCCTAGCGATTGCATTGGCGCTCGTGCTCGCACGTGTAGTCGGATCGTCAAGCCCGAACTCCACCAAATCGATTATCGCCATCTCATCGAAAGATCGGACACCTTTGCCCCATCATTTACTAAAGAATCTGACACGCTTAGAGCAAGGGAAAAATTATGTAGAAGAGTATTATCAGGAATTGCAAACGGGGATGGTTAGGTGTGGTCTTGTTGAATCTAATGAACAAATGCTTGCACGTTTCTTTGGTGGATTAAACAAGGACATTCAGCACATATTAGATTATAAGGAATATAATTCTATCACTCGTTTGTTTCATCTTGCTTGCAAAGCTGAACGTGAAGTGCAGGATCGCCAAACACCATGGAGGAGGACTAATAATTCTGCGCAGTCGCACATCCACTTGGACATCCACAATCAGCGCCTCCTCGTGATTCGCCTCCACTACTACCACATCCAAGGCCACCACAAGATTTCAAATGCTCCTCCACCATCATCCAATGCTCCTTTCGTAGTGCATCTTCTATGGCTTCCACGGGTAAGACTAAGGATATACAATGCAAGTGTTGGGGTTTTGGTCATATTGAGAGACAGTGCAACACAACGTGTGATGATGGTGCGAGAAGATGGTGAATACGATTCCGCGAGTGACTTCGATGAAGATACACTAGCCCTTATTTACGCTCGAGATGGAGACAATTCGATGATGATGAGCGAGAGGTAATGGGAGAAGGCTGATCAATACAAAGTTTAATTACACAACGTGTGTTGAGTGTGCAATTGAGCAAATCGAGCAAGATCAACGCCACAACCTGTTCCAAACACGTGGTGTTGTCAAGGAAAGAGCTATCAGATCATCATTGATGGAGGAGTTGTAATAATCGGCGGTGTTGACATGGTAGAAGCTTGCGCTTCAACAAGACAACGCCCACATTCATACTACATCCAATGGTTTGAGAGTTCTCGCAAGATCAAGGTAACAAGAGCAGATGCAGCGTGCATTTTACTATTGGTACATATTCTGATTTTGTTGATTGTGATGTTGTACCTATGCAAGCTTGTTCTTTGTTACTTGGTAGACCATGGCAATTTGATAGAGAATCTGTTCATAATGGCAAAACTAACCACTATTCTCTTATGCATGATGGAAAGAAAATTGGTCTAAAACCTATGACTCCCGAACAGATTTTAAAAGATGATCTTGCTAGAGCTAGTAGAGCTAAAGCTGAGGAGAAAAATAAAAGTGAGAATCAGTTGTTCTGCAGATTTTATACCACCAAAGAACAATAAATCTGATTCTACACATGCTCTTGAAATTGTTTGAAGAGTCCATGTATGCTTGCAAATAAAATTGATATTCTGAACTAGATGTAAACAATACTCAATGTTATGCAATTGTCTGCAAAGAGGTTTTGTTTTCATTTGAGGATATGCCTCCTTCTTTGCCACCCATTGTTGCTAACCTTTTGCGTGAATATGAGGACGTATTTCCCGCGAGTTGCCACAGGACTACCTCCTATTAGAGGAATTGAGCATCAAATTGATCTAATTCCTGGTGCCACGTTGCCCAACAGCGCCATATAGAACCAATCCAGAGGAGACAAAGGAGATACAACGCCAAATTCAGAACTACTCGGCCAGAGATCATATTCGTGAGTCCCTTAGCCCTTGTCTTTGTTCCTATTATTTTGGTACCTAAGAAAGATGGTTCTTGGCATGTGTACTTGATTGTAGAGCTATCAATAATATTACTATTCGATATCGTCATCCTATTCCACGTTTAGATGACATGCTTGATGAATTGAGTGGCTCTACCATGTTTTCTAAAGTTGATTTGCGTAGTGGTTACCACCAGTTCGTATGAAATTAGGAGATGAATGGAAAACAGCATTTAAAACTAAGTTCGGTTTATATGAGTGGTTAGTAATGCCGTTTGGTTTAACTAATGCACCTAGCACTTTCATGAGATTAATGAACGAAGTTTACGTGCTTTCATTGGACGTTTTGTGGTAGTCTACTTTGATGATATTCTGATTTATAGCAAATCTTTAGAGGAACATTTGGACCATTTACGTCTTGTTTTCAATGCTTTACGTGATGCACGTTTGTTTGGTAACCTTGAAGTGCACCTTTTGCACCAATCGAGTTGCGTTTCTTGGCTATGTTGTTACATCACGGTATTGAAGTGGATCCAGCCAAGATTGAAGCTATTGAGAATTGGCGCACCAAGACGGTCACACAAGTGAGGAGTTTTCTTGGCCTCATGGTTTTTATAGGCGCTTTGTCAAAGACTTTGGATCAATTGCCTTGTTGAATGAGCTTACCAAGAAGGATGTGCCCTTTGTTTGGGCGATGCACAACAACAGGCCGTCATATTGAAAGATAAGCTAACACATGCTCCCTTACTCCAACTTCGATTTTACTAAGACTTTTGAGCTTGAATGTGATGCTAGTGGAATTGGTTTGGGAGGGTGTTATTACAAGAGGAAAACACATTGCATATTTTAGTGAGAAATTGAGTGGGGCTAGTCTGAACTATTCTACTTATGATAAAGAATTATGCGTTGGTTGGACATTAGAAACTTGGCAACATTATCTATGGCCTAAGGAATTTGTTATTCATTCGATCATGAATCTTTGAAGCATATTCGTAGTCAAGCTGAGTTGAATCGTCGTCATGCAAAGTGGGTTGAATTTATTGAGTCTTTCCTTATGTTATCAAACACAAAAGGGTAAAGATAATATTATTGCTGATGCTTTGTCACGCCGTTATGCTTTGTTATCTCAACTTGACTTCAAAATATTTGGATTGGAAACTATTAAGGAACAATATATGCGTGATGCTGAATTTAAAGATGTGTTGCGAATTGTAGAGATGGTAGAACTTGGAACAAGTTCGTCTTCAATGATGGATTTGTGTTCGTGCTAACAAACTATGTATTCGAGATAGCTGTTCGTCTTTTGTTGTTACAGGAGGCGCATGGAGGAGGATTGATGGGACACTTTGGTGTCAAGAAGACGGAGGATGTTCTTCTTGCACACTTCTTTTGGCCACGTATCGTCGAGATGTTGAGAGATTTGTGGCACTGCACTACTTGTCAAAAAGCTAAGTCTCGCCTTAATCCACATGGTTTATATATGCCTCTTCCTGTTCCTAGTGTTCCTTGGGAGGATATTTCTATGGACTTTGTTTTGGGATTGCCACGAACACAGAAGGGGAGGGATAGTATTTTTGTTGTTGTGGATCGGTTTTCTAAGATGGCACACTTTATTCCTTGTCATAAAGCGGATGATCTTTGCATATTGCTGATTTGTTCTTCGTGAAATTGTTCGTTTGCATGGTGCGCCAAGTACTATTGTCTCTGATCGTGATACTAAATTTCTTAGCCACTTTTGGAGATGTTTATGGGCTAAGTTGGGGACTAAATTGCTGTTTAGTACTACATGTCATCCCCAAACTGATGGTCAAACTGAAGTAGTAAATAGAACTTTGTCTACTATGTTACGGGCTGTTTTAAAGAAGAACTTAAAATTGTGGGAAGAGTGTTTACCTCATATAGAATTTGCTTATAATCGTTCATTGCATTCTACCACAAAGATGTGCCCATTTGAGATTGTGTATGGTTTTGTTCCTCGTGCACCTATTGATTTATTGCCTTTACCTTCTTCGGTGCAACATAATTTGGATGCTACAAGCCTTTGAAATGATATTAAACTTGCATAAGACTACTAAAGATAACATTGAACACATGAATGCTAAGTATAAACTTTGGGGATAAAGGGAGAAAGCATGTTGTGTTTGATGTTGGCGATCTTGTTTGGTTACATTTGCGTAAAGATCGTTTTCTGATTTACGCAAGTCTAAGTTAATGCCACGTCTCTTTGGTCCCTTTAAGGTGTTAGAGAAAATCAATGATAATGCATATAAACTTGAGTTGCCTGCAGACTTTGGTACGGTTAGTCCTACATTTAACATTGCAGATTTGAAGCCTTACTTTGGTGAGGAAGATGAGATTGCGTCGAGGACGACTTCAATTCAAGAAGGGGAGCATGATGTGGACATCTCTACTATTGATATAACCGTTGTACCTACAGCAACACACATACAAGGACCCATCACAAGATCTCGTGCTAAACAACTTAACTATCAGGTATTTTCGTTTCTTGGAACTATTCCTTACATACATGAGAATATGATGCTGCCTAAATCAGATACATTTCTTACTCTTAGGAATGATGGACCAAGCATGAATGAGAGGGACAAGCATTGGAGCATGGCCATGCATGGAGATGGCAGCAAGCATGTGATGATCCAAGAGAAGGCCACGGATGAAGATTTCAGAACTTTGAGGCCACCATAATGAAGAAAGAAGGCTTGGACGAAATATTCAAGATCAATACTTCTTAATTCGTCCATAGCATAATATGGTGTTGCGACACCTTTATTTTGGGCCAGCCCATGTAATTTTCGAGTTTTTAATTAGCCACTTTTAGAGTCCGTATTTGAGGGAAAAGGACTTTTAGGGTTGGATTCGCCACCACTTCCATGGCTGGCGAAACCCCACCTTTCGCCTTAATCGCCCCATAGCCGAACCTTTAGACTCGGATTTTGTTTAGACATTAAGTTAGCCATAGTCGCAACTTCGCCAAGGCTCGGCGTCATGAGGCCTCTTGTACTTCACCTATTCAGGATCCCACCTCTTTCAATAAAGCTTTCCTCTTAATCCGCAATATCTTGATTGCAATATTGGTTCTTACTTGTTCTCGATTTGGTAGGAATTAAGACCCTCACTGGTCGGTGATCGTGTTTCCGCAGGATCGGTAACCTCCAGGAGATTGGCCTAGCGATTGCATTGGCGCTCGTGCTCGCACGTGTAGTCGGATCGTCAAGCCCGAACTCCACCAAATCGACTATCATCATCTCATCGAAAGATCGGACACCTTTGCCCCCATCAACTACTCGACAGAGATCATATTCGTGAGTACCTTAGCCCCTGTGCTGTTCCTATTATTTTGGTACCTAAGAAAGATGGTTCTTCGCGCATGTGTACTGATTGTAGAGCTGTCAATAATATTACTATTCGATATCGTCATCCTATTCCACGTTTAGATGACATGCTTGATGAATTGAGTGGCTCTACCATGTTTTCTAAAGTTGATTTGCGTAGTGGTTACCACAGTTAAGTATGAAATTAGGAGATGAATGAAAAACAGCATTTAAAACTAAGTTCGGTTTATATGAGTGGTTAGTAATGCCGTTTGGTTTAACTAATGCACCTAGCACTTTCATGAGATTAATGAACGAAGTTTTACGTGCTTTCATTGGACGTTTTGTGGTAGTCTACTTTGATGATATTCTGATTTATAGCAAATCTTTAGAGGATCATTTGGACCATTTACTTTATTTTTTTAATGCTTTACGTGATGCACGTTTGTTTGGTAACCTTGAGAAGTGCACCTTTTGCACCAATCGAGTTGCGTTTCTTGGCTATGTTGTTACATCACAGGGTATTGAAGTGGATCCAGCCAAGATTGAAGCTATTGAGAATTGGCCGCAGCCCAAGACGGTCACACAAGTGAGGAGTTTTCTTGGCCTCGCTGGTTTTTATAGGCGCTTTGTCAAAGATTTTGGATCAATTGCCGCGCCACTGAATGAGCTTACCAAGAAGGATGTGCCCTTTGTTTGGGGCGATGCACAACAACAGGCCTTCGTCATATTGAAAGATAAGCTAACACATGCTCCCTTACTCCAACTTCCTGATTTTACTAAGACTTTTGAGCTTGAATGTGATGCTAGTGGAATTGGTTTGGGAGGGTGTTATTACAAGAGGGAAAACCTGTTGCATATTTTAGTGAGAAATTGAGTGGGGCTAGTCTGAACTATTCTACTTATGATAAAGAATTATATCGTTGGTTCGACATTAGAAACTTGGCAACATTATCTATGGCCTAAGGAATTTGTTATTCATTCTGATCATGAATCTTTGAAGCATATTCGTAGTCAAGCTAAGTTGAATCATCGTCATGCAAAGTGGGTTGAATTTATTGAGTCTTTTCCTTATGTTATCAAACACAAAAAGGGTAAAGATAATATTTTTGCTGATGCTTTGTCACGCCGTTATGCTTTGTTATCTCAACTTGACTTCAAAATATTTGGATTGGAAACTATTAAAGAACAATATGTGCATGATGCTGAATTTAAAGATGTGTTGCAGAATTGTAGAGATGGTAGAACTTGGAACAAGTTCGTCTTCAATGATGGATTTGTGTTCCGTGCTAACAAACTATGCATTCCAGATAGCTCTGTTCGTCTTTTGTTATTACGAGGCATGGAGGAGGATTGATGGGACACTTTGGTGTCAAGAAGACGGAGGATGTTCTTCTTTGCACACTTCTTTTGGCCACGTGTCGTCGAGATGTTGAGAGATTTGTGGCATCTGCACTACTTGTCAAAAGCTAAGTCTCGCCTTAATCCACATGGTTTATATATGCCTCTTCCTGTTCCTAGTGTTCCTTGGGAGGATATTTCTATGGACTTTGTTTTGGGATTGCCATGAACACGAAGGGAGGATAGTATTTTGTTGTTGTGGATCGGTTTTCTAAGATGGCACACTTTATTCCTTGTCATAAAGCGGATGATCTTTGCGCATATTGCTGATTTGTTCTTTCGTGAAATTGTTCGTTTGCATGGTGTGCCAAATACTATTGTCTCGATCGTGATACTAAATTTCTTAGCCACTTTTGGAGATGTTTATGGGCTAAGTTGGGGACTAAATTGCTCTTTAGTACTACATGTCATCCCCAAACCGATGGTCAAACCAAGTAGTAAATAGAACTTTGTCTACTATGTTACGGGCTGTTTTAAAGAAGAACTTAAAATTGTGGGAAGAGTGTTTACCTCATATAGAATTTGCTTATAATCGTTCTTTGCATTCTACAACAAAGATGTGCCCATTTGAGATTGTGTATGGTTTTGTTCCTCGTGCACCTATTGATTTATTGCCTTTACCTTCTTGATTGCAACATAATTTGGATGCTACACAACGCTGAAATGATATTAAACTTGCATAAGACTACTAAAGATAACATTGAACACATGAATGCTAAGTATAAACTTACTGGGGATAAAGGAAGAAAGCATGTTGTGTTTGATGTTGGCGATCTTGTTTGGTTACATTTGCGTAAAGATCGTTTTCTGATTTACGCAAGTCTAAGTTAATGCCACGTCTTCTTGGTCCCTTTAAGGTGTTAGAGAAAATCAATGATAATGCATATAAACTTGAGTTGCTGAGACTTTGGTGCAGTTAGTCCTACATTTAACATTGCAGATTTGAAGCCTTACTTTGGTGAGGAAGATGAGATTGCGTCGAGGGCGACTTCAATTCAAGAAGGGGAGCATGATGTGGACATCCCTACTATTGATACAACCGTTGTACCTCTGACACACACATACAAGGACCTATCACAAGATCTCGTGCCAAACAAGCTGAACTATCGGTACTTTCGTTTCTTGGAACTATTCCTTACATACATGAGAATATGATCTTGCCTAAATCAGATATGTTTCTTACTCTTAGGAATGATGGACCAAGCATGGATGAGAGGGACAAGCATTGGAGCATGGCCATGCATGGAGATGGCAACAAGCATGTGATGATCAAGAGAAGGCCACGGATGAAGATTTGAACTTTGAGGCCACCATAATGAAGAAAGAAGGCTTGGACGAAATATTCAAGATCAATACTTTCAATTCGTCCATAGCATAATATGGTCTCGACACCTTTACTTTGGGCAGGCCCATGTAATTTTCGCAGGATTTTAATTAGCCACTTTTAGAGTCCGTATTTGAGGAAAAGGACTTTTAGGGTTGGATTAACCACCACTTCCATGGCTGGCGAAACCTTCATATAAATCGCCCCATATGAACCTTTAGACTCGGATTTTGTTTAGACATTAAGTTAGCCATAGTCGCAACTTCCAAGGCTCGGCGTCATGAAGGCCTCTTGTACGCACCTATTCGGATCCCACCTCTTTCAATAAAGCTTTCCTCTTAATCCAATATCTTGATTGCAATATTGGTTCTTACTTGTTCTCGATTTGGTAGGAATTAAGACCCTCATTGGTCGGTGATCGTGTTCACGCAAGATCGGTACCCTCCGGAGATTGGCCTAGCGATTGCATTGGCGCTCGTGCTGCATGCGTGTAGTCGGATCGTCAGCCGAACTCCACCAAATCGATTATCGCCATCTCATCGAAAGATCGGACACCTTTGCCCTATCAAGTGGTATCAGTTTGGGTTGCTCGGTGAGATTTTTGTTTTTAAAGATTAGATCTGTTTTACCTATAACCCACGAAAAGCCAAAACAGTTAGAGTTTAGATCCATCCCATAACCAATCTACGCCTCGCATTATCTTTTCAGTTTTTGCATTGTTGAATTTGTGTCTACATCGTCGCGTCGAGTTGCTGGTCTTAGTGTCTCGTCCCTTAGAGTTTCGAGTTCTGATCATACTAGTCACCACCACACTCGCCGATCACCGCCGCCATATACCCTGCCACCATAAAAAAAAAAACTGATCGGATCTGTGTCGCGGTAGGAAGGCGGTGGCGGAGTATTAGGGTTTTATGGTGGCAGGGTATATGGCGGCGGAATATGGCGGCGGAATATGGTGGTGGTGATCGGCGGATGTGGCGGTGACTAGTATGATTAGAACTCGAAACTCTAAGGGACGAGACACTAAGACCAGCAACTCGACGCGACGATGTAGACACAAATTCAACAATGCAAAAACTGAAAAGATAATGCGAGGCGTAGATTGGTTATGGGATGGATCTAAATTCTAACTGTGTTTTTGGCTTTTTCGTGGGTTATAGGTAAAAACAGATCTAATCTCGAAACAGTAAAATCTCACCGAGCAACCTGAAATCGATACCACTTGATGGAGCAAAGGTGTCCGATCTTCGATGAGATGGCGATAATCGATTTGGTGGAGTTCGGCTTGACGATCGACTACACGTGCGACGAGCGCCAATGCAATCGCTAGGCCAATCTCTGGAGGTTACCGATCTTGCGTGAACACGATCGGCTGACCAGGGTCTTAATTCCTACCGAAATCGAGAACAAGTAAGAACCAATATTGCAATCAAGATATTGGATTAAGAGGAAAGCTTTATTGAAAGAGGTGGGATCTGAATAGGTGCAGTACAAGAGGCCTCTGCGCTCGAGCCTTGGCGGTTGCGACTATGGCTAACTTAATGTCTAAACAAAATCGAGTCTAAAGGTTCGGTATGGGGCGTGTTAAGGCGAAAAGGTGGGGTTTCGCCAGCCATGGAAGTGGTGGCGAATCCAACCCTAAAAGTCCTTTTCCTCAAATCTGGACTCTAAAAGTGGATAATTAAAAACTGAAAATTACATGGGCCTGGCCCAAAATAAAGGTGTCATGACACCATATTATGCTATGGACGAATTAAGTAAAGTATTGATCTTGAATATTTCGTCCAAGCCTTCTTTCTTCATTATGGTGGCCTCAAAGTTCTAAAATCTTCATCCGTGGCCTTCTCTTGGATCATCACATGCTTGCTGCCATCTCCATGCATGGCCATGCTCCAATGCTTGTCCCTCTCATTCATGCTTGGTCCATCATTCCTAAGAGTAAGAAATGTATCTGATTTAGGCAGCATCATATTCTCATGTATGTAAGGAATAGTTCCAAGAAACGAAAGTACCTGATAGTTAAGTTGTTTAGCACGAGATCTTGTGATGGGTCCTTGTATGTGTGTTGCTGTAGGTACAACGGTTGTATCAATAGTAGGGATGTCCACATCACTTGGTCTCTATGAATGGTTGGTTATGCCTTTTGGCTTATCTAATGCCCCATCTACCTTCATGCACCTCATGAACCATATTTTGCGATCTCTCATTGGGAAGAGTGTAGTTGTTTACTTTGATGACATCCTTGTCTATAGCAAGTCACTAGAGGAGCATGTTACTCATGTTAAGGAGGTCCTTCAAATCCTTCGTCATGAAAGCTTTATGGTAATCTCCCAAAGTGCACTTTTGCAAAAGACAAGCTGATTTTCCCTGGTTTTGTTGTGTCTTCCAATGGCATTGAACTTGATGTCTCAAAAGTCAAGGACATACGAGATTGGCCCATCCCTACAAATGTTAGTGAACTTCGTAGTTTTCATGGGTTGGCTAGCTTTTACCGTCGCTTTGTGAAAGACTTTTCTACCATTGCTTGCCCCCTCAACGAATTGACCAAGAGAAATGTCACGTTCGTTTGGGGAAAAGCACAACAAAAGGCTTTTGATGAGCTCAAGAAGAGGCTCACCGAAGCACCACTTCTTGCATTACCGGATTTCACAAAAACCTTTGAGATTGAATGTGACGCTAGTGGTATTGGCATTGGTGGCGTCCTTATGCAAAATGGGCTTCCTATTTCTTACCATAGTGAGAAACTTGATGGCGCACGCCTCAACTATCCCATTTATGACAAATAACTTTTTGCCTTGGTTCGAGTTCTTCAAGTATGGCAACACTATCTTTGGCCCAAAGAATTTATCATCCATTCCGACCATGAGTCGTTGAAGTATCTTAAGGGCCAAGCCAATTTGAGTAAAAGGCACGCCAAATGGGTTGAGTTCATGGAGTCTTTTCCTTACATTGTCAAATACAAGAAGGGCAAAGAAAATGTGGTAGCGGACGCCTATCTCGCAAAAACACAAGCCTCCTTACACGACTCGAAGTAAATGTCTTGGGTCTTGATGACATCAAATCTTTGTATGCGTCCGACCCCTTCTTTGGACCATTTTTTGCAAAATGTTCAATAGACAAAGGGATTGATGATTTCTATTTGCATAAGGGTTTTCTTTTCAAACAAAACAAGCTTTGCATTCCGAAATCGTCTCTCCAACTTTTGCTTCTTCAAGAGTCCCATGGTGGAGGCCTTATGGGTCACTTTGGCCGTGACAAGACATATGACATGCTCTCCACTCACTACTTTTGGCCAAAGATGAAGCGCGACGTGGAGCGCCACGTCCAACGATGCACTACATGTATCCAAGCTAAGTCTAAGTCCAACCCCTTTGGTCTTTATATGTCATTGCCTATTCCTCATGCACCTTGGTCGGACATTAGCATGGAATTTGTGTTAGGCTTGCCTAGATCTAAACATGGACATGATTCTATCTTTGTAGTAGTGGGTCGCTTTTCAAAAATGGCACACTTTATTCCGTGCCATAAGACCGATGATGCTTCACATGTAGCCAATTTGTTTTTTAGGGAAATAATTAGGCTGCACGGTGTACCAAGAACAATCGTCTCCGAACGCGACGTCAAATTCATGAGCTACTTCTGGAAGACTCTCATGGCCAAGCTCGGCATCAAGCTCCTCTTATCGTCCGCCTCGCATCCTCAAACCGATGGACAAACCGAGGTCGTCAATCGAAGTCTTGGAACACTCCTACTTGTGTTGATCAAGAAGAACCTTAAAGACTGGGAGGAATGTATTCTACACGCTGAGTTCGCCTACAACCGCGCCAAGCACTCCACCACCATGAGGAGCCCGTTCATGATCGTATATGGTTTCGAGCCTCTCACCGCGCTCGATATCCTTCCACTTCCGCTTCATGAACGTGCCAATATGGACGTGGTCAAGCGTGCCCAAACAATGAAGAAACTCCATGAAGACACAAGAGCTACAATCGAGAAACAAGTCCTTCGCCAAGCATCAAGGCTCAAAAAGACCAAGAAAGAAATGATCTTCGAAGAAGGCGACCTTGTATGGATACACTTGAGTAAAGACCGCTTCTCCAAGCACCGCGACTCCAAACTCAAGCCAAGAGGTGATGGACCGTTCAAGGTACTAAAGAGGATCAACAACAACGCCTACATCATAGATATCCCAACATCCAAGTATCTTGTGAGCCCGACATTCAATGTCAAGGACCTCTCACCCTACCATGGCGAAGATGAAGTTGAGAAGGTCGAAGAGTCGAGGACGACTCTTTCCCAAGGGAGGGGAGCTGATGCAGCCCGTCCTACGGACGCACCTCCATCTACAACACCTAGTCCCCCAAGTGGACCAATGACTCGTGCCCGAGCCAAGCTCCTACAAGCCAAGGTTAACTCGCTCCTTTCCTCATGTGATTTTGGTCTACCTTTGGATGGCTTGCTACTTCATGCATCTACGTTGTGTGTCCTCAGATATGAAGCAACACCGCCACACCAAGCCACCAAGGAAGCAGGGCCAGGAGAAGAAGATGCTGGAGCGCTGCACACCGAAATCTCCGGTGTAGACCGGAGTCTCCGGTCTCCTACACCGGAGTCTCCGGACCTTCCTCCGGTCAGGCCAGGAGACCCAAGCCGGGACAGCCGAAGCCCCTCAGAGATGGGTCCGAGATTGGCCGAGTCTCGGTCGGGCGGAGTCCCCGGACCAACCGTCGACAGGCATGTTAAAGCCTTTTGGGCCTGGCCCATGTAACCCCCAATTTCGCCCCAAACTTCCAGTTTTATTCCAGAACTACCCCTGTTTAAGTGGTTGGCCTATATAAAGCCCCACCCCTCATATGTAAACCCTAGACTTGGATAATGATAGATTAAGACACCCCTTTGTGGATCTTTTAATCTATTGGTCTCATGCTCCTACCAAGGAGCACCTATTGTCCATCCTCCTCTTGGATCTTGCCTAGTGCGTTCAAGTTGTACAAGGCCTTGGGTTCTCGGTTTCTCGCCCCCAAGTCGTCAAGGTCTCACCAAGCACCTCGTCCCCCGTTGTTGGCATGGAGAGAGAGCTTCGCCCAACACCGATCCTAGAGATTATGTTGGACCGGTTGCCACCGGCGTGAGATATCGGCGTGTATCGTGATTTGCGTGCGTGTGTTCGTGGTTTTCATCCCTTCTTCCCCCGTCCACCGCTTTGCCCTCGTTTCCCACGGAATTTCGTGAAAGATCGGGCCACCCAAGGGGTTACCCCATAACATGAATCATGTCTAGGGACTCCGGAACCGAGGATGATATCTATGAACAATCCATGATGAGCCACCATGACTATGACTCCACAAGTATAGAGGACATAACGGAGCACAACACCGACAATGGCTCTGCATGCTTTGAGGACCCGGAGCACTACACCTACGACGACTCCACATGCATGGAAGACATGGAGCTCTACGTCGACAATGGCTCCTCATGCGTGTGAAGGGTTTCGCGGCATAGTAAATCAAAATTTTCTACGGATGCAAACAGAGGGAAAGCCAAGATCTAATCTAGGAGATGCAATCAACGAGAGAGATTGGATTAGATCTTCATACCCTTGAAGATTCGCATAGCGGAACGTTCGTCGGAACGTGGGTGATGTAGTCGTACTCGCTTCTCCTCCTCGCGATCCGATCCGATCTAGCACCACAAGTGGCGGTGCCTCCGTGAGATGCACACGTGCAGCACCTCGACGTCTCCTCCTTCCTCGGACCAGCAAGTATGGTGGAGATAGATTGGATCTACAACCACGGCGTGGTGTATATGGTGGAGAATTTCTGCGGCGGCCGCTTACAAGCGATCGGGAGGAGAGAGGAAAGCTAGCAAAGGCTAGGGTTTGGAGGAGGTGTGTGGGGTTGGTGCGCCCCTCTTTATATAGAGGCAGCCTAAGCCCTCCTCAAGCCCAAAGGATAAGGAGTGGGGGCATGGACTCTCCCTCTTCTAGAAACCCTATCTCTAGTTTAAACGATTTAAACTCTCTAGGATCGGCTGGGCCCTATGGGGCCTTGTGCCCTGGCCCAATGCGGCCAGACACTCCCTCATAGGCCGATGCCCCTCCCGGAAGGTGGGGACACGTTGGTCCCCTTCCGGAAGGTTCTAGAAGCTTCGTACAATATCGATTAACGGAACAATTCAACTCCAAAAGCAGATTGCCTTATATGAATCTTATTCTCCGGACCATTCTCGAACCTCTCGTGATGTCCGGATCCCATCCGAGACTCGAACAAAAATTCATAAACCAATTATCCAATCTATCCTAGCGTTGAGACACGTTAAGTGTGTGACCTGCTGGTTCGAGAATATCTGCACATGATCTTCTATCAATAATCACGATTGTGCAGGCACCCATATTGACTCCACACATTCATCGATGATCATATCGGATGAACCACGATGCGAGATTCAATCAATCCCATATATATTCCCTTCGTCTCGCGATATTTTACTTGCCCGAGATTCGATCGTCGATGCAGTCATACCTAGTTCAATCTCGTTCACGCAAGTACTTTACTGTTCCGTAATCCGATATCACTTTGTGATTAACTCCTTAACCACATGCTTGCAAGCGGTGTTGATATCGATTCCGAGTGGGCTGAAGTATATCTCTCCGACTTGGGAGGGACAAATTCCATCTCGATACATACAACCCAATGATACTTTCCGATCACCGAGAGACACCTTTATGATCACCCTCTCATAGGATGACGTTTGATGACCTCAAAGCTTTCTTCCGATACCGTGGAGTTGTATTATCTCATGGTCTAAGGAATACAATATTTGACATAGGAAAAGCTTCGCAAAGATGAACACGATGACGATCTAATTGCTTCGCTTAGTTTGGGTCCATCCATCATATCATTCTCCAATGAAATGATCTCATTATCAATTGACAACTCATGTCTATGGTTAGGAAACCTTAACCATCATTGATCAATGAGCTAGTCCTTAGAGCGTGCAGGGACACGGTGTTCTTCACAAACCACACAAGTATTAATGTTTGCGCTTAATACAATTCTAGCATGGAATATAAACTTTATCATGAACAAGAATTATAATAATAACATCTTTATTATTGCCTCTAGGGCATAATTCCAACAGTCTCCCACTTGCACTAGAGTCAATAATCTAGTTTACATCTCGCAACAATCTCACACCCATGGCAATCGAGGTGTTGATCATGTTTTACGTGGAAGAGGTTTAGTCAATGGATGCGACATTCGGATCCGTATGTACTTCTAATCTTCTGATCTCCATCGCTATATAATCTCGGATTATATGAAACTTGAGTTGATATGCTTGGTCTTTGGATGATATCTTGGTTCCTTAGCGAGTGCTATGGCGCCAAGTGTTGTCACACAATATCTCCGTGAGTCAATGCACTTGGAACCACGCCAAGCTCGATGATGAAGTTTGATCCAAACTCCTTCACTTGGCGCCTGCGGCAGCCATGTATTCCGCTTCCTTTGTAGATCCGCGATCACGCTTTGCTTGCGCTTCTCGACTCCGGCTCCTCCATTCAAAATATAAACGTATCACGTCGAGATTTGGAATCATCCTTGTCGATTGTCGAAACTAGCATCGACGTAACCTTTCGACAAGCTGTTCATCACCCCCATAGACTAAGAACATTTCTTTAGTTCTATTTAGGTACTTTAGAATGTTCTTCACGGTTGTCCGATGTTCCACTCTGGATCACTTTGATATCTCGTCAAACTAAGAGCATTGGACACATCGGTCTAGTACACAAGATGGCATACATGATGGAACCTATGGCCGAGGCATAAGGCACTTTGCTCATAGCTTCACTATCATTTACCAGTAGTGGACCTTGAGCCTTGCTCAATATCTTACCCGACAACATAGGCTTGAACCTTTCTTTGCCTTATCCATTCGAACCTTTTGAACTTTGTCTAGGTATGTACACCGCTTAAAGCTATCGAGCGTCTTTGTCTATCTCTATAGATTTTGATGCCCAATATATAAGCGACTTCACCTAGGTCTTTCATTGAAAAACACTTGTTCAAATAACTCTTCACATCGTTAAGCATGTTGATGTCATTTCCGATAATCAATATGTCATCCACATACATGCACGTAAGCGTCACCGAGCTCCCACTCACTTTCTTGTAGATGCAAGCTTTGTAGCAATTTGGAACAAATCCAAGGCTCTTGATCACTTGATCAAAACGAAGGTTCCAACTCCGAGATGCTTGCTTCAGTCCATAAATGGAACGCTGAAGTTTGCATACTTTACTAGCATCCTTAGGATCGACAAAACCTTCGGGTTGCATCATATACAACTCTTCATCAATGTTCCCATTGAGGAAAGCAGTCTTGACATCCATCTGCCATATTTCATAACCATGAAACGCAACAATTGCTAATAAAATCCGAATGGACTTAAACATCGCTACGGGAGAGAAAGTCTCATCGTAGTCAACACCTTAAACTTGTCGAAAACCTTTCGCAACAAGCCATGCTTTATAGACGGTAACATTACCATCCGCGTCCGTTTTCTTCTGGAAGATCCATTTGCACTCAACGGCCTTTCGGTCGCTAGGAGGGTCCACCAAAGTCCATACTTGGTTTTCGCTCATGGATCCCAATTCGGATTTCATGGCTTCCAGCCATTTCTCAGAGTCTGGGCTCATCATCGCTTCCTCATAGTTCGTAGGTTCACTGTCTTCTACCAACAAGACAACAAGACAGGGCTGCACCACTCGGGAGGGGCACGCGACCTTGTCGACTGCGACGTTCAAGAGTAACATCGTCCAAGCTTCATGATCCTTGTCATTAGCTTCCTCTATTGTTGGTGCAAAGCGGCATGGAACAATTTCAAAGCTTACTCTCCAATTCAAGAGAAGGTTCAATAACCTCTTCTAGCTCTACTTTCCTCCCACTCACTTCTTTCGAGAGAAACTCCTTCTCAAGAAAGGAACCGTTCTTTGCGACAAACACTTTGCCTTTGGTTCTATGATAGAAGGTATACCCAATAGTTTCCTTAGGGTATCCTATGAAGACGCATTTCCCCGCTTTGGGTTCGAGCTTGTCCGGCATTAACTTCTTGACGTAAGCTTCGCATCCCCAAACTTTAAGAAACGACAACTTAGGTTTAGCACCAAACCACAGTTCATACGGTGTCGTCTCAACGGATTTAGATGGAGCCCTATTTAAAGTGAATGCAGCGGTTTCTAATGCATAACCCCAAAATGATAACGGCAAATCAGTAAGAGACATCATTGATCGGACCATATCTAATAGGGTTCGATTCCTGCTCGTGACACACCATTGCTACTGTGGTGTTCCGGTGGCGTGAGTTGTGAAACGATTCCACTTGCTTTAAGATGTGTGAGAAAATCATAACTCAAATATTCACCTCCACGATCGGATCGTAGAAACTTAATCTTTACATTACGATGGTTCTCCACTTCATTCAAATTCCTTGAACTTTTCAAATGTTTCAGATTTATGTTTCATTAAATAGATATACCCATATCTACTTAAGTCATTGGTAAAAGTGAGGAAATAGCGATATCCACCGCGTCGAAACACTCATCGGTCCGCATACATCGGTATGTATGATTTCCAACAAGTCCGTTGCTCGCTCCATCATACCGAGAACGGGTTTTGATCATCTTGCCCATGAGGCATGGTTCGCATGTGTCAAATGATTCAAAATCAAGAGACTCCAAAAGTCCATCGAATGGAGTTTCTTCATGCGCTTTACACCAATATGACCTGAGACGATTGCCACAAATAAGTAGTATTATCACTATCTACTTTGCATCTCTTAGCCTCAATGTTATGGATGTGTGTTTCATCCCTTTCGAGATTTAGAAGAAATAAACCATTCACAAGAGGTGCATGACCATAAAAGATGTTACTCATATAAATAGAACAACCATTATTCTCCGATTTAAATGAATAACCGTCTTGCAATAAACACGATCCAGAAATAATGTTCATGCTCAACGCAGGCACATAATAACACTTATTAAGGTTTAAAACTAATCCCGAAGGTAAAACTAAGGAGAGCGTGCCAACGGCCATCACATCAACTCTTGATCCGTTGCCAACGCGCATCGTCACCTCATCCCTCGCAAGCCGCCGTCTATTCCGTAGCTCTGCTTTGAGTTACAAATATTAGCAACCAACCCGTATCAAATACCCATGCACTACAACGAGGGCTAGTAAGGAAAACATCAATAACATGTATATCAAATATACTTTGATGGTGCCACCTTCTTGTCCGCTAAGTACTTTGACGATTCGCTTCGAGGACCCTTGTCCTTGCAATAGAAGCACTCGAAGGTCGGGCTTAGGACCAGATTTGAGCTTCTTCTCGGCAGGGCATTAAGCTTCACGCCTTCTTGAAGGGCTACTTTCTCCCTTAACTTTCTTAAAGGAGGGCTTGTTGACCATCAACACATGATTATCCTTCTTGATGTCCACTTCCGACCTTGACTTTGCGAAGAGCTCGATGATCGTATCGATGGAACCAATCTGATTATGAGTCACTACAAAACTTTTGTAGCTGGGAGGGAGTGATTGCAGAACCCTGTCAATCTTGAGCTCCTCTGGAATCGTGCATTCCAGTTGCTCAAGCCGTTGAGTGTAGCCCGTCATCTTAATGGCGTGCTCACTAACGGAACTCCCTTCCTCCATCTTGCAGTTAAAGAACTTCTCGGAGATCTCATATCTCTCAGAACGGGCCTGAGTCTGAAACATGGTTTTCAGCTCCTCGAGAATCTCGAAGGGCCCGGGATACTCTTCAAAACGATTTTGAAGCTCCGGTTCCATAGCAAACAACATGGTGCTCTTAATCACACCATAATCATCTTTGCGCGACTGATAGACAGCTTTCTCATCGATCGCAGCTTGCGTAAGGGGTCACCTAACGCTTTCCCAAGGACATAGTCCTTTTGTCCGCCAGACAGAATGATTCTTAGATTGCGGAACCAATTGGTGAAGTTAGACCCATTGTTTCTAAGCTTTTCCTTCTCAGCGAAAACGTTGAAGTTGAAGTTGGACTTGGACATGTGATCTACAGTATTGGCAAGTACAATTTAGACTATGTTCATGATAAATAGTTCAACTTAATCAAATTACTAGATGAACTCCCACTAAATTCAACATCCCTCAAGTTGTTTAGTGAAAACGATCCAAATTCACCACACCTAATCCGATCATCACGAGAAGAGATGTGGTTTCAATGGTGGACAACAAAGTGTCGATCATATCACTCATATGACTCATGCTTAACCTTTCGGTTCTTGTGTTCCGAGGCCATGTCTGTACATGCTAGGCTCGTCAAGCTAGACCCAAGTATTTCATGCGCAAAACTGGCTTGCACCCGTTGTATGTGAGCATAGAGTCTATAGCACCGATCATCACGTGATGCTTGGACACGACGAACTTTCATAGCGGTGCATACTTGGGGAGAACAGTTTTATCTTGATCTTTAAGTGAGGAATCATCTTATAATGCTACCGTCGCGATCTAAGCATAATAAGATACATAAAGGGATAAACATCACATGCATATAACTTTATGTGACATGGTATAGCCAATCCTCGCGCAATGATCTCCATCTTGTGCGTTAGGCATGATCTCCATCACTCCACCATGATTGCCTCCACCACGAATAGCAACTACAACTATTGCTAACTACTTAGCGATAAAGTAAAGCTACTACATGGCGTATAAGAAGTTGACTCATGGGTCATACACAATTATAAAGACAACCATATGGCTCCACGCGGTTGTGTACTCATCGACATGCAAGTCGTGAAACATTACAAAACATGATCATCGCATACAATATACACATCACATCTTGGGCCATACCATATCACGAAAACACTCCTGCAAAAACAAGTTAGACGCCTCTACTTTGTTGTTGCATGTTTTACGTGGCTTATGGGAGTAGATGCTAAGAACGATTCTTAGCTACGGAAAGCCACAACGGTGATATTATGGTTGCCAAACTCGGTGTTAATCCCATGACAACTATAGTGAGAGAAACGACATCCACCAAGCGCATGTGTGGAACAAGCCACACGTCAAGTGCGGGCCGGTCTCGCGACGGCGTCGCGTAGGTTGGCCTGGACGCTTCAATATCACTATCCCGTCATAAGAAGAACACAAACAAGAGGCTTGCAACAGAAAACATCAACGCCGCGCAACCATGTTGCGTTCTACTCGTGAAACACATCTACGCATAGATCTAGCTTTGATACCTTTGAAGGGTTTGGCGGCATAGTAAATCAAAATTTTCTACGGATGAGAACAGAGGAAAGCCAAGATCTAATCTAGGAGATGCAATCAACGAGAGAGATTGGATTAGATCTTCATACCCTTGAAGATTCACGCCAGTGAACGTTAATCGGGCGTGGGTGATGTAGTCGTACTCGCTTCTCCTCCTCGCGATCCGATCCGATCTAGCACCACAAGTGGCGGTGCATCCGTGAGATGCACACGTGCATCACCTCGACGTCTCCTCCTTCCTCGGACTAGCAAGTATGGTGGAGAGATAGATTGGATCTACAACACGACGGTGTGGTGTATATGGTGGAGAATTTCTGCAGCAGGGCTTCGCCTACAAGCGATCGGGAGGAGAGGAAAGCTAGCAAGGCGGCTAGGGTTTGGAGGAGAGGTGTAGGGGGTTGGTGCGCCCCCACCCCTCTTTATATAGAGGGGGGCGCAGCCCTAGCCCCTCCCCCAAGCCCAAAGGATAAGGAGTGGGGGGCATGGACTCTCCCCTCTTCTAGAAACCCTATCTCTAGTTTAAACGATTTAAACTCACTAGGATCGGGTGGGCCCTATGGGGCCTTGTGCCCCTGGCCCAATGCGGCCAGGACACTCCCTCATAGGCCCATGCCCCCTCCCGGAAGGTGGGGCCACGTTGGTCCCCTTCCGGAAGGTTCTAGAAGCTTCCGGTACAATACCGATTAACCCGAACAATTCAACTCCAAAAAGCGCTGCCTTATATGAATCTTATTCTCGGACCATTCCGGAACCTCTCGTGATGTCCGGATCCCATCCGAGACTCGAACAAAAATTCATAAACCAATTATCCAATCTATCCTAGCGTCGAGACACGTTAAGTGTGTGACCTGCGGGTTCGAGAATATGCGTACATGATCTTCTATCAATAATCAACAGGGTGCAGGCACCCATATTGACTCCCACACATTCATCGATGATCATATCGTATGAACCACGATGCCAGGATTCAATCAATCCCATATATATATTCCCTTCGTCTCGCGATATTTTACTTGCCCAAGATTCGATCGTCGGTACCGTCATACATAGTTCAATATCGTTCACAGCAAGTACTTTACTCGTTCCATAATCCGATATCACTTTGTGATTAACTCCTTAACCACATGCTTGCAAGCGATGTTGATATCGATTACCGAGTGGGCCTGAAGTATATCTCTCCGACTTGGGAGGGACAAATTCCATCTTGATACATACAACCCAACAGATACTTTCCGATCACCTGAGAGACACCTTTATGATCACCCTCTCATAGGATGACATTTGATGACCTCAAAGCTTTCTTCCGATACCAGGGAGTTGTATTATCTCATGGTCTAAGGAATACAATATTTGACATAGGAAAAGCTTCACAAAGATGAACACGATGATACGATCTAATTGCTTCGCTTAGTTTGGGTCTGTCCATCATATCATTCTCTAATGAAATGATCTCATTATCAATTGACAACTCATGTCTATGGTTAGGAAACCTTAACCATCATTGATCAATGAGCTAGTCCTTAGAGGCGTACCAGGGACACGGTGTTGTTCACAAACAACACAAGTATTAATGTTTCCGCTTAATACAATTCTAGCATGGAATATAAACTTTATCATGAACAAGAATTATAATAATAACATCTTTATTATTGCCTCTAGGGCATAATTCCAACAGCGTGGAGCCTATGGAGCACTACACCGACAATGGCTCCACATGCTTGGGTGATATGGAGTACTACACCAACAATTACTCCCCAAGCATGGATGACTTCGAGTGCGACATCGACGACGCCTCGCCAAGCATGGAGGACACGGAGAACTTCATCGAGTTTGTTGGCTCCTCCACGAGCCATGAAGAATTCCTCCACCGCGTGGAGATGGAAGCCTACTACGCCAAGCAAGAGGAGGCGCATCATCAAGATTCCATGACCTTCAAGGCCAAGCGTGCCACACCAAAGGGCACCACCTACTTCGATGATCCACCTCCAAGGCGACAAGTGCCACCACCTAGATGGCGTCAAGCACCACCATCTGCAAGGCGCCAAGCTCCATCACCTCCAAGGCGTCAAGCTCCACCATCTCCAAGGCGCCAAGATACATCACCTCCAAGGCGCCAAGCTCCAACTCCTATCCAAACAAGAGTGGCGTCCAAACATCATATGCATCAAGAGGCACCAAGAAACAAGACTCTTCATCGACAAACATCCTCTCATGAGCATCGCCACCATAAAGAGGATACAAGACATCGTCAAAGGCATCTTCGCCACCAAGACGAAGAATTCGTGATGAGCACCAACCATAATGCTCAAGCAAACTCAAGAAGGCACCACAAGCACAAGAAGAGTGCCAAGGCAAGTGATCATCGTCGCGAGTGTCATATGGACGACCAAGTGCGCCACCTACATCAACCATCGGCAAGGCACGCCAATGACCTCCGTCGACACCTTCATAGGGCACCTTCTACTACTAGTGCCACCACCAAAATGGCACCAAGAGCAAGCCTTCCTCCACGCCATCAAGCTTCAACGCCTACGCTTCACTTCCACGACCTCGCGAACGAGGAAAAATGTAAACCTCTACTTCGCCAAGTTGGATAGCATGAGCCTACCTCCACCACTACTACGAGATGGAGACAAGGTCAAGAATGGTGAGCATGGGATTTTCCCTTCACCAAAGGAGGCGCATGGAGTTGAGGAAACCGAGCCTACCCCCATATGCTTGAGTGATGATGTGGTACCAATCCCATGTGAGTATGAGAGCCACTTAGCCCACTTGAGTGAGAACAAAGAGTGAGATGAGTGACTCCACCTTATGTGAGATTGAGTGCTTCCACTTGGAGGGCATGAGCGATACTCCTAGTGAGTTGACAGTGGTAGTTGATAGGTCAAGTGAGACCATTTCGATTTCTAACAACTTACCCTCTACCTCTAGTGTGTTCTCTTGTGTTGTGCTAGGTTCCATGGAGGATGACGCCCAAAGCCATGAAGCAATGATGCCTCAATTGGAAAAGATGTACATGGTGCATGAAGATGATGCTACGCCATGGATACATCAAAACGAAGTCGTCCACAAGGAGGCCACTACTTCCACAACACCCACTTCATATGAGAGGTATGAACAAGGTAACAATAAGGGTGTTGATGATGCCATGATCCCACTAGTGGACATGATGAATTGTGAGGATATGCATGCTATGGATGATACTTGTGACATTACATATGCTTCACTCATATTCCCATGTGATGCTTTGCCTTTGCATAATATTGATCATGTGGAATTGTTTGATTGCGATATCATTGCCATACACATGCCATGCTATGCATCTTGTGTGTATCCTCCAATTGCTTTGGACTTGCCTTGTCATGCTAGTCATTCAATTTCTCCCATTGCTTGCGATAAGATGAATGCTTGCTATTTCACTTGTTTTGCTTGCAACAATATTGATCATATGCGTTATAATGAGATGGCCCCCATAGCTTTCTCAATTTTTGGAGATTTTGATGATTGCCTTGATAAGCATGTTCCCCACTTGCATACTCACCATGCATCTATTTCATACTTGATTGAAATTAATGGTGATGTGCACAAGAAGAGATACGTCATGATGGATGATGTGTATCTCTACCATGCACACACGTTCTTCCTTTTACATATGATGTGTGTAGGTACCCGCACAAGAATGTCAACCTCGGTCGAGCACGAGTTGACAAAAAGAGCTCTTGAGAGCATCACACAAATGAGTTCAAGGTCGAACCCAGCTCTGATACCTTTTGCATGCTTTGCATCTTTCATGTTGGCAAATTGCTCTTTCCTATGGTTTGATTGCAAGCATGTTAATGGTATTATCTTCCCTTGTGACGTTCATGTTTCTTCGCTTTTAGATAATGATGCTTTGTGTGTTGCAACAAAAATGTTGAACAATTTACCTTTTCGATGTTTTGTGTGCAACCACAATTCCATTAAGAACATGTATTGTCATGAGAGCTTGCAAGAATCTCCTCTTGTTGTTGCAACAAACATAAGGACCACTTGCTCTCTCATTTGGTTTTTTTGCAAACACGTTACTTTGGCTTCCGCTTGGGATACTCATATTCCCATGATATTTGCTATCAATGATTTGTGTGTGACATCCAACATGTCGAACAATTTCTCTTTCCAATGGTTGGTTGGCACAAATAATGATGTTGTTTTGGATATTCTTCCTTTTGTGTTTTTGCCAAATTCTCCTAACGTTGCATCAAAGATGTTGATCAAATTTCTATTCGATTGCTTTGAGTGCCACACTAAGACATTATATGGAGTTTTTGAGTTCCCACATTTGGATGATGTTCAAACGATTTCCATGCACTTTGACCTTGCATATGCATTCCATTTGCTATCCTTGTATTGTGCTAATAGTGTTGTGAACAAGAATGGACGTGCCACATTTGACATGCTCCTCAATCACGCACGAAAATATTTTGCTTGGTCTTTGTTGTGTGAAGGCACAAATGCATACACGTCAACCTCTATGGACTATATGTTGACAAGAAGAACTGAAGCGAGTTACCTATGTCTACCCTTCATCGAGCTATCCCTACAAGATAAGGTGACTTCCTTCTACTTGAGGACTCATGCTATAATCTTCATGAATTGGCTACGCTTTGAGTGTTGCTTTGCTTTTGTTGTGAGCTTTGTAGGCTTCAAGGAAGGTGAAGGAACATTGAAGTGTTGTCAAGTCAATCTTCCTGAGGACGACTATATGGTGAACCCTAGGATCAAGAAGGTCTCTCGATCGCTTCTACTTTGTGATGAGCATGTAGAGTCGAGGACGACTCTTTTTGAAGGGGGGGAGCTGATGTAGCCCGACCTACGGTCGTTACCACATCTTGGTCTCCAACTTACGCCAAGTCGTCATGGACTCCAAAGGTGAATCCGTTCCTCTATGCGAGCCCCCTTCCTACCCTATTGAATGGTATGCTACTTCATACTCCGTCACATATGCATGATAGGTTCACATTGACAAGTACGGAGGCAAGGGAGGCCGAGCATCAAGCCCGACAAGGCGGAGGCTTGGAAGAGGCGGAAGAAGACAGATCACCAAATGCTCTCTCTATCGCCACTACGGATCTGGCGACGGTACCTACCGCTGGTACTACCGCCCACTACTACCGCCCCATACAGACGACGCCAACAGAAGTCCCAGGACTGCAAGCGGTACTACCGGATCTGGACCCGGTACTACCGGACCCAAGTCCGGTACTACCTGCCCCGTGTGCCTGCGCGCACCTGTTGGTCCTTCGGCCCTTGTACCCCTCTAGCTCGTCCAAACCCTAGTTTTATCCCTAAACTACCCCTGTTTATGTGGTTGGCCTATAAATAGAGCCCCACCCCTCATGTACCCTTAGGGATAGATGATAGACTAAAGACAACCCCCATTGTGGAATCTCTAGTTTTGCCTCATCCCCTTTACCAAGGGGACCGACTATCGTCACCAACCTCGATTGGACTTTGCATCACGCATCCATCGTTGAACAAGGCCTTGGAGTTCGACGTCTCGTCTCCAAGTTGTCAAGACCCTCCCCAAGGTGTTCTGCCCTCTCCGATGTGGATTTGAGGGAGCACGTTGACTGGTCTTTCCTTACGAGGATTCTATCGGACCAGTGGCCGCCGTTCGGGAGCAATCAGCCTTGTATCGTGTGAGTTTTGCGTGTGTTCATCGTGTTCTTCGCGAGGTGTGTGTTCGCTTCCGCTCTCCCTTTCCCCTCGCTTTCCCATCGATTTGACCACAAGATCCGTGAAGATCGGGCCACCCAAGAGGTTAACCCCTCCATCATAGTCCTGGTGGCAGCTCAGCGGGAAAGACGTCCTCATATTCCTGCAAAAGGTTAGCAATAGCGGGTGGCAAAGAAGGAGGCATATCCTCAAATGAAAACAAAACCTCTTTTGCAGACAATTGCATAACATTGAGTATTGTTTACATCTAGTTCAGCAATATCAATTTTATTTGCAAGCATACATGGAATCTTGAAACAAATTTCAGTAGCATGTGTAGAATCAGATTTAGTGTTCTTTGTTGGTATAAAATCTGCAGCAACAATCTGAATCTCACTTTTATTTTTCTCCTCAGTTTTAGCTCTACTAGCTCTAGCAAGATCATCTTTTAAAATCTGTTCGGGAGTCATAGGTTTTAGACCAATTTTCTTTCCATCATGCATAAGAGAATAGTGATTAGTTTTGCCATTATGAACAGATTCTCTATCAAATTGCCATGGTCTACCAAGTAACAAAGAATAAGCTTGCATAGGTACAACATCACAATCAACAAAATCAGAATATGTACCAATAGTAAAATGCACGCGTACCGTTCTTGTTACCTTGATCTTGCGAGAACTCTCAAACCATTGGATGTAATATGAATGTGGGTGTTGTCTTGTTGGAAGCGCAAGCTTCTCCACCATGTCAACACTAGCCAGATTATTACAACTCCCTCCATCAATGATGATCCGTATAGCTCTTTCCTTGACAACACCACGTGTTTGGAACAGGTTGTGGCATTGATCTTGATCAGATTTGCTCAATTGCACACTCAACACACGTTGTGTAATTCAGCTCTTGTATTGATCAGCAGCTTCAGCTCACATTACCTCTGTCTCTTCATCAGAATTGTCTCCATCTCGAGTAGAAATAAGGGCTAGTGTATCTTCATCAAAGTCACTCGCTGAATCGTATTGACCATCTTCCCGCACCATCATCACACGTTGTGTTGTGCACTGTCTCTCAATATGACCAAAACCCCAGCACTTGCGGCATTGTATATCCTTTGTCTTACCCGTGGAAATCACAGAAGATGCACTACGAGCAGGAGCATTGGATGACGGTGGAGGAGCAGCTGGAAATCTTGTGGTGGTCTTGGATGTGGTAGTAGCTGGTGGCAAATCACGAGGAGGCGCTGATTGTCGGGATGTCCAAGTGGATGTGCGACCTGCAGAATTATTAGTCCTCCTCCATGGTGTTTAGCGGTCCTGCACTTCACGTTCAGCTTTGCAAGCAAGATGAAACAAACGAGTGATAGAATTATATTCCTTATAATCTAAGATGTGCTGAATGTCCTTGTTTAATCCACCAAAGAAACGTGCAAGCATTTGTTCATTAGATTCAACAAGACCACACCGAACCATCCCCGTTTGCAATTCCTGATAATACTCTTCTACAGAATTTTTCCCTTGCTCTAAACGTGTCAGATTCTTTAGTAAATCACGTTGATAAGTGGTAGGTACAAAACGAACACGCATAGCAGTTTTTAAAGCAGTCCAAGTACTAGGAATATTAGTAGGATTTAAACGACAATACTCAGACCACCAAAGGGAAGCAAATTTAGTAAATTCACATGTAGCAGCACTAACACGCATATTCTCACGATATTTTAAGCATGCAAAACGTTGTTCTACTTCCATCTCCCATGTAAGATATGCATCAGGATTATATTTACCCTCAAAAGATGGAATATTTAATTTAAGCTTTGCAACATGATCATCATCACGTACCGGTGGTCGAGCATTGTGGTAGTAATGTCGGGGACGGCCAGCAGGTACCTGTGGAGGTTGTTCAACCTCCTCGTCAAACATATCGTCGTCGTCGGGGTCATAGTAGTACCCGTCGTCTGTCCCCAATGTCGCAACATTAGCCGCGGAACTCGAGGTCGTCGGCCGGTTGTAGCCGCCGAAGTGCGGCGGCAACCAATAACATCGACCCGTGATCAGAATGCGCCGTGCGCCATGTGTGGGTGCGGACAATCTGTTTAAAAGCTCCTTGAACCGAACGTCAAGCTTGGCGTTGAACGATTTCTCGAGTCCATCGATCTTGTCCACGGCGTTGGTGAGCTTGGAGTCAAACTCCCCTAGGCGTGTATCCACGTCTTCAGCACGACTGACCAAGAGTTCGGAGAAGTGGGCATGTAGTTCTTCGTTCGTCATTGTGGCAGGGTTCCGCGAAGTATCTGTCATGGTTAGTCCTTAAAAAGCACAGGTATATACTACGGAAATATGGTGGAAGGCACGCGTAATCCGTCAAGCAATATACGAAGCTCTTACAAGTTCTTACCAAACAGCAGGAAAAGGCGATGTGCAACCGCGAGGATCAGTGGGTCCAGAGATTGAACCAAGCGATTACCAGGAGTCGAGACACCGCACGTGGAGAGTATCTGTGGAGCTCTGGGAAGGCTTAGCAAAGGGGGTTAGCAATTATCAAAACAGCAATGCAAAAATTGAAAGAATGCTCAACGACGGTACTGTGCTGGTCCTAGGCTAGACCGTACTAGAGATGCGAGCCTAGATCACCAACGATGTCACGACGTGACACAACAAGAAAGGTATGATGATATGGCACCCTGAAAAGCGAACCGAGATGCGGAAAATCACTATGATGGTGAGTGTCTAAAACTGATCTACGGGGTCTAAAAACCGTATAGCCAGAAAAAAATTCAGAGGCGGTTCCAGACTTTTTTTTTCTTTTTTTTTGCTCTCCTGGACGTACGACCGGACTCTGAGCTCGACACGGACTTTAGCTGAACACGGAAACAACAAAGAAGGAAAGTAAAAAGAAATAACTAGGAAACAATAACTCTACTAGGACTCGTACCGCGGCAGGAAAACTGATCGGATCTGTGTCGCGGTAGGAAGGCGGTGGCGGAGTATTAGGGTTTATGGTGGCTGGGTATATGGCGGCGGAATATGGTGGCGGTGATCGGCGAGTGTGGCGGTGACTAGTATGATGAGAACTCGAAACTCTAAGGGACGAGACACTAAGACCAGCAACTCAACGCAACGATGTAGACACAAATTCAACAATGCAAAAACTAAAAAGATAATGCGAGGCGTAGATTGGTTATGGGATGGATCTAAACTCTAACTGTGGTTTTGGATTTTTCGTGGGTTATAGGTAAAAACAGATCTAATCTACGAAAACAGTAAAATCTCACCGAGCAACCTGAAATCTGATACCACTTGATAGGGCAAAGGTGTCCGATGATGGAGGGGTTAACCTCTTGGGTGCCCGATCTTCACAGATCTCGTGGTCAAATCGATGGGAAAGCGAAGGGAAAGGGAGAAGGTAGCGGAAGCGAACACACACCTCGCGAAGAACACGATGAACACACGCAAAACTCACACGATACAAGGCCGATTGCTCCCGAACGGCGGCCACCGGTCCGATAGAATCCTCGCAAGGAAAGATCGGTCAACGTGCTCCCTCAAATCCACATCGGAGAGGGAAGAACACCTTGGGGAGGGTCTTGACAACTTGGAGACGAGACATCGAACTCCAAGGCCTTGTTCAACGATGGATGCATGATGCAAAGTCCAATCGAGGTTGGTGATGATAGTCGGTCCCCTTGGATAAGGGGATGAGGCAAAACTAGAGATTCCACACGAGGGGGTTGTCTTTAGTCTATCATCTATGACTAAGGGATACATGAAGGGGTGGGGGCTCTATTTATAGGCCAGCCACATAAACAGGGGTAGTTTAGGGATAAAACTAGGGTTTGGACGAGCTAGAGGGGTACATGGGCCGAAGGCCCAGATGGCGGCGCGCAGGCCCATCATGTAGGCCGGAGACTCCAGTGTAGGGTCCGAAGACTCCGGTGTCGTCTCCGGAGTGGCGTACTGACTGTCCCCGGGTCGGTTGCTGGGGTAGGTCCTAAGGTCGGTCCGGAGACTCCGGTGCGCAGGACCGGAGACTCCGGTGGTTCAGCCGTGGCTTCTTCCGCCTCCTCTTCCAAGCCTCCGTCTTGTCGGGCTTCATGTTCCGGGCTTCCTCCCTTGCCTCCGTACTTGTCGGTGTGAACCTATCATGCATATGTGACGGAGTATGAAGTACCATACCATTCAATAGGGTAGGAATTGGGCTCGCATAGAGGAACGGATTCACCTTTGGAGTCCATGACGACTTGGCGTAAGTTGGAGACCATGATGTGGTAACGATCGTAGGTCGGGCTGCATCATTATTCACAAACACAAGTGATAGAGAGGGTGATATCGGTGGAATGGTAATTGCTACTGTGCCTCATCGGAGTCAAAAAATTGGAAATACTGTTCTTGCCGAGTGCCAAGCGAATAGCGGGTACACAAGACACACACAAAAAGTACTATGGTGGTAGGTTAGGAAGGTGGATAGCAAATGAAACAACCAAACTAAAAGGTTATTATCAAAAGTCGTAAAGGACCAAAGATCAAAAGCAAAAGGGATGATCTACAAAAACATGGAAAAACGCACACGTGGAGATGAATGGGGTTAGCACGACTATAAAAATGAGCACAAAATGTCCTAATGACTAAGCTCGGGGTCGTGCCAACACAAGGAGAGACCGTAGCTCATTTGCAACAAGATTCAGAAGCAACGGATTTGTACGCTTGCCTTGATCTAAGTTGCTCTCTTTACTTAGAAGCTTTGGACTCTCTTTTGTATTGGTATCTTTCTTTTTCTTTTGATTTTTCTCTTTTTATATCTCTTTTATTTCTATGCTATGTAGTCAACTTTTGCTATTGCCTATGCACTATCACTTCACAAGGGCAAGCGCACAATGCTTTGGCAAACACAAAATGAGCTACTCTCGATAGCTTAGGTATCACACAAAGTAAGAAAGGCTATATAAGGGTGGTGCAAGTTATACCTTTGGTATTGTTAACGACTTGCTACTGGTGTTGGGAAATATGTTCGGTTGTCACGGTGTCGAAGAGCTCAGTATGTATAGGTGTTGCGGATGAAGGGTTTCGCAGCATAGTAAATCAAAAAATTCCTACGGATGCGAACAAGAAAGCCAAGATCTAATCTAGGAGATGTAATCAACGAGAGAGATTGATGAGATCTTCATACCCTTGAAGAAATCGCACAGCGGAAACGTTTAACAGAACGTGGTTGATGTAGTCGTACTCGCCGTCTCCTCCTCGCGATCCGATCCGATCCGATCCTACGCCGCAAGTGGCAGCGCCTCCGAGAGATGCACACGTATGGTGCAACGACGTCTCCTCCTTTCCTTGGTCCAACAAGTATGGTGGAGAGATAGATTGGATCTGCAGCACGACGGAGTGGTGCTTATGGTGGAGAGTTTCTGAGGAAGGGCTTCGCCTACGTGCATTCGGGAGAGAGAGAAAGGTGGAGGGGCAGCAGTTGGACGGCGGCTAGGAGAATCCCCCCTTATATAGGGGGAGGCAGATCCCCTTGACCCCTCCTCCAAGCCCTAGGGCGGCGGCCCAAGGGGTGGAGTGGGGGGCAAGTCACCCCCCCTATTCTGGAAGGTTTCCTTAGGGTTTCCCCTAAGGGCTGGCCGGCTGGGCCTTAGGGGCCTTGTGCCCCTATGATGCAGCCCGTCCTACGGACGCACCTCCATCCACAACACCTAGTCCCCCAAGCGGACCAATGACTCGCGCCCGAGCCAAGCTCCTACAAGCCAAGGTTAATTCGCGCCTCTCCTCATGTGATTTTGGTCTACCTTTGGATGGCTTGCTACTTTATGCAACTACGTTGTGTATCCTCAGATATGAAGCAACATCACCACACCAAGCCACCAAGGAAGAAGATCCAGGAGAAGACGCTGCTGGAGCTCTGCTGATAGGGCAAAGGTGTCCGATCTTTCGATGAGATGGCGATAATCGATTTGGTGGAGTTCGGGCTTGACGATCCGACTACACGTGCGAGCACGAGCGCCAATGCAATCGCTAGGCCAATCTCCTGGAGGTTACCGATCCTGCGTGAACACGATCAGCCTAACCAACGAGGGTCTTAATTCCTACCTGAAATCGAGAACAAGTAAGAACCAATATTGCAATCAAGATATTGCGGATTAAGAGGAAAGCTTTATTGAAAGAGGTGGGATCCTGAATAGGTGCGAAGTACAAGAGGCCTCTGCGACGCTCGAGCCTTGGCGAAGTTGCGACTATGGCTAACAATGTCTAAAAAATCCGAGTCTAAAGGTTCGGCTATGGGCGTATTTAAGGGCGAAAAGGTGGGGTTTCGCCAGCCATGGAAGTGGTGGCGAATCCAACCCTAAAGTCCTTTTCCTCAAATCTGGACTCTAAAAGTGGCTAATTAAAAACCATGAAAATTACATGGGCTGGCCCAAAATAAAGGTGTCGCAGCACCATATTATGCTATGGACGAATTAGTACAGTATTGATCTTGAATATTTCGTCCAAGCCTTCTTTCTTCATTATGGTGGCCTCAAAGTTCTGAAATCTTCATCCGTGGCCTTCTCTTGGATCATCACATGCTTGCTGCCATCTCCATGCATGGCCATGCTCCAATGCTTGTCCCTCTCATCCATGCTTGGTCCATCATTCCTAAGAGTAAGAAATGTATCTGACTTAGGCAGCATCATATTCTCATGTATGTAAGGAATAGTTCCAAGAAACGAAAGTACCTGATAGTTAAGTTGTTTGGCACGAGATCTTGTGATGGGTCCTTGTATGTGTGTTGCTGTAGGTACAACGGTTGTATCAATAGTAGGGATGTCCACATCATCTGCACACCGGAGTCTCCGGACCATCCTCCGGTCCGGCCCCAGGAACCAAGCCCGGGATAGTCTGATACCCCCTCCGGAGACGGGTCCAGAGATTGACCGGAGTCTCCGGCCCAGACCGGAGTCTCCGGACCCAACACCGGAGTCTCCGGACTGATCGACGCCAGGCATGTCAAGGCCTTTTGGGCCTGGCCCATCTAACCCCCAATTTCACCCAAACTTCCAGTTTTATTCCTAAACTACCCCTGTTTAAGTGGCTGGCCTATATAAAGCCCCACCCCTCTATTGTAAACCCTATACTTGGATAATAATAGTTGAGGACACCCCTTTGAGGATCTTTCATCTATTGGTCTCATGCTCCTACCAAGGGGCACCCTATTATCCACAAACTCTTGGATCTTGCCTAGTGCGTTCAAGTTGTACAAGGCCTTGGGATCTCGGTTTCTCGTGCCCAAGTAGTCAAGATCTCACCAAGCACCTTGCCCCCGTTGTTGGCCGTGGAGAGAGAGCTTCGCCCAACACCGATCCTAGGGATTATGTTAGACCGGTTGCCACCGACGTGAGTTATCGGCGTGTATCATGTTTTGTGCGCGTGAGTTCATCAGGTTCTTCGTGTGCGTGTGTTCGTGGATTTCATCCTCTTTCCCCCTTCCACCGCTTTCCCCTCGATTCCCGCGGAATTCGTGAAAGATCGGGCCACCCCAAGGGGTTACCCCACAACATATTGGTATGAAGAGCAAGGTGATCACGAATTTCCACTCAATTTTTCTTCTATCCACCATAAATTCGAAAATTTCCCAAAAAACAGCCCCAATTTGCCTTTGGATAAATCTATCGTTTTGGAGTGTTATTTGTGGTTTTGATCCGACCAAATCTTGTCTAAGGTGTTGGTCCAGCTTTTGCCTGCGTTTCCCAGCCCAATTTTGGCCAAATTTTCGCGGATTTGAGGACTCTAGGCATGAGTTTCCGCTCAAGAACACGAGCAGATTCCCCACACCGGAGTCTCCGGCCCTATGCACCGGAGTCTCCGGCCTACACCGGAGTCTCTGGCCCTGGACGCCAGTTTTGACTTTTTTCCTCTTTTCTGCATTGACTAATCTGTCCGCTTGTTGTTTGTGTTCCGTGTATGTGTCATCAACTAACAGATAGCTTCCACAACATCGCCGCGCTCTTCGACACCACGGACCCCAAACACTTCCCCTCTCCATCGACACAAGATCATCATCAACAACTAAGGTATAACTTGTGTCAACCCTTGTAGCCATATCTTCCTTTGTGTGTACCTATCCTATGAGAGCAACTCATTTTTTGTTTGTCTAAGCATTTTGCACTTGCCATTGGAAAGTGAGAGTGTGAGGGAAAATACAAAAGTTAACATAGTAGCATAGAAAGGGAGAATCAAAAAAAATGGAAGAAAAAAAAATAGAAAGATACATAGTCTCCCAATACAAAGAGAGTATCAAGCTTGTAAGCAAAAGAGAGAGGAAGAAGCGCGCCAGGCAAGTGCACAAATCCGTTGCTTACCCTCTTTTAGCAAACAAGTTGTGGTCTCTCCTTGAGTTGGCACGACAACCGAGCGTAGTCTTCGTTAGGCCATTTCGTTCTCACTTTCATAGTTGTGCTAACCCCATTTTTCTCGACGCGTGTGTGTAGTCGTAGGTTCTCGTCACCTTTCGAGTTGACCATTTCCTTTAGACTTGAGTTTTGTTGGATCTTCTCCACTTTTGACCATCCTTTGCGTTCGATTGGTTCTTTGGCTTTTCCACAATCCTACCCATCCACCAAAAGTGATAGGGCAAAGGTGTCCGATCTTTCGATGAGATGATGATAATCGATTTGGTGGAGTTCGGGCTTGACGATCCGACTACACGTGCGAGCACGAGCGCCAATGCAATCGCTAGGCCAATCTCCTGGAGGTTACCGATCCTGCGGGGACACGATCAGCCTGACCAGCGAGGGTCTTAATTCCTACCTGAAATCGAGAACAAGTAAGAACCAATATTGCAATCAAGATATTGCGGATTAAGAGGAAAGCTTTATTGAAAAGGTGGGATCCTGAATAGGTGCGAAGTACAAGAGGCCTCTGCGACGCTCGCGACTTGGCGAAGTTGCTACGATGGCTAACTTAATGTTTAAACAAAATCCGAGTCTAGGGGGACGGCTAATGGGGAGTATTTAAGGGCGAAAAGGTGGGGTTTCGGCCAACCATGGAAGTGGTGGCCGAATCCAACCCTAGAAGTCCTTTTCCCCTCAAATACGGACTCTAAAAAGTGGCTAATTAAAATCCTGCGAAAATTACATGGGCCTGGCCCAAAATAAAGGTGTCGCAGCACCATATTAAGCTATGGACGAATTCATGAAGTATTGATCTTGAATATTTCGTCCAACCCTTCTTTATTCATTATGGTGGCCTCAAAGTTCTGAAATCTTCATCCGTGGCCTTCTCTTGGATCATCACACGCTTGCTGCCATCTCCATGCATGGCCATGCTCCAATGCTTGTCCCTCTCATCCATGCGAGGTCCATCATTCCTAAGAGAAAGAAATACATCTGATTTAGGCAGCATCATATTCTCATGTATGTGAGGAATAGTTCCAAGAAACGAAAGTACCTGATAGTTAAGTTGTTTGGCACGAGATCTTGTGATGGGTCCTTGTATGTGTGTAGCTGTAGGTACAACGGTTGTATCAATAGAAGGTATGTCCACATCATGCTCCCCTTCTTGAATTGAAGTCGTCCTCGACGCAATCTCATCTTCCTCACCAAAGTAAGGCTTCAAATCTGCAATGTTAAACGTAGGACTAACCGTACCAAAGTCTGCAGGCAACTCAAGTTTATATCCATTATCATTTATTTTCTCTAACACCTTAAAGGGACCAGCAGCACGCGGCATTAACTTAGACTTGCATAAATCAGGAAAGCGATCCTTACGCAAATGTAACCAAACAAGATCTCCAACATCAAATGATGCAGCCCGTCCTACGACCGCTACTACATCTACTTCCACGAGCTCCCCAAGTGGACCCATGACTCGCGCCCGAGCCAAACTCCTTCAAGCTAAGGTGAACTCGCTCCTCTCCTTGTGTGACTTCGATACACCCTTGGATGGCCTGCTACTTCATACCCATACCTTGTGCATCATCAGGTACGAAGAGAAGGACCCACAGGACGGACGAGCACCAAGGCGAAGACACCAACGCTCTATCGCCCGGTACTACGGACAGCGGCCGGTACTCGCTTGGCGGCACTACAGCCACTGCTACCGCCAACAGAAGACCCAGCTAGCCAAATGCTCTCATCATGGGTACTACTCGCCCGGATCCGGTACTACTGGGTCACGGCACTACCGCCCCTGCTACCGCCACCAACAGAAGGCCCCAGCACAAGTCCCAGGACGACAAGCGGTACTACCGGGCTAGGAAGCGGTACTACCGCATGACCCGGTACCTGGGTCGAGCCGGTACTCTGGGACGACCACGAACTGATCGTGTTATGTCGGCCCAGCGCCTTGTAACCCTCTCTATATTTTGCTATTTGTTCCCAAAATACCCCTGTTTATGTGGTTGGCCTATATATATCCCCCACCCTCCATTGTTAATCCTAGACTTGGATAATAATAGATTAAGGAAACCCTTTGAGGAACTTATATCTATTGGTCTCATGCTCCTACCAAGGAGCACCGGATTATCCACAACCCTCTTGGATCTTTCCTAGTGCGTTCAAGTTGTACAAGGCCTTGGGTTCTCGGTTTCTCGCCCCCAAGTCGTCAAGATCTCACCAAGCACCTCGTCCCCCGTTGTTGGCGTGGAGAGCGAGCTTCGCCCAACACCGATCCTACGGATTATGTTGGACCGGTTGTGATGTGGACATCCCTACTATTGATACAACCGTTGTACCTACAGCAACACACATACAAGGACCCATCACAAGATCTCGTGCCAAACAACTGAACTATCAGGTACTTTCGTTTCTTGGAACTATTCCTTACATACATGAGAATATGATGCTGCCTAAATCAGAAATGTTTCTTACTCTTAGGAATGATGGACCAAGCATGGATGAGAGGGACAGGCATTGGAGCATGGCCATGCATGGTGATGGCAGCAAGCATGTGATGATCCAAGAGAAGGCCACGGATGAAGATTTGAACTTTGAGGCCACCATAATGAAGAAGAAGGCTTGGACGAAATATTCAAGATCAATACTTTACGAATTCGTCCATAGCATAATATGGTGCTGCGACACCTTTATTTTGGGCAGCCCATGTAATTTTCGCAGGATTTTAATTAGCCACTTTTTAGAGTCCGTATTTGAGGGAAAAGGACTTTTAGGGTTGGATTCGCCACCACTTCCATGGCTGGCGAAACCCCTTAAATACGCCCCATAGCCGAACCTTTAGACTCGGATTTTGTTTAGACATTAAGTTAGCCATAGTCGCACTTCGCCAAGGCTCGGCGTCAGAGGCCTCTTGTACTTCCTATTCAGGATCCCACCTCTTTCAATAAAGCTTTCCTCTTAATCCGCAATATCTTGATTGCAATATTGGTTCTTACTTGTTCTCGATTTGGTAGGAATTAAGACCCTCATGTCGGTGATCGTGTTCACGCAGGATCGGTAACCTCCAGGAGATTGGCCTAGCGATTGCATTGGCGCTCGTGCTCGCACGTGTAGTCGGATCGTCAAAAATTTTCTGGCTATACTATTTTTCGACCCCGGGGATCACTTTTCTCCATCGGCCGTTATAGCGATATTTTTTTGGCGCCTGCGCGCTTTCCGGAGCAAAATAAAAAATTTCGAAAAAATTTTTGGGGGCTAACCTCTTTTTAGACCCCGTAGATCAGTTCTAGACACTCGCCATCATAGTGATTTTACGCATCTCGGATCGCTTTTCGGTGCTATATCATCATACGGTGCTTGTTGTCGGCGTCGTGACATCGTTGGTGATCTAGGCTCGCGTCTCTAGTGCGGTCTAGCCTAGGACCAGCACTGATCCGTCGTTGAGCATTCTTTCAACTTTTGCATTGCTGTTTTGATAATTGACCCCTTTGCTAAGCCTTCCCGAGCTCCGGATACTCTCCACGTGCGGTGTTTCGACTCACGGTAATCGCTTGGTTCAATCTACGGACCCATTGGTCCTCGTGGTTGCACATCGCCTTTTCCCTGCTGTTTGGTAAGAACTTGTAAGAGCTTCGATATTGCTTGACGGATTACGCGTGACTTCCACCATATTCACGTAGTATATACATGCTTTTAAGGACTAACCATGATGATACTTCGCGGAACCCCGCCACCATGATTGAGCGAAGAACTACATGCCCACTTCTCCGGCGCTCACTCGGTCAGCTGAAGACGTGGACACGCGCCTAGGGAGTTTGACACCAAGCTCACCAACGCCGTGGACAAGATCGATGGACTCGAGAAATCCTTCAACGCCAAGCTTGACGTTCGGTTCAAGGAGCTTGAACGATTGTTGCACCCGCCGGCACCCACACATGGTGCCGCGACGCATTCGATCACGGCTCGGACTGCTGATGCAATGCCGCCGCCGGCGGCTCTGCTGCCAGCGTTCCTCGAGACTTCCGCCGTGGCTCTGCTGCGACATTGGGACGGGCGGCGGGTACTACTACGACCCGGCGACGATCTGTTTGACGAGGAGGTTGAACAACCTCCACAGTACTGGCTGGTCGTCCCGACATTACTACCGCAACGCCGCCAGATGCGTCTTGATGATGATCATGTTGCAAAGCTTAAATTAAATATTCCATCTTTTGAGGGTAAATATAATCGATGCATATCTTACATGGGAGATGGAAGTAGAACAACGTTTGCATGCTTAAAATATCCACGAGAATATGCGTGTTAGTCTTTGCTACATGTGAATTTACTAAATTTGCTTCCCTTTGGTGGTCGAGTATTGTCGTTTAAATCCTACTACTATTCCTAGTACTTGGACTGCTTTAAAAGCTGCTATGCGTGTTCTTTGTACCTCCCACTTATCAACGTGATTTACTAAAGAATCGACACGCTTAGAGCAAGGGAAAATTCAGAAGAGTATTATCGGGAATTGCAAGCGGGGATGGTTAGGTGTGGTCTTGTAGAATCTAATGAACAAATGCTTGCGTTTCTTTGGTGGATTAAACAAGGACATTCAAGCACATATTAGATTATAAGGAATATAATTCTATCACTCGTTTGTTTCATCTTGCTTGCAAAGTCTGAGCGTGAAGTGCGGATCGCCAAACACCATGGAGGAGGACTAATAATTCTGCAGTCGCACATCCACTTGGACATCCGACAATCCGCCTCCTCGTGATTCGCCTCCGACTACTACCACATCCAAGGCCACCACAAGATTTCCGGCTCCTCCACCATCATCCAATGCTCTGCTCGTAGTGCATCTTCTATGGCTTCCACGGGTAAGACTAAGGATATACAATGCGCAAGTCTTTGGGGTTTTGGTCATATTGAGAGACAGTGCACAACACAACGTGTGATGGTGGTGCGAGAAGATGGTCAATACGATTCAGTGAGTGACTTCGATGAAGATACACTAGCCCTTATTTCTGCTCGAGATGGAGACAATTCTGATGCTGATGACGAGCGGAGGTAATGGGAGCTGAAGCTGATCAATACAAGAGTTTAATTACACAACGTGTGTTGAGTGTGCAATTGAGCAAATGAGCAAGATCAACGCCACAACCTTCCAAACACGTGGTGTTGTCAAGGAAAGAGCTATGGATCATCATTGATGGAGGGAGTTGTAATAATCGGCGGTGTTGACATGGTAGAGAAGCTTGCGCTTCCAACAAGACAACGCCCACATTCATACTACATCCAATGGTTTGAGAGTTCTCAAGATCAAGGTAACAAGAGCATGCAGCGTGCATTTTACTATTGGTACATATTCTGATTTTGTTGATTGTGATGTTGTACCTATGCAAGCTTGTTCTTTGTTACTTGGTAGACCATGGCAATTTGATAGAGAATCTGTTCATAATGGCAACACTAACCACTATTCTCTTATGCATGATGGAAAGAAAATTGGTCTAAAACCTATGACTCCCGAACAGTTTTAAAAGATGATCTTGCTAGAGCTAGTAGAGCTAAAAGAGGAGAGAAAAATAAAGTGAGAATCAGATTGTTCTGCAGATTTTATACCACCAAAGAACACTAAATCTGATTCTACACATGCTCTGAAATTCGTTTGAAGAGTCCATGTATGCTTGCAAATAAAATTGATATTCTGAACTAGATGTAAACAATACTCAATGTTATGCAATTGTATGCAAAGAGGTTTTGTTTTCATTTGAGGATATGCCTCCTTCTTTGCCACCGCTATTGCTAACCTTTTGCGGGAATATGAGGACGTATTTCCACCGAGTTGCCACGGGACTACCTCCTATTAGAGGAATTGAGCATCAAATTGATCTAATTCCTGGTGCCACGTTATGCCCAACCGCGCCATATAGAACCAATCCAGAGGAGACAAAGGAGATACAACGCCAAATTCAGGAACTACTCGACAGAGATCATATTCGTGAGTCCCTTAGCCCTTGTCTTTGTTCCTATTATTTTGGTGCCTAAGAAAGATGGTTCTTTGCGCATGTGTACTGATTGTAGAGCTATCAATAATATTACTATTCGATATCGTCATCCTATTCCACGTTTAGATGACATGCTTGATGAATTGAGTGGCTCTACCATGTTTTCTAAAGTTGATTTGCGTAGTGGTTACCACCAGATTCGTATGAAATTAGGAGATGAATGGAAAACAGCATTTAAAACTAAGTTCGGTTTATATGAGTGGTTAGTAATGCCGTTTGGTTTAACTAATGCACCTAGCACTTTCATGAGATTAATGAGCGAAGTTTTCGTGCTTTCATTGGACGTTTGTGGTAGTCTACTTTGATGATATTCTGATTTATAGCAAATCTTTAGAGGAACATTTGGACCATTTACGTCTTTGTTTTCAATGCTTTACGTGATGCACGTTTGTTTGGTAACCTTGAGAAGTGCACCTTTTGCACCAATCGAGTTGCGTTCTTGGCTATGTTGTTACATCACGGTATTGAAGTGGATCCAGCCAAGATTGAAGCTATTGAGAATTGAATTGGCGCAGCCAAAGACGGTCACACAAGTGAGGAGTTTTCTTGGCCTCATTGGTTTTTATAGGCGCTTTGTCAAAGACTTTGGATCAATTGCCCGCTGAATGAGCTTACCAAGAAGGATGTGCCCTTTGTTTGGGGCGATGCACAACAATGTGCCTTCGTCATATTGAAAGATAAGCTAACACATGCTCCCTTACTACAACTTCCTGATTTTACTAAGACTTTTGAGCTTGAATGTGATGCTAGTGGAATTGGTTTGCGAGGGTGTTATTACAAGAGGAAAACATTGCATATTTTAGTGAGAAATTGAGTGGGGCTAGTCTGAACTATTCTACTTATGATAAAGAATTATATGCGTTGGTTCGGACATTAGAAACTTGGCAACATTATCTATGGCCTAAGGAATTTGTTATTCATTCTGATCATGAATCTTTGAAGCATATTCGTAGTCAAGCTAAGTTGAATCGTCGTCATGCAAAGTGGGTTGAATTTATTGAGTCTTTCCTTATGTTATCAAACACAAAATGGTAAAGATAATATTATTGTTGATGCTTTGTCACGTGCTATGCTTTGTTATCTCAACTTGACTTCAAAATATTTGGATTGGAAACTATTAAGGAACAATATGTGCATGATGCTGAATTTAAAGATGTGTTGCGAATTGTAGAGATGGTAGAACTTGGAACAAGTTCGTCTTCAATGATGGATTTGTGTTCCGTGCTAACAAACTATGCATTCGATAGCTCTGTTCGTCTTTTGTTGTTACTGAGGCGCATGGAGGAGGATTGATGGGACACTTTGGTGTCAAGAAGACGGAGGATGTTCTTGCTACACACTTCTTTTGGCCACGTGTCGTCGAGATGTTGAGAGATTTGTGGCACGCTGCAATACTTGTCAAAAGCTAAGTCTCGCCTTAATCCACATGGTTTGTATATGCCTCTTCCTGTTCCTAGTGTTCCTTGGGAGGATATTTCTATGGACTTTGTTTTGGGATTGCCAAGAACACGAAGGGAGGATAGTATTTTTGTTGTTGTGGATCGGTTTTCTAAGATGGCACACTTTATTCCTTGTCATAAAACGGATGATCTTTGCATATTGCTGATTTGTTCTTCGTGAAATTGTTCGTTTGCATGGTGTGCCAAATACTATTGTCTCGATCGTGATACTAAATTTCTTAGCCACTTTTGGAGATGTTTATGGGCTAAGTTGGGGACTAAATTGCTGTTTAGTACTACATGTCATCCCCAAACCGATGGTCAAACCAAGTAGTAAATAGAACTTTGTCTACTATGTTACGGGCTGTTTTAAAGAAGAACTTAAAATTGTGGGAAGAGTGTTTACCTCATATAGAATTTGCTTATAATCGTTCATTGCATTCTACCACAAAGATGTGCCCATTTGAGATTGTGTATGGTTTTGTTCCTCGTGCACCTATTGATTTATTGCCTTTACCTTCTTCGGTGCAACATAATTTGGATGCTACACAACGCTGAAATGATATTAAACTTGCATAAGACTACTAAAGATAACATTGAACACATGAATGCTAAGTATAAACTTGCTGGGGATAAAGGGAGAAAGCATGTTGTGTTTGATGTTGGCGATCTTGTTTGGTTACATTTGCGTAAAGATCGTTTTCCTGATTTACGCAAGTCTAAGTTAATGCGACGTCTTGCAGTCCCTTTAAGGTGTTAGAGAGAATCAATGATAATGCATATAAACTTGAGTTGCTCGCACTTTGGTACGTTAGTCCTACATTTAACATTACAGATTTGAAGCCTTACTTTGGTGAGGAAGATGAGATTGCGTCGAGGACGACTTCAAGTCAAGAAGGGGGGCATGATGTGGACATCCCTACTATTGATACAACCGTTGTACCTACAGACACACACATACAAGGACCCATCACAAGATCTCGTGCCAAACAACTGAACTATCGGTACTTTCGTTTCTTGGAACTATTCCTTACATACATGAGAATATGATGCTGCCTAAATCAGAAATGTTTCTTACTCTTAGGAATGATGGACCAAGCATGGATGAGAGGGACAAGCATTGGAGCATGGCCATGCATGGTGATGGCAGCAAGCATGTGATGATCCAAGAGAAGGCCACGGATGAAGATTTCAGAACTTTGAGGCCACCATAATGAAGAAAGAAGGCTTGGACGAAATATTCAAGATCAATACTTTACGAATTCGTCCATAGCATAATATGGTGTCATGACACCTTTATTTTGGGCCAGGCCCATGTAATTTTCGCAGGATTTTAATTAGCCACTTTTAGAGTCCGTATTTGAGGGGAAAAGGACTTTTAGGGTTGGATTCGGCCACCACTTCCATGGCTAGCCGAAACCCCACCTTTTCGCCCTTAAATACGCCCCGTAGCCGAACCACTAGACTCGGATTTTGTTTAGACATTAAGTTAGCCATAGTCGCAACTACGCCAAGGCTCGAGCGTCGCAGAGGCCTCTTGTACTTCGCACCTATTCAGGATCCCACCTCTTTCAATAAAGCTTTCCTCTTAATCCGCAATATCTTGATTGCAATATTGGTTCTTACTTGTTCTCGATTTCAGGTAGGAATTAAGACCCTCGCTGGTCAGGCTGATCGTGTTCACGCAGGATCGGTAACCTCCAGGAGATTGGCCTAGCGATTGCATTGGCGCTCGTGCTCGCACGTGTAGTCGGATCGTCAAGCCCGAACTCCACCAAATCGATTATCGCCATCTCATCGAAAGATCGGACACCTTTGCCCCATCAGGTTGCCACCGGCATGAGTTATCGGCGTGTATCATGTTTTGTGCGCGTGAGTTCGTCGGGTTCTTCGTGGCGTGTGTTCGTGGATTCCATCCGCTTTCCCCCTTCCACCGCTTTACCCTTGATTCCCGCGGAGATTCCTGGAAGATCGGGCCACCCCAAGGGGTCACCCCATAACATCTTGGTATCAAGAGCAAGGTTGATCACGAATTTCCCCCCAATTTTTCTTTATCCCCCTTAAAATAGAAAATAACACTAAAAAGAGCCCCAGTTTGCCTTCGGATCGATCTCTGGATTTGGTGAGTTTTTCGTGGTTTTGGTCCATAGATCTGTTGCTTTTGGAGTCGATCTATAGCCCCTGTTGTTCCTAGCCCAGCCTTTCGGTCAGATTTCCCACGAATTTGAGGTTTGTGTCAAGTGGATCTCGTTTTCGTTCTTGTTCTGTGACCAGCGGTACTACCGGTCGAGCAGGCGGTACTACCGCCGTCCGGTACTACCGGCCCTGCCAGGCGGTACTACCGCCAGCAACAGAAACTTTTTCTTCTTCTTGACGCCTCATTTTCGTTTGCTGACTTTCCCCCTTTAGCTTGTTCGTGTTTCGCGTGTTTGTCGCCATCTTAACACAAGCTTCCGCATCAAAGTCACCCGCGCTCATCGACACCGCGACACTCGAACATCATCCACCACCAACGGTTGCAAGTCATCAACAATACCAAAGGTATAACTTGCACCAACTTGACAGCCCCATATCTTCCTTTGTGTGTATCTCCCCTATGAGAGCAACTCATTTTGTGTTTGTCTAAGCATTGTGCACTTGCCTTCTGAAAGTGAGAGTGTGAGGCAAAATACAAAATCTAACATAGTAGCATAGAAAGGGAGAAAAAGGAAAAAGAATCAAAAAAAAGGAGAAAAAGAAAAAGATACATAGTCTCCCAATACAAAGAGAATACCGAGCTTGTAAGCCAAGAAAGAGAGAAGAAAGAGCGCACCGAGGCAAGTGCACAAATCTATTGCTTATCCTCTTTTGGCAAACGAGTTGTGGTCTCTCCTTGAGTTGGCACGACAACCGAGCGTAGTCTTCGTTAGGACCTTTTGTTCTCATTTTCATAGTCGTGCTAACCCCGTTTTTTCTCCACGTGTGTGTTTTCCGTGTTTTGTAGATCGTATCATTTTTCTTTTGATCTTTGGTTCTTTACCACGTAGGACAATAACCTTTTGCTTGGATCGTTTTCGTTTGGTTTTCCACAATCCTAACCTTCCACCAAAAGCTTTTGAGAGTTGTAGCATATTTGTGTGTGAGTTTCTTGCCCATTTCACTTTGCACGCTTTTCGCTCATTTGTGTCGCAATTGGTTTGATATAATCTCCAAGGTGAGGTAAAAGGCTAACTCTCCGCACCCTTATTCTCCATATACAACCCTTGTTAGCTTTTCATCATGGACAGGCATGGAGAGCCATCCCAACCACCACAACCTCCGGAGGATGACACACAATTCATGACAAGGTGGGACCATTGGAAGGTCCGAGGAGAATTCAACTACCGTTGTGAAGCTCTCGAGCGGCGCCAAGATGAACAATTTAGCGAGGCCCGTGTGGAATTCAAGAACATCGACAACCGCTTCGAAGAAGTCCGTGGTCAAATGCATGCCATGCAACACAACCTCGGTCATCAAAATGAAGCTCTTGGTCGTGCACTCGCCTCAACGGATGAGAAGCTTCAACGCCTCATTGATGGACTAGCAAGGCCACGCTCGCGCGAATCAAGCTCATCTCGGCACTCCTCAAGTGAATCAAGTGCACCTCGCTGTCACGCTTCAAGGCAACGGGATGGACCCGTTCTTCAATCCATGAGCTCTTCGCAAGCGGTACCATCTCCGCGTCACGCCGCAACGTCAAGCTATGATGGTGACCTCTCCGCAAGACCTCCAAGACGTGAAGAGAACCGGCCACAACCAAGGGCACTTGTGATTCAACAAGAGCAACCTCACATGGACCACCAAGGCCATCATCGTCGATATGTCCCTTCCACACCAAGTGAAGCATCCGAAGAGGACGAACAAGATCACCGTCGACGTGAAGCACTCGAAGATCCTCCAAGGCGTCATCATCGACATGATCGTCCACGTCGGCAACATGATGGTCATGACGAGCCTCCGCCACATCAAGAAGAAGAAGAGCAGCCCATTGCGCATGCGGCTCGACGTCCTCCTCGCCACAGGGCGCAAGACAATGCTCCTCGGCACCACCCTCGACAAGAACAAGAGCAAGCTCCCCAAGCTCGTCGTGAGGACCATCAACCTCCTCCTCGTCCTCAACCGCGCCAACAAAACGAGCAAGCTCCCCAAGATCGTCGCCAAAACCAAGTTCCACCACCAAACGCGGCACCTCAACAACCGCAAGAGCAACGCAACCATCACCAAGCAAGACATGAGAGCTCGGATGATGATGATGACCGCCCAAATCATGGGAACCGCCGCAACCGGAACCGCAATGGAGAAGAAACTTTCGGCAAGCTCAAATTCACCATGCCAAAGTTCACCGGTTCCAATGAGCCCGAGGAATATCTCTCGTGGGAACTCAAGGTCGACAAGATCTTCCGCATGCACAACTATAGCAATGAGAAGATGATGGCCATGGCATCCCTCGAGTTTGATGAGTATGCCAACCTTTGGTGGGAACAAGTCCAACTCGCTCGAGAAACAAAACAAGAGCCTCCAATCGCAACTTGGCAAGATATGAAGGCTCATATGAGATCCCGCTTTGTTCCTTCACACTACACGCGTGACCTCTTCAACAAGCTTCAAACGCTTAGTCAAGGGACAAAGACCGTGGAAGAGTACTTCAAGAAAATGGAGCTCAACATGATCCGTGCCAACATTGAAGAGCGAGATGAACAAACAATGGCACGCTTCCTCAATGGCTTGAACCATCCCATCAAGCGCATCACCGAGTTCCAAAAGTACAACAACATGGTTGAGCTTGTGCACATCGCTTCAAAGGCCGAGCGTCAAGTGCAGGAGGACATCAAGTACAACAAGACAAAAACGTACTTCACCTACAAGCAAGCACCAACCACTACTCCAACAACACCAAGTGGAAGCTCCTCATGTACCACCAAGCTTCCCTTCAAGCCAACACTCCCTCAAGGAAAACAACCCCCAAGTGGCAAAAACACAAGGGATGATCAACCATTCAATGGTGAATGCTACAAGTGTGGAGGCAAAGGGCACAAGTCGAATGCATGTGGAAACAAGAAAGTTTTGTTCATCCATGACAACAACGATGAAGAATACTTGAGTGAAGAAGAGTTTGATGCAAGGGTCAAGGAAGCCATGGCAAGGCAACATTTGGAAGAGGACCAAGAACTTCTTGTGTGTGAGCATGACGCAAGTCCATCGCTTGTAGTCACAAGGGTCTTGACTACCCAAGCCAATGAGAATGAAGACCAACTCTCGAACATCTTCCAAACTCGTGCCGGCATCAATGGGAAGTCCATCAAAGTTGTCATCGATGGAGGGAGTTGCCACAACCTTGCAAGTACGGAATTGTGTGAGAAACTCAATCTCACCCTGCATCCGCATAAACACCCCTACCATATCCAATGGCTAAGTGACCAAGGATCCGTCAAGACCAAGCACACCGTCTCTGTGACGTTCTCAATTGGGCACTACAAGGACACGGTGGAATGTGACGTGGTCCCAATGACGGTTTGCTATATGTTGCTCGGAAGGCCGTGGCAATATGACAAGCGTGCTTTGCATAATGGTCAGTCAAACACTTACACCTTCAAATGGCTTGATAAAACTTGTGTGTTGCAACCAATGACTCCTAGCCAAATAATTGCGGACAATGCAAAGGTTTTAGCGAGGGCGCGATACACAAAAACACCTTGTGAGAAGAGTGGTGAGCGAGAGAACCACACAATAGTGAGTGAGAGATACAAGCCAAACTCGAGTGGAAAAACTAAGAGTGTTCTTCTTGCCACCAAAAGTGAGATGAGAGAAGTGCGGAACAACCCATCCATCTTGCACTATGTCCTTGTATGCAAGGGACTAGCGCAAGGAACTAACGACTTGACAAATGTTCCTCCTTCTTTGATGGCTATTTTGCAGGAATTCCAAGATGTATTTCCCGAAGAGCTTCCTCATGGCCTTCCTCCTCTTCGTTGAATCGAGCACCGCATCGACCTCATACCCGGCGCACCACTCCCAAACCGCGCTGCGTATCGCACGAACCCGGAAGAGACGAAGGAGATCGAACGTCAAATCAACCAACTCGTCTCCAAAGGTTTGATCCAAGTAAGCTCTAGCCCAAGCGCGGTCCCCGTGATCCTAGTTCCAAAAACGGATGATACGTTGCGGTTATGCATGGACTATCGTCCAATCAATGCTATCACCGTGCGTTATCGACATCCTATACCGCGTCTTGATGACATGCTTGATGAGTTATGTGGAGCCACTATATTTTCGAAAATTGATCTTCGTAGTGGTTACCATCAAATTCGCATGGCCGAAGGTGATGAGTGGAAAACCGCCTTCAAGACCAAGCTTGGTCTCTATGAATGGTTGGTTATGCCTTTTGGCTTATCTAATGCCCCATCTACCTTCATGCGCCTCATGAACCATATTTTGAGATCTCTCATTGGGAAGATTGTAGTTGTTTACTTTGATGACATTCTTGTCTATAGCAAGTCACTAGAGGAGCATGTTACTCATGTTAAGGAGGTCCTTCAAATCCTTCGTCATGAAAAGCTTTATGCTAATCTCCCAAAGTGCACTTTTGCAAGAGACAAGCTGATTTTCCTTGGTTTTGTCGTGTCTTCTAATGGCATTGAAGTTGATGTCTCCAAAGTAAAGGACATACGAGATTGGCCCATCCCTACAAATGTTAGTGAACTTCGTAGTTTTCATGGGTTGGCTGGCTTTTACCATCACTTTGTGAAAGACTTTTCTACCATTGCTTGCCCCCTCAACGAATTGACCAAGAAAAATGTCACGTTCGTTTGGGAAAAAGCACAACAAAAGGCTTTTGACGAGCTCAAAAAGAGGCTCACCGAAGCACCACTTCTTGCATTACCGGATTTCACAAAAACTTTTGAGATTGAATGTGACGCTAGTGGTATTGGCATTGGTGGCGTCCTTATGCAAAATGGGCATCCTATTGCTTACCATAGTGAGAAACTTGATGGCGCACGCCTAAACTATCCCAGTTATGGCAAAGAACTTTTTGCCTTGGTTCGAGTTCTTCAAGTGTGGCAACACTATCTTTGGCCCAAAGAATTTATCATACATTCCGACCATGAGTCGTTGAAGTACCTTAAGGGCCAAGCCAATTTGAGTAAAAGGCACGCAAAATGGGTTGAGTTCATGGAGTCTTTTCCTTATATTGTCAAATACAAGAAGGGCAAAGAAAATGTGGTAGCGGACGCCTTGTCTCGCAAAAACACAAGCCTTCTTACACGACTCGAAGTAAATGTCTTGGATCTTGATGACATCAAATCTTTGTACGCGTCCGACCCTTTCTTTGGACCAATATTTGCACAATGTTCAATAGACAAAGGGATTGATGATTTCTATTTGCATAAGGGTTTTCTTTTCAAACAAAACAAGCTTTGCATTCCGAAATCGTCTCTCCAACTTTTGCTTCTTCAAGAGTCCCATGGTGGAGGCCTTATGGGTCACTTTGGTCGTGACAAGACATATGACATGCTCTCCACTCACTACTTTTGTCCAAAGATGAAGCGCGACGTGGAGCGCCACGTCCAACGATGCACTACATGTATCCAAGCTAAGTCTAAGTCCAACCCCTTTGGTCTTTATATGCCATTGCCTATTCCTCATGCACCTTGGTCGGACATTAGCATGGACTTTGTGTTAGGCTTGCCTAGATCTAAACATGGACATGATTCTATATTTTTAGTAGTGGATCGCTTTTCCAATATGGCACATTTCATTCCGTGCCATAAGACCGATGATGCTTCACATGTAGCAAATTTGTTTTTCAGGGAAATAATTCGGCTACATGGTGTTCCAAGAACAATCGTCTCCGACCGCGACGTAAAATTCATGAGCTACTTCTGGAAGACTCTCATGGCCAAGCTCGGCATTAAGCTCCTCTTCTCGTCCGCCTCGCATTCTCAGACCGATGGACAAACCGAGGTCGTCAATCAAAGTCTTGGAACACTCCTCCGGGTGTTGATAAAGAAGAACCTTAAAGACTGGGAGGAATGTATTCCACACGCCGAGTTCGCCTACAACCGCGCCAAGCACTCCACCACCATGAGGAGCCCGTTCATGATCGCTCACGGCCGAGCCTCTCACCGCGCTCGATATCCTTCCGCTACCACTTCATGAACGTGCCAATATGGACGTTGTCAAGCGTGCCCAAACAATGAAGAAACTCCATGAAGACACACGAGCTACTATCGAGCAACAAGTCCTTCGCCAAGCATCACGGCTAAACAAGAACAAGAAAGAGATAATCTTCGAAGAGGGCGACCTTGTGTGGATACACTTGAGTAAAGACCGCTTCCCCAAGGAGCGCGACTCCAAGCTAAAGCCAAGAGGTGATGGACCATTCAAAGTGCTCAAGAGGATCAACAACAACGCTTATATCATCGATATCCCAACATCAAAGTATCTTGTGAGCTCGACATTCAATGTCAAGGACCTCTCACCCTACCATGGAGAAGATGAAGTTGCGATGGTTGAAGAGTCGAGGACGACTCTTTCCCAAGGGGGGGGAGCTGATGCAGCCCGTCCTACGACCGCTACTACATCTACTTCCACGAGCTCCCCAAGTGGACCCATGACTCGCGCCCGAGCCAAACTCCTTCAAGCTAAGGTGAACTCGCTCCTCTCCTTGTGTGACTTGATACACCTTGGATGGCTGCTACTTCATACCCATACCTTGTGCATGATCAGTCAAGAGAAGGACCCACAGACGGAGGAGCACCAGCGAAGAGACCAAACGCTCTCTGTCACTACGGACTGGATGGCGGCAGGTACCGCCTCAAGATTACCGCTGCTACCGCCAACAATGAAGACCCCAACGCTAGCCAAATGCTCTCATCATGGCGGTACTACTCCGGATCCGGTACTGCAGGGTCACAGATCGCCTACTGCTACCGCCACCAAGAAGGCCCCCAAGAAGTCCCAGGACGACAAGCGGTACTACCGGGCCAGGAAGCGGTACTACCGCATGACCGGTACTACCGGTCGAGCTGGACTGGTAATACCGGACGACACAGAACCTGATCGTGTTAAGTCGGCCCAGCGCCTTGTAACCCTCTCTATATTTCGCTATTTGTTCCCAAAATACCCCTGTTTATGTGGTTGGCCTATATATAGCCCCCACCCTCCATTGTAAACCCTAGACTTGGATAATAATAGATTAAGGAAGCCCTTTGAGGAACTTATATCTATTGGTCTCATGCTCCTACCAAGGAGCACCGGATTATCCACCCCCCCTCTTGGATCTTGCCTAGTGCGTTCAAGTTGTACAAGGCCTTGGGTTCTCGGTTTCTCGCCCCCAAGTCCTCAAGATCTCACCAAGCACCTCGTCCCCCGTTGTTGGCATGGAGAGTGAGCTTCGCCCAACACCGATCCTAGGGATTATGTTGGACCGGTTGCCACCAGCGTGAGTTATCGGCGTGTATCGTGTTTTGTGTGCGTGAGTTTGTCGGGTTCTTCGTGGCGTGTGTTCGTGGATTCCATCCCCTTTCCCCTTCCACCGCTTTACCCTCGATTCCCGCGGAGATTTGTGAAAGATCGGGCCACCCCAAGGGGTCACCCCATAACATCAAACACAACATGCTTTCTCCCTTTATCCCCAGCAAGTTTATACTTAGCATTCATATGTTCGATGTTATCTTTAGTAGTCTTATGCAAGTTTAATATCATTGCAGCGCGTTGTGTAGCATCCAAATTATGTTGCACCGAAGTAGGTAAAGGCAATAAATCAATAGGTGCACGAGGAACAAAACCATAGACGATCTCAAACGGGCACATCTTTGTGGTAGAATGAAGCGAACGATTATAAGCAAATTCTATATGAGGTAAACACTCTTCCCACAATTTTAAGTTCTTCTTTAAAACAGCCCGCAACATAGTAGACAAAGTTCTATTTACTACTTCAGTTTGTCCATCAGTTTGGGGATGACATGTAGTACTAACTAGCAATTTAGTCCCCAACTTAGCCCATAAACATCTCCAAAAGTGGCTAAGAAATTTAGTATCACGATCATAAACAATAGTATTTGGCACACCATGCAAACGAACAATTTCACGAAAGAACAAATTAGCAATATGCGCAGCATCATCCGTTTTATGACAAGGAATAAAGTGTGCCATCTTAGAAAACCGATCCACAACAACAAAAATACTATCCCTCCCCTTCTGTGTTCGTCGCAATCCCAAAACAATGTCCATAGAAATATCCTCCCAAGGGACACTAGGAACAGGAAGAGGCATATATAAACCATGTGGATTAAGGCGAGACTTAGCTTTTTGACAAGTAGTGCAGCGTGCCACAAATCGCTCAACATCTCGACGACACGTGGCAAAAGAAGTGTCGGAAGAACATCCTCCGTCTTCTTGACACCAAAGTGTCCCATCAATCCTCCTCCATGCGCCTCAGTAACAACAAAAAAGACTAATGAACTATCCGGAATGCATAGTTTGTTAGCACATAACACAAATCCATCATTGAAGACGAACTTGTTCCATGTTCTACCATCTCTACAATTCTGCAACACATCTTTAAATTCAGCATCATGCACATATTGTTCCTTAATAGTTTCTAATCCAAATATTTTGAAGTCAAGTTGAGATAACAAAGTGTAACGGCGCGACAAAGCATCAGCAATAATATTATCTTTACCCTTTTTGCGTTTGATAACATAAGGAAAAGACTCAATAAATTCAACCCACTTTCCATGCCGACGATTCAACTTAGGGGACTATGAATATGCTTCAAAGATTCATGATCAGAATGTATAACAAATTCTTTAGGCCATAGATAATATTGCCAAGTTTCTAATGTCCGAACCAAGGCATATAATTCTTTATCATAAGTAGAATAGTTCAAACTAGCCCCACTCAATTTCTCAATAAAATATGCAACAGGTTTTCCCTCTTGTAATAACACCCCTCGCAAACCAATTCCACTAGCATCACATTCAAGCTCAAAAGTCTTAGTAAAATCAGGAAGTTGGAGTAAGGGAACATGTGTTAGCTTATCTTTCAATATGACGAAGGCCTCTTGGTGTGCATCGCCCCAAACAAAGGGCACATCCTTCTTGGTAAGCTCATTCAGCGGCGCGGCAATTGATCCAAAGTCTTTGACAAAGCGCCTATAAAAACCAGCGAGGCCAAGAAAACTCCTCACTTGTGTGACCGTCTTGGGCTGCGGCCAATGCTCAATAGCTTCAATCTTGGTTGGATCCACTTCAATACCCTGTGATGTAACAACATAGCCAAGAAACGCAACTCGATTGGTGCAAAAGGTGCACTTCTCAAGGTTACCAAACAAACGTGCATCACGTAAAGCATTGAAAACAGCACGTAAATGGTCCAAATGTTCCTCTAAAGATTTGCTATAAATCAGGATATCATCAAAGTAGACTACCACAAAACGTCCAATGAAAGCACGTAAAACTTCGTTCATTAATCTCATGAAAGTGCTAGGTGCATTAGTTAAACCAAACGGCATTACTAACCACTCATATAAACCGAACTTAGTTTTAAATGCTGTTTTCCATTCATCTCCTAATTTCATACGAATCTGGTGGTAACCACTACGCAAATCAACTTTAGAAAACATGGTAGAGCCACTCAATTCATCAAGCATGTCATCTAAACGTGGAATAGGATGACGATATCGAATAGTAATATTATTGATAGCTCTACAATCAGTACACATGCGAAGAACCATCTTTCTTAGGTACCAAACTAATAGGAACAAAGACAAGGGCTAAGGGACTCACGAATATGATCTCTGTCGAGTAGTTCCTGAATTTGGCGTTGTATCTCCTTTGTCTCCTCCTGGATTGGTTCTATATGGCGCGGTTGGGAAACGTGGCACCAGGAATTAGATCAATTTGGTCCTCAATTCCTCTAATAGGAGGTAGTCCCGTGGCAGCCAATGAAAGACGTCCTCATATTCCCTGCAAAAGGTTAGAAATAGCGGGTAAAAGAAGGAGGCATATCCTCAAATGAAAACAAAACCTCTTTGCAGACAATTGCATAACATTGAGTATTGTTTACATCTAGTTCAGAATATCAATTTTATTTGCAAGCATACATGCACTCTTCAAACGAATTTCGAGCATGTGTAGAATCAGATTTAGTGTTATTTGGTGGTATAAAATCTGCAGAACAATCGATTCTCACTTTTATTTTTCTCCTCTTTAGCTCTACTAGATCTAGCAAGATCATCTTTTAAAATCTGTTAAAGTCATAGGTTTTAGACCAATTTTCTTTCCATCATGCATAAGAGAATAGTGATTAGTTTTGCCATTATGAACAGATTCTCTATCAAATTGCCATGGTCTACCAAGTAACAAAGAACAAGCTTGCATAGGTACAACATCACAATCAACAAAATCAGAATATATACCAATAGTAAAATGCACGCGTACCGTTCTTGTTACCTTGATCTTGCGAGAACTCTCAAACCATTGGATGTAATATGAATGTGGGCGTTGTCTTGTTGGAAGCGCAAGCTTGTCTACCATGTCAACACTGGCCAGATTATTACAACTCCCTCCATCAATGATGATCCGTATAGCTCTTTCCTTGACAACACCACGTGTTTGGAACAGGTTGTGGAGTTGATCTTGCTCAGATTTGCTCAATTGCACACTCAACACACGTTGTGTAATTAAGCTCTTGTATTGATCAGCAGCTTCAGCTCCCATTACCTCTGTCTCTTCATCAACATCAGAATTGTCTCCATCTCGAGCAGAAATAAGGGCTAGTGTATCTTCATCAAAGTCACTCGCTGAATCGTATTGACCATCTTCCCGCACCATCATCACACGTTGTGTTGTGCACTTTCTCTCAATATGACCAAAACCCCAGCACTTGCGGCATTGTATATCCTTTGTCTTACCCATGGAATCCATAGAAGATGCACTATGAGCAGGAGCATTGGATGATGGTGGAGGAGCAGCTGGAAATCTTGTGGTGGTCTTGGATATGGTAGTAGCTGGTGGCGAATCACGAGGAGGCGCTGATTGTCGGGATGTCCAAGTGGATGTGCGACCTACAGAATTATTAGTCCTCCTCCATGGTGTTTGGCGATCCTTCACTTCACGTTCAGCTTTGCAAGCAAGATGAAACAAACGAGTGATAGAATTATATCCTTATAATCTAAGATGTGTTGAATGTCCTTGTTTAATCCACCAAAGAAACGTGCAAGCATTTGTTCATTAGATACAACAAGACCACACCGAACCATCCCCTTTTGCAATTCTTGATAATACTCTTCTACAGAATTTTTCCCTTGCTCTAAACGTGTCAGATTATTTAGTAAATCACGCTGATAAGTGGGAGGTACAAAACGAACACGCATAGCAGTTTTTAAAGCAGTCCAAGTACTAGGAATATTAGTAGGATTTAAACGACAATACTCAGACCACCAAAGGGAAGCAAATTTAGTAAATTCACATGTAGCAGCACTAACACGCATATTCTCAGGATATTTTAAGCATGCAAAACGTTGTTCTACTTCCATCTCCCATGTAAGATATGCATCAGGATTATATTTACCCTCAAAAGATGGAATATTTAATTTAAGCTTTGCAACATGATCATCATCACGTACCGGTGGTCGAGCGTTGTGGTAATGTCGGGACGGCCAGTACTGTGGGGTTGTTCAACCTCCTCGTCAAATAGATCGTCGTCGTCGGGAATTAGTAGTACCCGCCGTCTCATCCCCAATGTCGCAGCCAGCATGCGGGCGAAGTCTCGAGGTGGCCACCAGCCGTAGTCTTCTGGGTGCCGCGGCAACAATCCAGCAGTCAGACCGTGATCGGAATGCGCTCTGCGCCATGTGTGGGTGCGGTGCGCGGCAACTGTTCAAAAGCTCCTTGAATCGAACGTCAAGCTTGGCGTTGAAGGATTTCTCGAGTCCATCGATCTTATCCACGGCGTTGGTGAGCTTGGTGTCAAACTCCCCTGGGCGCATATCCACGTCTTCGCCGGTGACCACCAAGAGCGCGGAGAAGTGGGCATGTAGTTCTTCGTTCGTCATTGTGGCAGGGTTCCGCGAAGTATCTGTCATGGTTAGTCCTTAAAAAGCGCAGGTATATACTATGGAAATATGGTGGAAGGCACGTGTAATCCGTCAAGCAATATACGAAGCTCTTACAAGTTCTTACCAAACAGCAGGAAAAGGCGATGTGCAACCGCGAGGATCAGTGGGTCCAGAGATTGAACCAAGCGATTACCAGGAGTCGAAACACCGCACGTGGAGAGTATCTGTGGAGCTCTGGGAAGGCTTAGCAAAGGGGTTAGCAATTATCAAAACAGCAATGCAAAAGTTGAAAGAATGCTCAACGACGGTACAGTGCTGGTCCTAGGCTAGACCGTACTAGAGACGCGAGCCTAGATCACCAACGATGTCACGACGCGACACAACAAGCAATGTATGATGATATGGCACCCTGAAGAGCGAACCGAGAGGTGGAAAATCACTATGATGGTGATGTGGACATCCCTACTATTGATACAACCGTTGTACCTACAGCAACACACATTCAAGGACCCATCACAAGATCTCGTGCCAAACAACTTAACTATCAGGTATTTTCGCTTCTTGGAACTATTCCTCACATACATGAGAATATGATGCTGCCTAAATCAGATATATTTCTTACTCTTAGGAATGATGGACCAAGCATGGATGAGAGGGACAAGCGTTGGAGCATGGCCATGCATGGAGATGGCATCAAGCATGTGATGATCCAAGAGAAGGCCACGGATGAAGATTTCAGAACTTTGAGGCCACCATAATGAAGAAAGAAGGCTTGGACGAAATATTCAAGATCAATACTTTACGAATTCGTCCATAGCTTAATATGGTGCTGCGACACCTTTTATTTTGGGCCAGGCCCATGTAATTTTCGCAGGATTTTAATTAGCTACTTTTTAGGGTCCGTATTTGAGGGGAAAAGGACTTTTAGGGTTGGATTCGGCCACCACTTCCATGGCTGTCCGAAACCCCATCTTTTCGCCCTTAAATACTCCCCATAGCCGAACCCCTAGACTCAGATTTTTTTAGGCATTAAGTTAGCCATCATAGCAACTTCGCCAAGGCTCGAGCGTCGCAGAGGCCTCTTTTACTTCGCACCTATTCAGGATCCCACCTTTTCAATAAAGCTTTCCTCTTAATCCGCAATATCTTGATTGCAATATTAGTTCTTACTTGTTCTCGATTTCAGGTAGGAATTAAGACCCTCGTTGGTCAGGCTGATCGTGTCCACGCAGGATCGGTAACCTCCAGGAGATTGGCCTAGCGATTGCATTGGCGCTCGTGCTTACGCGTGGTTGATTAGGGCTTGACGCATGCGAAGCACGGCGTAATGCTAGGCCACTGGAGGTTACCGATCTCATCGACCGATCAAATGGGTTCTTAACCTGGAAATGAGAACAAGTAAGAACCATGTTGCAATCAAGAGCCTTGGATTAGAATGCAAATGAACGATTATAAATTGAAATTCTATATGGGTATATGTTTCAGTTATGGAAGTGGTTTCGGCTAACTTGTGTCCCCAACACATCCAAAGTGGCCCATGGCTGTCCTCTGATATCCTCATGCAAGCGAACAATTTCACGAAAGGAAGAGGCATATATAAACCATGTGGAAAGCGAGAGACTTTTTTTTGACAAGTAGTCTGTTTCAAATCTCAACATCTCGACGATACGTGACAAAGAAGTGTGCAAAGAAGAACATCCTCCGTCTTCTTGACACCAAAGTGTCCCATCAATCCTCCTCCATGCGCCTCCTGTAACAACAAAAGACTAGCAGAGCTATCTGAATGCATAGTTTGTTAGCACGAACACAAATCCATCATTAAAGACGAACTTGTTCCAAGTTCTACCATCTCTACAATTACGCAACACATCTTTAAATTCACATCATGCACATATTGTTCCTTAATAGTTTCCAATCCAAATATTTTGAAGTCAAGTTGAGATAACAAAGCATAACGGCGTGACAAAGCATCGATAATATTATCTTTACCCTTTTATATTTGATAACATAAGGAAAAGACTCAATAAATTCAACCCACTTTGCATGACGCGATTCAACTTAGCTTGACTACGAATATGCTTCAAAGATTCATGATCGAATGAATAACAAATTCCTTAGGCCATAGATAATGTTGCCAAGTTTCTAATGTCAACCAACGCATATAATTCTTTATCATAAGTAGAATAGTTCACTAGCCCCACTCAATTTCTCACTAAAATATGCCACGGGTTTCCCTCTTGTAATAACACCCTCCCAAACCAATTCCACTAGCATCACATTCAAGCTCAAAGTCTTAGTAAAATCAGGAAGTTGGAGTAAGGGAGCATGTGTTAGCTTATCTTTCAATATAACGAAGGCTGTTGTTGTGCATCGCCCCAAACAAAGGGCACATCCTTCTTGGTAAGCTCATTCAAGCGCAATTGATCCAAAGTCTTTGACAAAGCGCCTATAAAAACCAGAGGCCAAGAAAACTCCTCACTTGTGTGACCGTCTTGGCTGCCCAATTCTCAATAGCTTCAATCTTGGCTGGATCCACTTCAATACCCTGTGATGTAACAACATAGCCAAGAAACGCCTTCGATTGGTGCAAAGGTGCACTTCTCAAGGTTACCAAACAAACGTGCATCACGTAAAGCATTGAAAAGAGACGTAAATGGTCCAAATGTTCCTCTAAAGATTTGCTATAAATCGAATATCATCAAAGTAGACTACCACAAAACGTCCAATGAAAGCACGTAAAACTTCGTTCATTAATCTCATGAAAGTGCTAGGTGCATTAGTTAAACCAAACGGCATTACTAACCACTCATATAAACCGAACTTAGTTTTAAATGCTGTTTTCCATTCATCTCCTAATTTCATACGAATCTGGTGGTAACCACTACGCAAATCAACTTTAGAAAACATGGTAGAGCCACTCAATTCATCAAGCATGTCATCCAAACGTGGAATAGGATGACGATATCGAATAGTAATATTATTGATAGCTCTACAATCAGACACATGCGAAGAACCATCTTTCTTGGTACCAAAATAATAGGAACAGACAAGGGCTAAGGGACTCACGAATATGATCTCTCGAGTAGTTCCTGAATTTGGCGTTGTATCTCCTTTGTCTCCTCTGGATTGGTTCTATATGGCGCGGTTGGGCAACGTGGCACCAGGAATTAGATCAATTTGATGCTCAATTCCTCTAATAGGAGGTAGTCCTGGTGGCAACTCGGTGAAATACGTCCTCATATTCTCGCAAAAGGTTAGCAACAGTGGCAAAGAAGGAGGCATATCCTCAAATGAAAACAAAACCTCTTTGCAGACAATTGCATAACATTGAGTATTGTTTACATCTAGTTCAGCAATATCAATTTTATTTGCAAGCATACATGGACTCTTCAAACGAATTTCAGAGCATGTGTAGAATCAGATTTAGTGTTCTTTGGTGGTATAAAATCTGCAAAACAATCTGATTCTCACTTTTTTTCTCCTCGCTTTAGCTCTACTAGCTCTAGCAAGATCATCTTTTAAAATATGTTCGAGTCATAGGTTTTAGACCAATTTTCTTTCCATCATGCATAAGAGAATAGTGGTTAGTTTTGCCATTATGAAGATTCTCTATCAAATTGCCATGGTCTACCAAGTAACAAAGAACAAGCTTGCATAGGTACAACATCACAATCAACAAAATCAGAATATGTACCAATAGTAAAATGCACGCTGCATTCTTGTTACCTTGATCTTCGAGAACTCTCAAACCATTGGATGTAGTATGAATGTGGGCGTTGTCTTGTTGGGCGCAAGCTTCTCTACCATGTCAACACCGGCGATTATTACAACTCCCTCCATCAATGATGATCCGTATAGCTCTTTCCTTGACAACACCACGTGTTTGGAACAGGTTGTGGCGTTGATCTTGCTCAGATTTGCTCAATTGCACACTCAACACACGTTGTGTAATTAAACTCTTGTATTGATCGCCAGCTTGACTCCCATTACCTCCGGCTCATCATCATCAGAATTGTCTCCATCTCGAGCAGAAATAAGGGCTAGTATATCTTCATCGAAGTCACTCGCGGAATCGTATTCACCATCTTCTCGCACCATCATCACACGTTGTGTTGTGCACTGTCTCTGATACCACTTGATAGGGCAAAGGTGTCCGATCTTTCGATGAGATGGCGATAATCGATTTGGTGGAGTTCGCTTGGCTCGATCCGATCGCGAAGCGCCAATGCAATCGCTAGGCCAATCAATCTCGGAGGTTACCGATCCTGCGTGAACACGATCGGACCGGCGAGGGTCTTAATTCCTACCAAATCGAGAACAAGTAAGAACCAATATTGCAATCAAGATATTGCGGATTAAGAGGAAAGCTTTATTGAAAGAGGTGGGATCCTGAATAGGTGCGGTACAAGAGGCCTCTGCGACGCCGAGCCTTGGCGAAGTTGCGACTATGGCTAACAATGTCTAAACAAAATCCAGTCTAAAGGTTCGGCTATGGGCGTATTTAAGGCGGGCAGGTGGGGTTTCGCCAGCCATGGAAGTGGTGGCGAATCCAACCCTAAAAGTCCTTTTCCTCAAATACGGACTCTAAAAAGTGGCTAATTAAAAACTGCGAAAATTACATGGCTGGCCCAAAATAAAGGTGTCATGACACCATATTATGCTATGGACGAATTCGTAGTATTGATCTTGAATATTTCGTCCAAGCCTTCTTTCTTCATTATGGTGGCCTCAAAGTTCTGAAATCTTCATCCGTGGCCTTCTCTTGGATCATCACATGCTTGCTGCCATCTCCATGCATGGCCATGCTCCAATGCTTGTCCCTCTCATCCATGCTTGGTCCATCATTCCTAAGAGTAAGAAATGTATCTGACTTAGGCAACATCATATTCTCATGTATGTAAGGAATAGTTCCAAGAAACGAAAGTACCTGATAGTTAAGTTGTTTGGCACGAGATCTTGTGATGGGTCCTTGTATGTGTGTTGATGTAGGTACAACGGTTGTATCAATAGTAGGGATGTCCACATCAGTCAATCCCGAACTCCACCAAATCGACTATCACCATCTCATCGAAAGATCGAACACCTTTGCCCTATCAAGTGGTATCAGATTTCAGGTTGCTCGGTGAGATTTTACTGTTTTTCGTAGATTAGATCTGTTTTTACCTATAACCCACGAAAAAGCCAAAAACACAGTTCGAGTTTAGATCCATCCCGTAACCAATCTATGCCTCGCATTATCTTTTTGTTTTTTGCATTGTTGAATTTGTGTCTACATCGTCGCCTCGAGTTGCTGGTCTTAGTGTCTCGTCCCTTAGAGTTTCGAGTTCTGATCATAGTAGTCACCGCCACACTCACCGATCACCACCACCATATTCTGTGATGTGGACATCCCTACTATTGATACAACCGTTGTACCTACAGCAACACACATACAAGGACCCATCACAAGTTCTCGTGCCAAACAACTTAACTATCAGGTACTTTCGTTTCTTGGAACTATTCCTTACATACATGAGAATATGATGCTGCCTAAATCAGATACATTTCTTACTCTTAGGAATGATGGACCAAGCATGGATGAGAGGGACAAGCATTGGAGCATGGCCATGCATGGAGATGGCAGCAATCATGTGATGATCCAAGAGAAGGCCACGGATGAAGATTTCAGAACTTTGAGGCCACCATAATGAAGAAAGAAGGCTTGGACGAAATATTCAAGATCAATACTTTACAAATTCGTCCATAGCATCATATGGTGTCATGACACCTTTATTTTGGGCCAGCCCATGTAATTTTCGCAGGATTTTAATTAGCTTTTTAGAGTCCAGATTTGAGGAAAGGACTTTAGGGTTGGATTCGCCACCACTTCCATGGTTGGCGAAACCCCACCTTTTCGCCCTTAATACGCCCCATAGCCAACCTCTAGACTCGGATTTTGTTTAGACATTAAGTTAGCCATCATAGCAACCGCCAAGGCTCGGCCGCAGAGGCCTCTTGTACCGCACCTATTCAGATCCCACCTCTTTCAATAAAGCTTTCCTCTTAATCCGCAATATCTTGATTGCAATATTGGTTCTTACTTGTTCTCGATTTCGTAGGAATTAAGACCTCATTGGTCAGCCGATCGTGTTCACGCAGGATCGTAACCTCCGAGATTGGCCTAGCGATTGCATTGGCGCCGTGCTCGCACGCGTAGTCGGATCACAAGCCCGAACTCCACCAAATCGATTATCGCCATCTCATCGAAAGATCGGACACCTTTGCCCTATCAAGTGGTATCGATTTCAGTTGCTCGGTGAGATTTTACTGTTTTCGTAGATTAGATCTGTTCCTATAACCCACGAAAAGCCAAAACACAGCTTAGAATTTAAATCCATCCCATAACCAATCTACGCCTTGCATTATCTTTTCGGTTTTGCATTGTTGAATTTGTGTCTACATCGTCGTCGAGTTCTTTGGTCTTAGTGTCTCGTCCCTTAGAGTTTCGAGTTCTAATCATACTAGTCACCGCCACACTGCCGATCACCACCACCATATTCCGCGCCATATACCCTGCCACCATAAATCCTACAACCCGCATCGCCTTCCTACCGCGACACGGATCCGATCACCTTTCTGCATGCACGAGTCCGAGTTGAGTCATTATTTCCTAGTTATTTCTTTTGACTTTCCTTCTTTGTTGTTTCCGTGTTCAGCTCAAGTCCGTGTCGAGCTAAGAGTCCGGTCGTAAGTCCAGAAGGAGAGCAAAAAAAAAAAAAAAAAAAAAGTCTGGAACCGCCTCCGAAAAAATTTTCTGGCTATACTGGTTTTCGGCTTTGGGGATCACTTTTCTCCATCGGCCGTTATAGCGATATTTTTTTGGCGCCTGCGCGCTTTCCGGAGCAAAATAAAAAAATTTCGAAAAAAATTTTTGGGGGCTAACCTCTTTTTAGACCCCGTAGATCAGTTCTAGACACTCGCCATCATAGTGATTTTCTGCATCTCGGATCGCTTTTCAGGGTGCTATATCATCATACAGTGCTTGTTGTGTCGCGTCGTGACATCGTTGGTGATCTAGGCTCGCGTCTCTAGTACGGTCTAGCCTAGGACCAGCCTGATCGTCGTTGAGCATTCTTTCAACTTTTGCATTTGTTTTGATAATTGCTAACCCCTTTGCTAAGCCTTCCCGAGCTCCACGGATACTCTCCACGTGCGGTGTTTCGACTCACAGTAATCGCTTGGTTCAATCCGGACCCATCGATCCTCGTGGTTGCACATCGCTTTTCCCGCTGTTTGGTAAGAACTTGTAAGAGCAGATATTGCTTGACGGATTACGTGACTTCCACCATATTCCGTAGTATATACATGCTTTTTAAGGACTAACCATGATGATACTTCGCGGAACCGCCACCATGACGAAAAGAACTACATGCCCACTTCTCCGCTCACGGTGCCGCGAAGACGTGGATACGGCGCCTAGGGAGTTTGACACCAAGCTCACCAACGCCGTGGACAAGATCGATGGTCTCGAGAAATCCTTCAACGCCAAGCTTGACGTTCGGTTCAAGGAGCTTCTGAACCGATTGCCCGCACCCGCACCGGCACCCACACATGGTGCCCGGCGCATTCCGATCACGGCTCGGAATGCTCAATGCCGCCGCACCCCCGGCTCTGCTGCCCGACGTTCCTCGAGACTTCGCCGCGGTAAGCTGCGACATTGGGGATGACGAGCGGGTACTACTACGAACCCGGCGACGACGATCTGTTTGACGAGGAGGTTGAACAACCTCCACGGTACTGGTCGTCCCGACATTACTACCGCAACGCTTCACCGATGCGTAATGATGATGATCATGTTGCAAAGCTTAAATTAAATATTCCATCTTTTGAGGGTAAATATAATCGATGCATATCTTACATGGGAGATGGAAGTAGAACAACGTTTGCATGCTTCAAATATCCCGAGAATATGCGTGTTAGTGCTGCTACATGTGAATTTACTAAATTTGCTTCCTTTGGTGGTCCGAGTATTGTCGTTTAAATCCTACTACTATTCCTAGTACTTGACTGCGTTAAAAACTGCTATGCGTGTTCGCTTTGTACCTCCCACTTATCAACGTGATTTACTAAAGAATCGACACGCTTAGAGCAAGGGAAAAATTACGTAGAAGAGTATTATCGAATTGCAAACGGGATGGTTAGGTGTGGTCTTGTTGAATCTAATGAACAAATGCTTGCCCGTTTCTTTGGTGGATTAAACAAGGACATTCAACACATATTAGATTATAAGGAATATAATTCTATCACTCGTTTGTTTCATCTTGCTTGCAAAGTCGAGCGTGAAGTGCGTGATCGCCAAACACCATGGAGGAGGACTAATAATTCTGCAGTCGCACATCCACTTGGACATCCCGACAATCAGCGCCTCCTCGTGATTCGCCTCCGACTACCACATCCAAGGCCACCACAAGATTTCCATTGCTCCTCCCCATCATCCAATGCTCCTCCAGTAGTGCATCTTCTATGGCTTCCACGGTAAGACAAAGGATATACAATGCCGCAAGTCTTGGGGTTTTGGTCATATTGAGAGACAGCACAACACAACGTGTGATGATGGTGCGAGAAGATGGTGAATACGATTCAGCAGTGACTTCGATGAAGATACACTAGCCCTTATTTCGCCGAGATGGAGACAATTCGATGATGATGCAGAGCGAGGTAATGGGAGCCAAGGCTGATCAATACAAGAGTTTAATTACACAACGTGTGTTGAGTGTGCAATTGAGCAAATGAGCAAGATCAACGCCACAACCTGTTCCAAACACGTGGTGTTGTCAAGGAAAGAGCTATACGGATCATCATTGATGGAGGGAGTTGTAATAATCGCCGTGTTGACATGGTAGAGAAGCTTGCGCCAACAAGACAACGCCCACATTCATACTACATCCAATGGTTTGAGAGTTCTCGCAAGATCAAGGTAACAAGAACGGTACGCGTGCATTTTACTATTGGTACATATTCTGATTTTGTTGATTGTGATGTTGTACCTATGCAAGCTTGTTCTTTGTTACTTGGTAGACCTTGGCAATTTGATAGAGAATCTGTTCATAATGGCAAAACTAATCACTATTCTCTTATGCATGATGGAAAGAAAATTGGTCTAAAACCTATGACCCCCGAACAGATTTTAAAAGATGATCTTGCTAGAGCTAGTAGAGCTAAAACTGAGGAGAAAAATAAAAGTGAGAATCAGATTGTTGCTGCAGATTTTATACCACCAAAGAACACTAAATCTGATTCTACACATGCTACTGAAATTCGTTTGAAGAGTCCATGTATGCTTGCAAATAAAATTGATATTGAACTAGATGTAAACAATACTCAATGTTATGCAATTGTCTGCAAAGAGGTTTTGTTTTCATTTGAGGATATGCCTCCTTCTTTGCCACCCATTGTTGCTAACCTTTTTGCGGAATATGAGGACGTCTTTCATTGAGTTGCCACCAGGACTACCTCCTATTAGAGGAATTGAGCATCAAATTGATCTAATTCCTGGTGCCACGTTGCCCAACCCGTAGCCATATAGAACCAATCCGGAGGAGACAAAGGAGATACAACGCCAAATTCAGGAACTACTCGACGAGAGATCATATTCGTGAGTCCCTTAGCCCTTGTCTTGTTCCTATTATTTTGGTACCTAAGAAAGATGGTTCTTCGCATGTGTACTGATTGTAGAGCTATCAATAATATTACTATTCGATATCGTCATCCTATTCCACGTTTAGATGACATGCTTGATGAATTGAGTGGCTCTACCATGTTTTCTAAAGTTGATTTGCGTAGTGGTTACCACCAGATTCGTATGAAATTAGGAGATGAATGGAAAACAGCATTTAAAACTAAGTTCGGTTTATATGAGTGGTTAGTAATGCCGTTTGGTTTAACTAATGCACCTAGCACTTTCATGAGATTAATGAACGAAGTTTTACGTGCTTTCATTGGACGCTTGGTGGTAGTCTACTTTGATGATATTCGATTTATAGCAAATTTTTAGAGGAACATTTGTACCATTTACTTGTTGTTTTCAATGCTTTACGTGATGCACGTTTGTTTGGTAACCTTGAGAAGTGCACCTTTTGCACCAATCGAGTTGCGTTTCTTGGCTATGTTGTTACATCACAGGGTATTGAAGTGGATCCAGCCAAGATTGAAGCTATTGAGAATTGGCCGCAGCCCAAGACGGTCACACAAGTGAGGAGTTTTCTTGGCCTCGCTGGTTTTTATAGGCGCTTTGTCAAAGACTTTGGATCAATTGCCGCGCCGCTGAATGAGCTTACCAAGAAGGATGTGCCCTTTGTTTGGGGCGATGCACAACAACAGGCCTTCGTTATATTGAAAGATAAGCTAACACATGCTCCCTTACTCCAACTTCCTGATTTTACTAAGACTTTTGAGCTTGAATGTGATGCTAGTGGAATTGGTTTGGGAGGGGTGTTATTACAAGAGGGAAAACCTGTTGCATATTTTAGTGAGAAATTGAGTGGGGCTAGTCTGAACTATTCTACTTATGATAAAGAATTATATGCGTTGGTTCGGACATTAGAAACTTGGCAACATTATCTATGGCCTAAGGAATTTGTTATTCATTCTGATCATGAATCTTTGAAGCATATTCGTAGTCAAGCTAAGTTGAATCGTCATGCAAAGTGGGTTGAATTTATTGAGTCTTTTCCTTATGTTATCAAACATAAAAGGGTAAAGATAATATTATTCTTGATGCTTTGTCACTGCTATGCTTTGTTATCTCAACTTGACTTCAAAATATTTGGATTGGAAACTATTAAGGCACAATATGTGCATGATGCTGAATTTAAAGATGTGTTGCAGAAGTGTAGAGATGCTAGGACTTGGAACAAGTTCGTCTTTAATGATGGATTTGTGTTCGTGCTAACAAACTATGCATTCCGATAGCTCGTCTTTTGTTGTTACAGGAGGCGCATGGAGGAGGATTGATGGGACACTTTGGTGTCAAGAAGACGGAGGATGTTCTTGCACACTTCTTTTGGCCACGTGTCGTCGAGATGTTGAGAGATTTGTGGCACGCACTACTTGTCAAAAGCTAAGTCTCGCCTTAATCCACATGGTTTATATATGCCTCTTCCTGTTCCTAGTGTTCCTTGGGAGGATATTTCTATGGACTTTGTTTTGGGATTGCCACGAACACAGAAGGGGAGGGATAGTATTTTTGTTGTTGTGGATCGGTTTTCTAAGATGGCACACTTTATTCCTTGTCATAAAACGGATGATGCTGCGCATATTGCGATTTGTTCTTTCGTGAAATTGTTCGTTTGCATGGTGTGCCAAATACTATTGTCTCGATCGTGATACTAAATTTCTTAGCCACTTTTGGAGATGTTTATGGGCTAAGTTGGGGACTAAATTGCTCTTTAGTACTACATGTCATCCCAAACCGATGGTCAAACTGAAGTAGTAAATAGAACTTTGTCTACTATGTTAGCTGTTTTAAAGAAGAACTTAAAATTGTGGGAAGAGTGTTTACCTCATATAGAATTTGCTTATAATCGTTCATTGCATTCTACCACCAAGATGTGCCCATTTGAGATTGTGTATGGTTTTGTTCCTCGTGCACCTATTGATTTATTGCCTTTACCTTCTTGATTGCAACATAATTTGGATGCTACACAACGCTGAAATGATATTAAACTTGCATAGGACTACTAAAGATAACATTGAACACATGAATGCTAAGTATAAACTTGCTGGGGATAAAGGGAGAAAGCATGTTGTGTTTGATGTTGGCGATCTTGTTTGGTTACATTTGCGTAAAGATCGTTTTCTGATTTACGCAAGTCTAAGTTAATGCCACGTCTTCTGGTCCCTTTAAGGTGTTAGAGAGAATCAATGATAATGCATATAAACTTGAGTTGCCTGCAGACTTTGGTGCAGTTAGTCCTACATTTAACATTGCAGATTTGAAGCCTTACTTTGGTGAGGAAGATGAGATTGCGTCGAGGCGACTTCAATTCAAGAAGGGAGCATGATGTGGACATCCCTACTATTGATACAACCGTTGTACCTACAAAGAACACACATACAAGGACCCATCACAAGATCTCGTGCCAAACAACTTAACTATCAGGTACTTTCGTTTCTTGGAACTATTCCTTACATACATGAGAATATGATGCTGCCTAAATCAGATACATTTCTTACTCTTAGGAATGATGGACCAAGCATGGATGAGAGGGACAAGCATTGGAGCATGGCCATGCATGGAGATGGCAGCAAGCATGTGATGATCCAAGAGAAGGCCACGGATGAAGATTTCAGAACTTTGAGGCCACCATAATAAAGAAAGAAGGCTTGGACGAAATATTTAAGATCAATACTTTACGAATTCGTCCATAGCATAATATGGTGTCATGACACCTTTATTTTGGGCCAGGCCCATGTAATTTTCGCAGGATTTTAATTAGCCACTTTTTAGAGTCCGTATTTGAGGAAAAGGACTTTTAGGGTTGGATTCGCCACCACTTCCATGGTTGGCGAAACCCCACCTTTTCGCCCTTAACACGCCCCATAGCCGAACCTCTAGACTCGGATTTTGTTTAGACATTAAGTTAGCCATCATAGCAACTTCGCCAAGGCTCGGCGTCGCAGAGGCCTCTTGTACCAGCACCTATTCAGGATCCCACCTCTTTCAATAAAGCTTTCCTCTTAATCCGCAATATCTTGATTGCAATATTGGTTCTTACTTGTTCTCGATTTCAGGTAGGAATTAAGACCCTCGCTGGTCAGGCTGATCGTGTTCACGCAGGATCGGTAACCTCCCGGAGATTGGCCTAGCGATTGCATTGGCGCTCGTGCTCGCACGTGTAGTCGGATCGTCAAGCCCGAACTCCACCAAATCGATTATCGCCATCTCATCGAAAGATCGGACACCTTTGCCCTATCATTCTGCCACCATATTCCGCCGCCATATACCCAACCACCATAAACCCTAATACTCCGCCACCGCCTTCCTACCGCGACACAGATCCGATCAGTTTTCCTGCCGGGATACGAGCCCAAGTAGAGTTATTGTTTCCTAGTTATTTCTTTTTTACTTTCCTTATTTGTTGTTTCCGTGTTAAGCTAAAGTCCGTGTCGAGCTCAGAGTCCGGTCGTAAGTCTGGAACTGCCTCCGAAAAAAATTTCTGGCTATACTAGTTTTCGACCCCGGGGATCACTTTTCTCCATCGTCCGTTATAGCGATATTTTTTTGGCGCCGGTGCGCTTTCCGGAGCAAATTAAAAAATTTCAAAAAAAAATTTTTGGGGCTAATCTACTTTTAGACCCCGTAGATCAGTTCTAGACACTCGCCATCATAGTGATTTTCTGCATCTCGGTTCGCTTTTCAGGGTGCCATATCATCATACAGTGCTTGTTGTGTCGCGTCGTGACATCGTTGGTGATCTAGGCTCGCGTATCTAGTACGGTCTAGCCTAGGACCAGCACAGTACCGTCGTTGAGCATTCTTTCAACTTTTGCATTGCTGTTTTGATAATTGCTAACCCCCCTTGCTAAGCCTTTCCAGAGCTCCACAAATATTCTCCACGTGCGGTGTCTCGACTCCTGGTAATCGCTTGGTTCAAACTCTGGACCCACTGATCCTCGCGGTTGCACATCGTCTTTTCCTGCTGTTTGGTAAGAAATTGTAAGAGCTTCGTATATTGCTTGACGGATTACGCGTGATTTCCAACATATTTCCGTACTATATACCTGTGATTTTTAAGGACTAACCATGAAAAATACTTCGCGGAACCCTGCCACAATGACGAACGAAGAACTACAAGCCCACTTCTCCGCGCTCTTGGTCAGTCGCGCTGAAGACGTGGATACGCGCCTTGGGGAGTTTGACACCAAGCTCACCAACGCCGTGGACAAGATCGATGGACTCGAGAAATCCTTCAACGCCAAGCTTGACGTTCAGTTCAAGGAGCTTTTGAACCGATTGCCCGCACCCGCACCCACACATGGCACACGGCGCATTCCGATCACGGGTCGGATCATTGTTCGCCCGCTGGCTGACTTCTTGGCCATTGCGACCTCGGACTTCCGCCATGCTACGACATTGGGGACGGACGAAGGGTACTACTACGACCCCGACGACGAAGATCTGTTTGACGAGGAGGTTGAACAATCTCCACAGGTTCCTGCTGGCCGTCCCCGACATTACTACCGCAACGCTCGACCACCGGTACGTGATGATGATCATGTTGCAAAGCTTAAATTAAATATTCCATCTTTTGAGGGTAAATATAATCCTGATGCATATCTTACATGGGAGATGGAAGTAGAACAACGTTTTGCATGCTTAAAATATCCTGAGAATATGCGTGTTAGTGCTGCTACATGTGAATTTACTAAATTTTCTTCCCTTTGGTGGTCTGAGTATTGTCGTTTAAATCCTACTACTATTCCTAGTACTTGGACTGCTTTAAAAACTGCTATGCGTGTTCGTTTTGTACCTCCCACTTATCAACGTGATTTACTAAAGAATCTGACACGTTTAGAGCAAGGGAAAAATTCTGTAGAAGAGTATTATCAGGAATTGCAAACGGGGATGTTTCGGTGTGGTCTTGTTGAATCTAATGAACAAATTCTTGCACGTTTCTTTGGTGGATTAAACAAGGACATTCAACACATATTAGCTTATAAGGAATATAATTCTATCATTCGTTTGTTTCATCTTGCTTGCAAAGCTGAACGTGAACTACAGGATCGCCAAACACCATGGAGGACGACTAATAATTCTGCAGGTCGCACATCCACTTGGACATCCCGACAATCAGCGCCTCCTCGTGATTCGCCTCCAGCTACTACCACATCCAAGGCCACCACATGATTTCCAGCTGCTCCTCCACCATCATCCAATGCTCCTGCTCGTAGTGCATCTTCTCTGGCTTCCACGGGTAAGACAAAGGATATACAATGCCGCAAGTGCTGGGGTTTTGGTCATATTGAGAGACAGTGCACAACACAACGTGTGATGATGGTGCGAGAAGATGGTCAATACGATTCAGAAAGTGACTTTGATGAAGATACACTAGCCCTTATTTCTACTCGAGATGGAGACAATTCTGATGCTGATGAAGAGACAGAGGTAATGGGAGCTGAAGCTGCTGATCAATACAAGAGCTTAATTACACAACGTGTGTTGAGTGTGCAATTGAGAAAATCTGAGCAAGATCAACGCCACAACCTGTTCCAAACACGTGGTGTTGTCAAGGAAAGAGCTATACGGATCATCATTGATGGAGGGAGTAATAATCGCCGGTGTTGACATGGTAGAGAAGCTTGCCCAACAAGACAACGCCCACATTCATATTACATCCAATGGTTTGAGAGTTCTCGCAAGATCAAGGTAACAAGAACGGTACGCGCGCATTTTACTATTGGTACATATTCTGATTTTGTTGATTGTGATGTTGTACCTATGCAAGCTTGTTCTTTGTTACTTGGTAGACCATGGCAATTTGATAGAGAATCTGTTCATAATGGCAAAACTAATCACTATTCTCTTATGCATGATGGAAAGAAAATTGGTCTAAAACCTATGACTCCCGAACAGATTTTAAAAGATGATCTTGCTAGAGCTAGTAGAGCTAAAACTGAGGAGAAAAATAAAAGTGAGAATCAGATTGTTGCTGCAGATTTTATACCACCAAAGAACACTAAATCTGATTCTACACATGCTACTGAAATTCGTTTGAAGAGTCCATGTATGCTTGCAAATAAAATTGATATTGCTGAACTAGATGTAAACAATACTCAATATTATGCAATTGTCTGCAAAGAGGTTTTGTTTTCATTTGAGGATATGCCTCCTTCTTTGCCACACGCTATTGCTAACCTTTTGCAGGAATATGAGGACGTCTTTTCCGTTGAGCTGCCACCAGGACTACATCCTATTAGAGGAATTGAGCACCAAATTGATCTAATTCCTGGTGCCACGTTGCCCAACCGCGCGCCATATAGAACCAATCCAGAGGAGACAAAGGAGATACAACGCCAAATTCAGGAACTACTCGACAGAGATCATATTCGTGAGTCCCTTAGCCCCTGTGCTGTTCCTATTATTTTGGTCCCTAAGAAAGATGGTTCTTCGCGCATGTGTACTGATTGTGGAGCTATCAATAATATTACTATTCGATATCGTCATCCTATTCCACGTTTAGATGACATGCTTGATGAATTGAGTGGCTCTACCATGTTTTCTAAAGTTGATTTGCGTAGTGGTTACCACCAAATTCGTATGAAATTAGGAGATGAATGGAAAACAGCATTTAAAACTAAGTTCGGTTTATATGAGTGGTTAGTAATGCCGTTTGGTTTAACTAATGCGCCTAGCACTTTCATGAGATTAATGAACGAAGTTTTACGTGCTTTCATTGGACGTTTTTTGGTAGTCTATTTTGATGATATTCTGATTTATAGCAAATCTTTAGAGGATCATTTGGACCATTTACATGCTGTTTTCAATGCTTTACGTGATGCACGTTTGTTTGGTAACCTTGAGAAGTGCACCTTTTGCACCAATCGAGTTGCGTTTCTTGGCTATGTTGTTACATCACAGGGTATTGAAGTGGATCCAGCCAAGATTGAAGCTATTGAGAATTGGCTGCAGCCCAAGACGGTCACACAAGTGAGGAGTTTTCTTGGCCTCGCTGGTTTTTATAGGCGCTTTGTCAAAGACTTTGGATCAATTGCCGCTCCGCTGAATGAGCTTACCAAGAAGGATGTGCCCTTTGTTTGGGGCGATGCACAACAACAGGCCTTCATAATATTGAAAGATAAGCTAACACATGCTCCCTTACTCCAACTTCCTGATTTTACTAAGTCTTTTGAGCTTGAATGTGATGCTAGTGGAATTGGTTTGGAGGGGTGTTATTACAAGAGGGAAAACCTGTTGCATATTTTAGTGAGAAATTGAGTGGGGCTAGTCTGAACTATTCTACTTATGATAAAGAATTATATGCGTTGGTTCGGACATTAGAAACTTGGCAACATTATCTATGGCCTAAAGAATTTGTTATACATTCTGATCATGAATCTTTGAAGCATATTCGTAGTCAAGCTAAGTTGAATCGTCATAATGCAAAGTGGGTTGAATTTATTGAGTCTTTTCCTTATGTTATCAAACACAAAAAGGGTAAAGATAATATTATTGCTGATGCTTTGTCGCGCCATTACACTTTGTTATCTCAACTTGACTTCAAAATATTTGGATTAGAAACTATTAAGGAACAATATGTGCATGATGCTGAATTTAAAGATGTGTTGCAGAATTGTAGAGATGGTAGAACATGGAACAAGTTCGTCTTCAATGATGGATTTGTGTTCCGTGCTAACAAACTATGCATTCCGGATAGTTATGTTCGTCTTTTGTTGTTACAGGAGACGCATGGAGGAGGATTGATGGGATACTTTGGTGTCAAGAAGACGGAGGATGTTCTTGCTGCACACTTCTTTTGGCCACGTATGCGTCGAGATGTTGAGAGATTTGTGGCACGCTGCACTACTTGTCAAAAAGCTAAGTCTCGCCTTAATCCACATGGTTTATATATGCCTCTTCCTGTTCCTAGTGTTCCTTGGGAGGATATTTCTATGGACTTTGTTTTGGGATTGCCACGAACACGTATGAGGGATAGTATTTTTGTTGTTGTGGATCGGTTTTCTAAAATGGCACACTTTATTCCTTGTCATAAAACGGATGATGCTGCGCATATTGCTGATTTGTTCTTTCGTGAAATTGTTCGTTTGCATGGTGTGCCAAATACTATTGTCTCTGATCGTGATACTAAATTTCTTAGCCACTTTTCGAGATGTTTATGGGCTAAGTTGGGGACTAAATTGCTCTTTAGTACTACATGTCATCCCCAAACTGATGGTCAAACTGAAGTAGTAAATAGAACTTTGTGTACTATGTTGCGGGCTGTTTTAAAGAAGAACTTAAAATTGTGGGAAGAGTGTTTACCTCATATAGAATTTGCTTATAATCGTTCGCTGCATTCTACCACAAAGATGTGTCCATTTGAGATTGTTTATGGTTTTATTCCTCGTGCACTTATTGATTTATTACCTTTACCTTCTTCGGTGCAACATAATTTGGATGCTACACAACGCGCTGAAATGATATTAAACTTGCATAAGACTACTAAAGATAACATTGAACACATGAATGCTAAGTATAAAATTGCTGGGGATAAAGGGAGAAAGCATGTTGTGTTTGATGTTGGCGATCTTGTTTGGTTACATTTGCGTAAAGATCGTTTTCCTGATTTACGCAAGTCTAAGTTAATGCCACGTGCTGATGGTCCCTTTAAGGTGTTAGAGAAAATCAATGATAATGCATATAAACTTGAGTTGCCTGCAGACTTTGGTACGGTTAGTCCTACGTTTAACATTGCAGATTTGAAGCCTTACTTTGGTGAGGAAGATGAGATTGCGTCGAGGACGACTTCAATTCAAGAAGGGGAGCATGATGTGGACATCCCTACTATTGATACAACCGTTGTACCTAAGAACACACATACAAGGACCCATCACAAGATCTCGTGCCAAACAACTTAACTATCAGGTACTTTCGTTTCTTGGAACTATTCCTCACATACATGAGAATATGATGCTTCCTAAATCAGATATATTTCTTACTCTTAGGAATGATGGACCAAGCATGGATGAGAGGGACAAGCGTTGGAGCATGGCCATGCATGGAGATGGCAGAAAGCATGTGATGATCCAAGAGAAGGCCACGGATGAAGATTTCAGAACTTTGAGGCCACCATAATGAAGAAAGAAGGCTTGGACGAAATATTCAAGATCTATACTTTACCAATTCGTCCATAGCTTAATATGGTGCTGTGACACCTTTATTTTGGGCCAGGCCCATGTAATTTTCGCAGGATTTTAATTAGTCACTTTTTAGAGTCCGTATTTGAGGGAAAAGGGACTTTTAGGGTTGGATTCAGCCACCACTTCCATGGCTGGCCGAAACCCCACCTTTTCTCCCTTAAATACTCCCCATAGCCGAACCCCTAGACTCGGATTTTGTTTAGACATTAAGTTAGCCATCATAGAAACTTCGCCAAGGCTCGAGCGTCGCAGAGGCCTCTTGTATTTTGCACCTATTCAGGATCCCACTTTTTCAATAAAGCTTTCCTCTTAATCCGCAATATCTTGATTGCAATATTAGTTCTTACTTGTTCTCGATTTCAGGTAGGAATTAAGACCCTCGTTGGTCAGGCTGATCGTGTCCATGCAGGATCGGTAACCTCTAAGAGATTGGCCTAGCGATTGTATTGGCGCTCGTGCTCGCACGTGTAGTCGGATCGTCAAGCCCGAACTCCACCAAATCGACTATCACCATCTCATCGAAAGATCGGACACCTTTGCACTATCAGATGGCGAGTGTCTAGAACTGATCTAACGGGTCTAAAAATAGGTTAGCCCCAAAAAAAATTTCGAAATTTTTTATTTTGCTCCGGAAAGCGCGCAGGCGCCAAAAAAATATCGCTATAACGGCCGATGGAGAAAAGCGATCCCTCGGGTCGAAAAACAGTATAGCCAGAAAAAAAATTCGGAGGCGGTTCCAGACTTTTTTTTTTGCTCTCCTTCTGGACTTACGACCGGACTCTTAGCTCGACACGGACTTTAGCTTAACACGGAAACAACAAAGAAGGAAAGTAAAAGGAAATAACTAGGAACAATAACTCTACTCGGACTCGTACCGCGGCAGGAAAACTGATCGGATCTGTGTCGCGGTAGGAAGGCGGTGGTGGAGTTTTAATGTTTATGGTGGCTGGGTGTATGGCGGCAGAATATGGTGGCGGAATATGGTGGCGGTGATCGGCGAGTGTGGCGGTGACTACTATGATCAGAACTCGAAACTCTAAGGGACGAGTCACTAAGACCAGCAACTCGACGCGACGATGTAGACACAAATTCAACAATGCAAAAACTGAAAAGATAATGCGAGGCGTAGATTGGTTATGGGATGGATCTAAACTCTAACTGTGTTTTTGGATTTTTCGTGGGTTATAGGTAAAAACAGATCTAATCTATGAAAACAGTAAAATCTCACCGAGCAACCTGAAATCTAATACCACCTGATAGGGCAAAGGTGTCCAATCTTTCGATGAGATGATGATAATCGATTTGGTGGAGTTCGGGCTTGACGATCCGACTACACGTGCGAGCACGAGCGCCAATGCAATCGCTAGGCCAATCTCCTGGAGGTTACCGATCCTGCGGGGACACGATCAGCCTGACCAGCGAGGGTCTTAATTCCTACTTGAAATCGAGAACAAGTAAGAACCAATATTGCAATCAAGATATTGCGGATTAAGAGGAAAGCTTTATTAAAAAGGTGGGATCCTGAATAGGTGTGAAGTACAAGAGGCCTCTGCGATGCTCGAGCCTTGGTGAAGTTGCTACGATGGCTAACTTATTGTCTAAACAAAATCCGAGTCTAGGGGGACGGCTATGCGGCGTATTTAAGGGCGAAAAGGTGGGGTTTCGGCCAGCCATGGAAGTGGTGGCCGAATCCAACCCTAGAAGTCCTTTTCCCCTCAAATACGGACTCTAAAAAGTGGCTAATTAAAATCTTGCGAAAATTACATGGGCCTGGCCCAAAATTAAGGTGTCGCAGCACCATATTAAGCTATGGACGAATTTGTGAAGTATTGATCTTGAATATTTCGTCCAAGCCTTCTTTATTCATTATGGTGGCCTCAAAGTTCTGAAATCTTCATCCGTGGCCTTCTCTTGGATCATCACAGCTTGCTGCCATCTCCATGCATGGCCATGCTCCAATGCTTGTCCCTCTCATCCATGCTTGGTCCATCATTCCTAAGAGTAAGAAATACATCTGATTTAGGCAGCATCATATTCTCATGTATGTGAGGAATAGTTCCAAGAAACGAAAGTACCTGATAGTTAAGTTGTTTGGCACGAGATCTTGTGATGGGTCCTTGTATGTGTGTAGCTGTAGGTACAACGGTTGTATCAATAGAAGGTATGTCCACATCAAAAAGCTTTTGAGAGTTGTAGCTTATTTGTGTTCGCGTTTCTTTGCAATTTCACTTTGCACGTTGTTCGCTCCTTTGTGTGGCAATTGGTTTGATATAATCTCCAAGGTGAGGTAAAAGGCTAACTCTACGCACCCTTATTCTCCATATACAACCCTTGTCGGATTTGCATCATGGACAGGAATGGCGAGCCGTCCCAACCACCACCACCTCCGGAGGACGACACACAATACATGACAAGATGGGACCATTGGAAGGTCCGAGGAGAATTCAACTACCGTTGTGAAGCCCTTGAGCGGCGCCAAGATGAACAATTTAGCGAAGCCCGAGTGGAGTTCAAGAACATCGACAACCGCTTCGAAGAAGTCCGAGGCCAAATGCATGCCATGCCACACAACCTCGGTCATCAAAATGAAGCTCAAAGGGCACTTGTGATTCAACAAGAACAACCTCACATGGACCACCAAGCCCATCGCCGTCGACATGTTATTTCAACAAGTGAAGCATCCGAAGCGGACGAACAAGATCACCGTCGACGTGAAGCACTTGAAGATCCACCAAGGCGTCATCGTCGACTTGAACGTCCACGTCGACAACATGATCACCATGACGAGCCTCCGCCACATCAAGAAGAAGAACAGCCAATTGCGCATGCGGCTCAACGTCCTCCTCGCCACAGGGCGCAAGACAATGCTCCTCGGCAGCACCCACGACAAGAACAAGAGCAAGCTCCCCAAGCTCGTCGTGAGGATCAACAACCTCCTCCTCGTCCTCAACCGCGCCAACAACACGAGCAAGCTCCCCAAGCTCGTCGTCAAAACCAAGTTCCACCACCAAACGCGGCACCTCAACAACCGCAAGAGCAATGCAACCATCACCAAGCAAGACATGAGAGCTCGGATGATGATGATGACCGCCAAAATCATGGCAACCGCCGCAACCGGAACCGCAATGGAGAAGAAACTTTCGTCAAGCTCAAATTCACCATGCCCAAGTTCACCGGTTCCAATGAACCCGAAGAATATCTCTCGTGGGAACTCAAGGTTGACAAGATCTTCCGCATGCACAACTATAGCAATGAGAAGATGATGGCCATGGCATCCCTCGAGTTCGATGAGTATGCCAACCTTTGGTGGGAACAAGTCCAACTCGCTTGAGAAGCAAAAGAAGAGCCTCCAATCTCAACTTGGCAAGATATGAAGGCCCATATGAGATCCCGCTTTGTTCCTTCGCACTACACGCGTGACCTCTGTAACAAGCTTCAAACGCTTAGTCAAGGGACAAAGACCGTGGAAGAGTACTTCAAGCAAATGGAGCTCAACATGATCCGTGCCAACATTGAAGAGCGAGATGAACAAACAATGGCACTCTTCCTCAATGGCTTGAACCATCCCATCAAGCGCATCACCGAGTTCCAAAAGTACAACAACATGGTTGAGCTTGTGCACATCGCATCAAAGGCCGAGCGTCAAGTGCAAGAGGACATCAAGTACAACAAGCCAAAGACGTACTTCACCTACAAGCAAGCACCAACCACTACTCCAACAACACCAAGTGGAAGTTCCCCAAGTACCACCAAGCTTCCCTTCAAACCAACACTCCCTCAAGGAAAACAGCCCCCAAGTGGCAAATACACAAGGGATGATCAACCATTCAATGGTGAATGCTACAAGTGTGGAGGCAAAGGACACAAGTCGGCCGCATGTGGAAACAAGAAAGTTTTGTGCATCCATGACAACGGCGATGAAGAATACTTGAGTGAAGAAGAGTTTGATGCAAGGGTCAAGGAAGCCATGACAAGGCAACATTTGGAAGAGTACCAAGAACTTCTTGTGTGTGAGCATGACGCAAGTCCATCGCTTGTGGTCACAAGGGTCTTAACTACCCAAGCCAATGAGAATGAAGACCAACGCTCGAACATCTTCCAAACTCGTGCCGGCATCAATGGGAAGTCCATCAAAGTTGTCATCGATGGAGGGAGTTGCCACAATCTTGCAAGCACGGAATTGTGTGAGAAACTCAACCTCACCCTCCATCCGCATAAACACCCCTACCATATACAATGGCTAAGTGACCAAGGGTCCGTCAAGATCAAGAACACCGTCTCGATAACATTCTCAATTGGACCCTACAAGGACACGTGGAATGTGACGTGGTCCCAATGACGGTTTGCCATCTGTTGCTCGGAAGGCCGTGGCAATATGACAAGCGTGCTTTGCATGATGGTCACTCAAACCCTTATACCTTCAAATGGCTTGAAAAAACTTGTGTTTTGCAACCAATGACTCCTAGCCAAATAATTGCGGACAATGCAAAGGCTTTAGCGAGGGCGCAATACACAAAAACACCTTGTGAGAAGAGTGGTGAGCGAGAGAACCACACTATAGTGAGTGAGTGCCACAAGCCAAACTCGATTGGAAAAACTAAGAGTGTTCTTCTTGCCACCAAAAGTGAGATGAGAGATGTGCGGAACAACCCATCCATCTTGCACTATGTCCTTGTATGCAAGGGACTATGATATGCGATCCCTTGTCGGATTGACCCTAGGGTGGCCCGATCTTCACGGATTTGATGCGGGGAGTGAGGGGATACCCGACGAACACGATAAACGCAACACAAATGCAAGGTAAAGATACAAACACACGCAAACACAACACGATTCGATTTGCTCCCGTTGGCTCGAACAACCAATCCAATAGAATCCTCGGCGAGAGACCGTTAGGTAGAATCACCAAAGGAGAGATCGGCAAGCGGATGATAGAATCCAAATCAAAGGAGAGAGTAGCAACCAAGTAGAATCCCAAGGGGTGAGACCTAGCACTACTAGAATCCCTGATGAGGAGAGACCAAACACTTGAGGAGGGTCTTGACGAATTGGAGACGAACAACCGAACTCCAAGGCCTTGTACAACTCATAGATTAACTATAGAGAGGGGTTCCCATCTAGGGTTAGGCACAAGCCTTCATTCATCATCAACTCTAGGGTTTCAAGGAGGGGGTGGGGGCTTATATATAGGCCATCCACGAGCAAAGGGTAAAACAGGCATAAATGGGAAGTTATGGGCGTTACATGGGCCAGGCCCAACCCGAGGCGCGCAGGCCCGATACACTTGGTCCGGAGACTCCGGTGTGATGGCCGGAGACTCCGGTCTGGACCGGAGACTCTGGTCAATCTCCGGTGTCGTCTCCGGAGGGGCATTCTGACTGTCCTGGGCGCTGGTTTGGGGTCGGTCCGGAGATGGACCGGAGACTCCGGTGTGGTAGACCGGAGACTCCGGTCTGGACCGGAGACTCCGGTCTAGCTTCAGCAGCTTCTTGCATCTTCTCTTCCAGGCCTCTTGCTTGGGGGTCTTGATCTCTGGGGTCCTCTTGTCATCTCCTCTCGGTGTCATGGTCATGGTCCTAGTCATAGCATTGGCACGTGTCTCAAGTAGGATTCCATTCACATGATAGCCAAAGGAGGGTAGGGTATGGAATGAGTTCACCTTTGAGGGTGTGGTTGATGTAGCATGGTGTGGACCAATGGTGAATGCCATGTGTTGGGCTGCAACTTCTCCCCCCGCTTCAAAACGAGTCGTCCTCGACGAAGTTCCATCATCATATAGGGAGGAAGGTGTGCGCAAGGTCTTGAGCTTGTATGTTGTGGGATCTTCGGTGTCGTAGCCTTGTTCAAATTGGTCGAAGATCTTGAAGTTGTGCTTGTCATCAAGGTGTGGTTGGAGATCTAGTAGCGTGTTCCTTGTAGGTGGTAGGTGATGTTGTGTATCCTGCAAAACCGACAACAAGGAGAAAGAGTTGTATGAAGGATTGTTAGTATTGGGTACGCTCAAATCACTCTTCTCACGTGTGGTGGCTTGCGACGTGGCACTCATGATTTTTCCACTCATGTGGGGCTTGTAGCTCTCACTCACGTGTTGGTGGATCACTCTCTCACCACTCATCCCACAAGGGTCCTTAGCTTGCTTTATCTTGGGCAGCGACGTCATGTTCGATGTGATAATTTGGCTTGGCGTCATAGGTTGTAGCACCAATGTCTTGTCATTCCACTTAAAGGAGTATTGGTTGGAGGTACCATCATGTAGTGCACCCTTGTCGTATTGCCATGGTCTTCCAAGGAGCATGTGACACACGGTCATAGGCACGACATCACACTCGACGGTGTCTTGATATGGACCAATCTTGAAGGAGACGTTGACCTTGTGGTTGATTTGAATGGTGCCATTGTCATCAAGCCACTTCACCTGATAGGGCTGAGGGTGCTCCATGTATGGTAACTTGAGTTTCTCACAAAGGTCGATGCTCGCAAGGTTGTGACAACTTCCTCCATCAATGATAACTTTTATGGACTTGCCATCAATTCCGGCTCGGGTTTGGAAGATATTGAGGCATTGATCCTCTCTTGGGATGGAGTTGGTCGTCAAAACTTGGGCGATGACAAGTGAGGGGCTTGGATCATGTTCACAAAGAAGTGTGTCCTCATGTTGCATTGCGGCATCTTTTGCTATAGCGGCTTGGTGCATAGCTTCAAATTCGTCTTCGCTCACGGAATATGTTGCGCCGTTCTCATCCGTTAGCATGACTCTTGTGTTGATGCACTCATAAGACTTGTGGCCCTTTCCTCCACACTTGTAGCAAACTACTTGACTTTCCGTTGTTGTGTTGGAGGTGGATGCCATAGGTGTCTTGGATTGCTTGGAGGAGCTTGTTGTTTGGTTTATTGGCTTGGAGGGGCTACTCGAGTTGAGTGAAGCGTAGTACGCCCTTTGCTTCTCATAAGCATGCTCCTTTTGCAAGTGGCGCTCGGCCTTGGTTGCTTGGTGAAGAAGGTTCACGAGAGTCTTGTAAGGTTGGAAACGACTATCTTGCGTATTGGGCGGCTCAAACCGTTGAGGAACCGTGCTATTGTTTGCTCCTCGAGTTCTTCACATCGGCTCTCATCATAGTCATCTCCATCTCCTTATAAAACTCTTCAATTGTCTCTGTGTCTTGCTTCAAGTTTTGTAGCTTGTCGAAGAGGTCTTGGCGATAGTGCTCGGGGACAAATCTTGCATACATCACATTCTTCATCTCGGTCCAAGTGGTGACCGGTGGTTCTTCTTGCTTCTCACGATTGCTTTGGTAGTCTTCCCACCAAACATTGGCGTAGTCCTCAAACTCAAGAGATGCCATTGCCACTTTCTTCTCTTCGGAAAAGTTGTGGACTCGGAAGATCTTGTTGACTTTGAGCTCCCATTCAAGGTATGCATCGGCATTTTCTTCTCCTTTGAACTTGGGCATAACGAACTTGAGCTTCCCAAACTTGCCATCATCACGCTCATGGTGGTTGTTGCGACGTTCTTGGTGCATACTTGCGTCACTTGGAGGGCGTGGCGGCGGCGGAGGAGGCTCTTGATTGCCTTGAGGTTGTTGTGGAGGGTGTTCTTGATGATGCTCGAAGTCTCTTCTTCGCCGTTGGTCGGCATCATTGACGTTCATAGCTTGACGGTGTCGGTGGTGGTGTTGTGCATGTCGGTTATTGCGTCGAGCTTGGCGTGCATCCTCATCATCATCACTTGTGTCCCATACCGGTTCTTGATTTTGTTGATGTTGCTCGTGGTGGTCATGAGGAGGATGACGGCGCCGATCATTATGGTTAGCTTCATCTTGGCGTTCTTGAGGTTGGTGCACGTCGATGATTGCTTGGTGTGGTGGTGGACCATGCTCTTGTCGTTGTTGTTGAGGTTGGGGAGCATTTGGGTCCACCGCTTGAGTGCGACGATGACGAGCTTGTGGGTCCCCATTATGGTGGTGGGGTTCTCCGCGGCGGGAGTGTGACCTTGAAGACTCGCCATGTCGACTTGAGGAGCGCGTGCGGGAGGAACTTGACGAGCTTGAGCGATGACCGTGTCGGTTGCCAAGGTTGGCAATAGCTTGGTGAAGAGCTTGGAATTGAGCATGGTGCTCCTCTTGACGTTGCCGCTCACGGTACTCAAATTCTCGAAAAGTAAGATCAATACGGTGCTCAAGTCGCTCAAATTGATTGTTGAATTCTTGGCGTTGCGCCCATAAGTTGTGGCGCGTGGAAAAGCCATCTTGGTTGTTGAAATTGCTATCTCCACTAGCTCCACTTGCCCTAGACATGGTGCACAAACACACTTGATAGATATGGTGAGATTGGTGGAATGGTAATTGCTACCTTGCCTCACCGGAGTCAACGATTGGAAAGATTGTTGTTGCCGAGAGCAAAGCGAATAGCGAGTACACAAGACACACACACACACACAAAGGCCTATGGTGGTAGGTTAGAAAGGTGGAAAGCAAATGGAACAATCAAAAGAAAAGGATATTGTCAAAAGTGGGTAAAATTCAACAAAAACAAAGTCAAAGGAAAAGGTCAAAAAGGGTGACGAGAACCTACGACTATACACACATGGTGGAGATTAATGTTGTTAGCACGACTATGAAAAATGAGCAAAGAACAAAATTGGACCTAACGAAGACTAATGCTCTGTGTCGTGCCAACACTAGGAGAGACCGTAGCCCGTTCGCAGAAGATTGAGAAGCAACGGATTTGTATGCTTGCCTTGCTCTTGCTCGCACTCTTGCTTAGAAGCTTTGGACTCTCTTTTGCTATTGGTATCTTTCTTTTGTTTATTTTGCTTAGAAGCTTTTTTTGTGTACACTATGGAGTCAATTGTGTTATTGCCTCTATATCATGACTACGCAAGAGCAAGCGCACAATGCTTCGGCAAACATAGGAGGGCTACTCTCGATAGGTTATGTAACACACACAAGAAGAAGGGAGTTAACAATGGTTGTGCAAGTTATACCTTTTGGTGATGTTGAACTTGCAATCGTTGGTGAAGGGATGGTTCGAGTTCCGCGGTGTCGATGTCGAGCACGAGGTGTTGTTGGCGTTGCGGAAGCTTGTTAGTTGATAGACTCAAAGTGAAACACAAACACACAAAGGAAATTAGTCGAAAAAGGAAAAGGGGTCAAATTTTTGTTCAGGGCCGGAGACTCCGGTGTGTTGGGGCCGGAGATTCCGGTGTGGTCCAGAGACTCTGGTGTGATGACCGGAGACTCTCGTCTGGTTCCAGCACGACGAACAGCTCGAGTTCGTGAGCGGAAATTCGGCCCTTTAACCCTCAAATCCAGAAAATTTCGACCAAATTGGGCTAGGAAACGCAGGGAAAAGGTAGACCAAATCCAAGGACAAGTTTCTAATGGGTCAAAACCACAATCAACTCACCAAATCAAGAGATCGATCCAAAAGCAAATTGGGGCTTAAATTTTTGGTATTTTCGAATTTATGGTGGATATGGGGGAACGAGGTCAAATCCGTGGCAACCAAAAGCTCTTATACCAGTTGATATGGGATCCCTTGTGGGATTGACCCTAGGGTGGCCCGATCTTCACGGATTTGATGCGGGGAGTGAGGGGATACCCGATGAACACGATGAACGCAACACAAATGCAAGGTAAAGATACAAACACACGCAAACACAACCCGATTCGATTTGCTCCCATTGGCTCGAACAACCAATCCAATAGAATCCTCGGCGAGAGACCGTTAGGTAGAATCACCAAAGGAGAGATCGGCAAGCGGATGATAGAATCCAAATCAAAGGAGAGAGTAGCAACCAAGTAGAATCCCAAGGGGAGAGATGATGTGGACATCCCTACTATTGATACAACCGTTGTACCTACATCAACACACATACAAGGACCCATCACAAGATCTCGTGCTAAACAACTTAACTATCAGGTACTTTCGTTTCTTGGAACTATTCCTTACATACATGAGAATATGATGCTGCCTAAATCAGATACATTTCTTACTCTTAGGAATGATGGACCAAGCATGAATGAGAGGGACAAGCATTGGAGCATGGCCATGCATGGAGATGGCAGCAAGCATGTGATGATCCAAGAGAAGGCCACGGATGAAGATTTCAGAACTTTGAGGCCACCATAATGAAGAAAGAAGGCTTGGACGAAATATTCAAGATCAATACTTTACGAATTCGTCCATAGCATAATATGGTGTCATGACACCTTTATTTTGGGCCAGGCCCATGTAATTTTCGGTTTTAATTAGCCACTTTTAGAGTCCGATTTGAGGAAAAGGACTTTAGGTTGGATTCGCCACCACTTCCATGGCTGGCGAAACCCCACCTTTTCGCCTTAAATACGCCCATAGCCGAACCTTTAGACTTGGATTTTGTTTAGACATTAAGTTAGCCATAGTCAACTTCGCCAAGGCTCGGCGTCAGAGGCCTCTTGTACTTCGCACCTATTCAGATCCCACCTCTTTCAATAAAGCTTTCCTCTTAAGCGCAATATCTTGATTGCAATATTGGTTCTTACTTGTTCTCGATTTCGTAGGAATTAAGACCCTCGCCGGTCGGTGATCGTGTTCACGCAGGATCGGTAACCTCCAGGAGATTGGCCTAGCGATTGCATTGGCGCTCGTGCTCGCACGTGTAGTCGGATCGTCAAGCCCGAACTCCACCAAGTCGATTATCGCCATCTCATCGAAAGATCGGACACCTTTGCCCTATCAAGAGACCTAGCACTACTAAAATCCTTGATGAGGAGAGACCAAACACTTGAGGAGGGTCTTGACGACTTGGAGACGAACAACCGAACACCAAGGCCTTGTACAACTCATAGATTAACTATAGAGAGGGGTTCCATCTAGGGTTAGGCACAAGCCTTGATTCATCATCAACTCTAGGGTTTCAAGGAGGGGGTGGGGGATTATATATAGGCCAGCCACGAGCTAAGGGTAAAACAGGCATAAATGGGAAGTTCTGGGCGTTACATGGGCCAGGCCCAACCCGAGGCGCGCAGGCCCGATACACTTGGTCCGGAGACTCCGGTGTGATGGCCGGAGACTCCGGTCTGGACCGGAGACTCCGGTCAATCTCGATGTCGTCCGGAGGCATTCTGACATCTGGCGCTGGTTTGGGGGTCGGTCCGGAGATGGACCGGAGACTCCGGTGTGGTAGACCGGAGACTCCGGTCTGGACCGGAGACTCCGGTCTGGACCGGAGACTCCGGTCTAGCTTCAGCAGCTTTTTGCGTCTTCTCTTCCAGGCCTCTTGCTTGGGGGTCTTGATCTCTGGGGTCCTCTTGTCATCTCCTCTCGGTGTCATGGTCATGGTCCTAGTCATAGCATTGGCACGTGTCTCAAGTAGGATTCCATTCACATGATAGCCAAAGGAGGGTATGGTATGGAATGAGTTCACCTTTGAGGGTGTGGTTGATGTAGCATGGTGTGGACCAATGGTGAATGCCATGTGTTGGGCTGCAACTTCTCCCCCCGCTTCAAAACGAGTCGTCCTCGACGAAGTTCCATCATCATATAGGGAGGAAGGTGTGCGCAAGGTCTTGAGCTTGTATGTTGTGGGATCTCCGGTGTCGTAGCCTTGTTCAAATTGGTCGAAGATCTTGAAGTTGTGCTTGTCATCAAGGTGTGGTTGGAGATCTTGTAGCGTGTTCCTTGTAGGTGGTAGGTGATGTTGTGTATCCTGCAAAACCGACAACAAGGAGAAAGAGTTGTATGAAGGATTGTTAGTATTGGGTACGCTCAAATCACTCTTCTCACGTGTGGTGGCTTGCGACGTGGCACTCATGATTTTTCCACTCATGTGGGGCTTGTAGCTCTCACTCACGTGTTGGTGGATCACTCTCTCACCACTCATCCCACAAGGGTCCTTAGCTTGCTTTATCTTGGGCAGCGACGTCATGTTGGAAGTGATAATTTGGCTTGGCGTCATAGGTTGTAGCACCAATGTATTGTCATTCCACTTAAAGGAGTATTGGTTGGAGGTACCATCATGTAGTGCACCCTTGTCGTATTGCCATGGTCTTCCAAGGAGCATGTGACACACGGTCATAGGCACGACATCACACTCAATGGTGTCTTGATATGGACCAATCTTGAAGGAGACGTTGACCTTGTGGTTGATTTGAATGGTGCCATTGTCATCAAGCCACTTCACCTGATAGGGCTAAGGGTGCTCCATGTATGGTAACTTGAGTTTCTCACAAAGGTCGATGCTCGCAAGGTTGTGACAACTTACTCCATCAATGATAACTTTTATGGACTTGCCATCAATTCCGGCTCGGGTTTGGAAGATATTGAGGCGTTGATCCTCTCTTGGGATGGAGTTGGTCGTCAAAACTTGGGCGATGACAAGTGAGGGGCTTGGATCATGTTCACAAAGAAGTGTGTCCTCATCTTGCATTGCGGCATCTTTTGCTATAGCGGCTTGGTGCATAGCTTCAAATTCGTCTTCGCTCACGGAATATGTTGCGCCGTTCTCATCCGTTAGCATGACTCTTGTGTTGATGCACTCATAAGACTTGTGGCCCTTTCCTCCACACTTGTAGCAAACTACTTGACTTTCCGTTGTTGTGTTGGAGGTGGATGCCATAGGTGTCTTGGATTGCTTGGAGGAGCTTGTTGTTTGGTTTGTTGGCTTGGAGGGGCTACTCGAGTTGAGTGAAGCGTAGTACGCCCTTTGCTTCTCATAAGCATGCTCCTTTTGCAAGTGGCGCTCGGCCTTGGTTGCTTGGTGAAGAAGGTTCACGAGAGTCTTGTAAGGTTGGAAACGACTATCTTGCGTATTGGGCGGCTCAAACCGTTGAGGAACCGTGCTATTGTTTGCTCCTCGAGTTCCTTCACATCGGCTCTCATCATAGTCATCTTCATCTCCTTATAAAACTCTTCAATTGTCTCTGTGTCTTGCTTCAAGTTTTGTAGCTTGTCGAAGAGGTCTTGGCGATAGTGCTCGGGGACAAATCTTGCATACATCACATTCTTCATCTCGGTCCAAGTGGTGACCGGTGGTTCTTCTTGCTTCTCACGATTGCTTTGGTAGTCTTCCCACCAAACATTGGCGTAGTCCTCAAACTCAAGAGATGCCATTGCCACTTTCTTCTCTTCGGAAAAGTTGTGGACTCGGAAGATCTTGTCGACTTTGAGCTCCCATTCAAGGTATGCATCGGCATTTTCTTCTCCTTTGAACTTGGGCATAACGAACTTGAGCTTCCCAAACTTGCCATCATCACGCTCATGGTGGTTGTTGCGACGTTCTTGGTGCATACTTGCGTCACTTGGAGGGCGTGGCGGCGGAGGAGGAGGCTCTTGATTGCCTTGAGGTTGTTGTGGAGGGTGTTCTTGATGATGCTCGAAGTCTCTTCTTCTCCGTTGGTCGGCATCATTGCCGTTCATAGCTTGACGGTGTCGGTGGTGGTGTTGTGCATGTCGGTTATTGCGTCGAGCTTGGCGTGCATCCTCATCATCATCACTTGTGTCCCATACCGGTTCTTGATTTTGTTGACGTTGCTCGTGGTGGTCATGAGGAGGATGACGGCGCCGATCATTATGGTTAGCTTCATCTTGGCGTTCTTGAGTTTGGTGCACGTCGATGATTGCTTGGTGTGGTGGTGGACCATGCTCTTGTCGTTGTTGTTGAGGTTGGGGAGCATTTGGGTCCACCGCTTGAGGGCGACGATGACGAGCTTGTGGGTCCCCATTATGGTGGTGGGGTTCTCCGGGGCGGGAGTGTGACCTTGAAGACTCGCCATGTCGACTTGAGGAGCGCGTGCGGGAGGAACTTGACGAGCTTGAGCGATGACCGTGTCGGTTGCCAAGGTTGGCAATAGCTTGGTGAAGAGCTTGGAATTGAGCATGGTGCTCCTCTTGACGTTGCCGCTCACGGTACTCAAATTCTCTAAAAGTAAGATCAAGACGGTGCTCAAGTCGCTCAAATTGATTGTTGAATTCTTGGCGTTGCGCCCATAAGTTGTGGCGCGTGGCAAAGCCATCTTGGTTGTTGAAATTGCTATCTCCACTAGCTCCACTTGCCCTAGACATGGTGCACAAACACACTTGATAGATATGGTGAGATTGGTGGAATGGTAATTGCTACCTTGCCTCACCGGAGTCAACGATTGGAAAGATTGTTGTTGCCGAGAGCAAAGCGAATAGCGGGTACACAAGACACACACACACACAAAGGCCTATGGTGGTAGGTTAGAAAGGTGGAAAGCAAATGGAACAATCAAAAGAAAAGGATATTGTCAAAAGTGGGTAAAATTCAACAAAAACAAAGTCAAAGGAAAAGGTCAAAAAGGGTGACGAGAACCTACGACTATACACACACGGTGGAGATTAATGTGGTTAGCACGACTATGAAAAATGAGCAAAGAACAAAATTGGACCTAACGAAGACTAATGCTCTGTGTCGTGCCAACACTAGGAGAGACCGTAGCCCGTTCGCAGAAGATTGAGAAGCAACGGATTTGTATGCTTGCCTTGCTCTTGCTCGCACTCTTGCTTAGAAGCTTTGGACTCTCTTTTGCTATTGGTATCTTTCTTTTGTTTATTTTGCTTAGAAGCTTTTTTTGTGTACACTATGGAGTCAATTGTGTTATTGCCTCTATATCATGACTACGCAAGAGCAAGCGCACATTGCTTCGGCAAACATAGGAGGGCTACTATCGATAGGTTATGTAACACACACAGGAAGAAGGGAGTTAACAATGGTTGTGCAAGTTATACCTTTTGGTGACGTTGAACTTGCAATCGTTGGTGAAGGGATGGTTCGAGTTCCGCGGTGTCGATGTCGAACACGAGGTGTTGTTGGCGTTGCGGAAGCTTGTTAGTTGATAGACACTCAGGCGAAACACAAACACACAAAGGAAATTAGTCGAAAAAGGAAAAGGGGTCAAATTTTTGTTCAGGGCCGGAGACTCCGGTGTGTTGGGGCCGGAGATTCCGGTGTGGTCCAGAGACTCTGGTGTGATGACCGGAGACTCTGGTCTGGTTCCAGCACGACGAACAGCTCGAGTTCGTGAGCGGAAATTCGGCCCTTTAACCCTCAAATCCAGAAAATTTCGACCAAATTGGGCTAGGAAACGCAGGGCAAAGGTAGACCAAATCCAAGGACAAGTTTCTAATGGATCAAAACCACAATCAACTCACCAAATCAAGAGATCGATCCAAAAGCAAATTGGGGCTAAAATTTTTGGTATTTTCGAATTTATGGTGGATATGGGGGAACGAAGTCAAATCCGTGGCAACCAAAAGCTCTGATACCAGTTGATATGGGATCCCTTGTGGGATTGACCCTAGGGTGGCCCGATCTTCACGGATTTGATGCGGGGAGTGAGGGGATACCCGATGAACACGATGAACGCAACACAAATGCAAGGTAAAGATACAAACACACGCAAACACAACCCGATTCGATTTGCTCCCATTGGCTCGAACAACCAATCCAATAGAATCCTCGGCGAGAGACCGTTAGGTAGAATCACCAAAGGAGAGATCGGCAAGCGGATGATAGAATCCAAATCAAAGGAGAGAGTAGCAACCAAGTAGAATCCCAAGGGGAGAGACCTAGCACTACTAGAATCCTTGATGAGGAGAGACCAAACACTTGAGGAGGGTCTTGACGACTTGGAGATGAACAACCGAACACCAAGGCCTTGTACAACTCATAGATTAACTATAGAGAGGGGTTCCCATCTAGGGTTAGGCACAAGCCTTCATTCATCATCAACTCTAGGGTTTCAAGGTGATATGGGCAAGGATGCGCGAGGGAGGAGCGGGAGGAAGGCGCAAGAGAAGATCATCAAGAAGGAAGGTTCAGTTCGGACAGACAGAAGCCCTGAAATTGAAACGGACGTGGATTCTTCATACGAACTCCAAATCAAGCAAATAAGCACTTGTTGGAAACATCACTCCGAGAGCTTTCCAACGAGTACTTACACGTCCCTAGGGGGCGGATAATCCGGCCCCCACAAGGGCGGATAATCCGGCCCTGCTCCAGGAATTCTGCTAAGGACTTCAGGCGCGAGGCTCAGTAAGGGGGGCGGATAATCCGCCCCAGGGGAGGATAATCCGGGGGGGCGGGCCCCTACTTAGGGCGGAAAGTCCGGCCCTGAAAGTTACCAACAGATCTGGACGGATCGATCAGACGGACACGCTGTTTCACGTTTTTGGACGCCCGGCCGCCATATAAGCCGGGAACGCCTCTAGATTAGGTTAGCTTTTGATTTCAGTTGATTAGTCTAAAACTATCGTGTGTGTTGATTGGTGAAGCATACCTCAAGGGACGGCGCCGTGTTATCTATCGTATTGATATTGTCGCGGAGGTTCTTGTGTTCATCAAGGATTGTCGTGTTTTGGTTTGAGGCGTGGTGATCTTCATCACGTTACTTGCTGGATTCGTTCCTCTTCTTCAGGTGACGTCCATTGGCGTTGTTGGAAGGATTACTATCCGGGTGACTCGCTGTGAAAGATCGGGACAAACTAAAGGATCATCCCCTCGATCCTTTATCAGGTGGTATCAGAGCCCAGTGTTGCTCACGGTGAGATTGGTGGATTGATCTGAAAATCGCGTTGCAAATCAGATCGGGGAGAACTCTGGCTGTGCAGATCGGATCTCAAGATCTGTTCCGTTTCGTGTTGGGGCGGATAATCGGGCCCCAGGGGTGGATTATCCTGCCTGGATATAGCCAGTTTCTGTTCTGTCTAGTTGGTGATAGAAGTTTCGGTCAAAGATGGATTCTTTTTCTGGTGACTTTTATGGCAAACGGTGTGTTTCTGGAAAGAGATCTGGTGATGTGTACAATGACTATCTCGACATCTTGGACGGTGTAGTATGTGATGATTCTCAAATCAGGTGGAAACTGGTTCACAAGGCAACGTATGATGAATATGAGTTGTGGGAGCGTCACATGCAAGATGGTTTTTACAGATGTGATACATATGAGTATTTGGATAATCCTACACGTGTGCTTCTTGCATTGCGACGTGTAGATGAGGAGATAGCTCTTTGGTGGGATAAAGAGATGTGTGAAAAGGACATTATAGATGCAACTTGGAAGGACTTCAATAATTTTTTGCGTGGCTGTTTTATGGCTCCTTGTCGCAAGGTATCTTGTACCAAGCCCTTGAAGACAGTTCTGCAGTCGCCCAGGGTTGCCATTGTGTCTATTCCGTCTCGTGCAAAGGAGATCGCAGAAGTTGTTCCAGTGCAAATGGTTAGCGTGGCAGTGACAAAACCTTCTGAGGAGAAGCAATCTGTTGTTGCCGAGGTTGTGGTGTGCACTGAAACTACAGTGGAAGAGGTTGAACCCTTGAGTGGGCTAAATATGCAACTCAAGAGAGTACATGATGAGACTTGTATGACAGCGGATAGAGGCCAGCGTTGGAATTTATTCCAGGCGCAGTGCATGATCAAAGGTAAAGCATGCAAGTTGATTATTGATGGAGGAAGCTGTACTAATGGCATTAGCAAGACAATGGTGGCAGCATTGGGGTTGTCCACATGGCGTATTCCTGAACCTAAGCATCTACAGTGGTTAAATAGCTGCGGTATGGTGAAGGTAACTCACAAGGTGCGTGTGCCATTTACATTTGGTGATTATGTTGATGAGATTGAGTGCGATGTGTTGCCATTGGAGGTATGTGGGTTGTTACTTGGTCGTCCATGGCAGTATGATCGTAATGCGTTACATGCTGGGAGAGCAAATACATATTCTTTTGTGCATGATGGCAAACATCAGACTTTGAAGCCTATGAGAGAGGATCAAATCAAGTCCGATGTGGTGTTGGTGGTTCGCAAGGAGAAGTTGCATAAGGCTAAGCCACAACCAGGGCTAGCTAAGGTGCAACCTGAGGAGCATGATGCGAAGAGCGTCAGTAGTGATATTGTTTCACCCATGCATGTAGATGACAAGCCAATTGTTCTTGTTAGTGACAAGCCGGTTGAAGTCAAGCCTCTTATTGATGAAGGAAAGAATATGTCCGCATGTGTTCCATGTGTTCCACTTCCAGTTCGTGTTGACATAGGTGTTCAGACCGATGACGATGTTGCTGATCACGTTCGGGTGCATATGGTGTCGCGGGTAGTCAGCCACAGTTTTGTTAGAACACCTCAGAGACGTTTTGTTGGAGCAGAAGTGCGTGTGCATAGAGGCAAGGATGGACATGTTCGTCAGTTGTGTGGTCCAGGCATCACTCATCTTATGCAGGTTCATGCAAAGAAGGTCCATGTTCAACAGCCATGGGTTCCAACAATAGTTGAGAAGAAGAAAAAGATGGTGGCGCCTAAGTCCAAGATTATGTGGAGAAGAAAGGAGGTGCAGCCACCCAGGGTTGTATCAAGTCAAGCAGGCCAAGCGGGAGGATGTGGTGAGGTAGGCAAGCAAGACTTGAAGATGGCAAAGACGCGTGAAGATTTTGTTGATATCACGCCACCCTTTAAAGACGACCCTCACGCGTTGGGGACAACGCTCTTTGAAGGGGGGGAGGATGATATGGGCAAGGATGCGCGAGGGAGGAGCGGGAGGAAGGCGCAAGAGAAGATCATCAAGAAGGAAGGTTCATTCGGATGCATGTAAGCCCTGAAATTGAAACGGACGTGGATTCTTCATACGAACTCCAAATCAAGCAAATAAGCACTTGTTGGAAACATCACTCCGAGAGCTTTCCAACGAGTACTTACACGTCCCTAGGGGGCGGATAATCCGGCCCCCACAAGGGCAGATAATCCGGCCCTGCTCCAGGAATTCTGCTAAGGACTTCAGGCGCGAGGCTCAGTAAGGGGGGCGGATAATCCGCCCCAGGGGAGGATAATCCGGGGGGGCGGAGAAATCCGCCCCTACTTAGGGCGGAAAGTCCGGCCCTGAAAGTTACCAACAGATCTGGACGGATCTGCATGTATCGGACACGTTTTCGTTTCACGTTTTTCGGACGTTCCGGCGGCCATATAAGCCTGGGAACGCCCTCTAGATTATGTTAGCTTTTGATTTCAGTTGATTAGTCTAAAACTATCGTGTGTGTTGATTGGTGAAGCATCCCTCCGGGGACGGCGATGCCGTGTTATCTATCGTATTGATATTGTCGCGGAGGTTCTTGTGTTCATCAAGGATTGTCGTGTTTTGGTTTGAGGCGTGGTGATCTTCATCACGTTACTTGCTGGATTCGTTCCTCTTCTTCAGGTGACGTCCATTGGCGTTGTTGGAAGGATTACTATCCGGGTGACTCGCTGTGAAAGATCGGGACAAACTAAAGGATCATCCCCTCGATCCTTTATCACAAGGAGGGGGTGGGGGCTTATATATAGGCCAGCCACGAGCTAAGGGTAAAACAGGCATAAATGGGAAGTTCTGGGCGTTACATGGGCCAGGCCCAACCCGAGGCGCGCAGGCCCGATACACTTGGTCCGGAGACTCCGGTGTGATGGCCGGAGACTCCGGTATGGACCGGAGACTCCGGTATGGACCGAAGACTCCGGTCAATCTTCGGTGCCGTCTCCGGAGGGGCATTCTGACTGTCCTGGGCGCTGGTTTGGGGGTCGGTCCGGAGATGGACCGGAGACTCCGGTCTGGACTGGAGACTCCGGTCTAGCTTCAGTAGCTTCCTGCGTCTTCTCTTCCAGGCCTCTTGCTTGGGGGTCTTGATCTCTGGGGTCCTCTTGTCATCTCCTCTCGGTTTCATGGTCATGGTCCTAGTCATAGCATTGGCACGTGTCTCAAGTAGGATTCCATTCACATGATAGCCAAAGGAGGGTAGGGTATGGAATGAGTTCACCTTTGAGGGTGTGGTTGATGTAGCATGGTGTGGACCAATGGTGAATGCCATGTGTTGGGCTGCAACAGACTAGCGCAAGGAACTAATGACTTGACAAATGTTCCTCCTTTGATGGCTATTTTGCAGGAATTCCAAGATGTATTTCCCGAAGAGCTTCCCCATGGCCTTCCTCCTCTTCGTGGAATCGAGCACCGCATCGACCTCATACCCGGCGCCCCACTCCCAAACCAAGGCCACAGACGCACAAACCCTAAGAGACGAAGGAGATAGAATGACAAATCAACCAACTCGTCTCCAAAGGTTTGATCCAAGTAAGCACTAGCCCAAGCGCGGTCCCCATTATTCTAGTTCCAAAAACGGATGATACGTTATGTTATGCATGGACGTCATTCAATAAATGCTATCACCGTGCGTTATCGACATCCTATACCGCGTCTTGATGACATGCTTGATGAGTTATGTGGAGCCACTATATTTTCGAAAATTGATCTTCGTAGTGGTTACCATCAAATTCGCATGGCCGAAGGTGATGAGTGGAAAACCGCCTTCAAGACCAAGCTTGGTCTCTATGAATGGTTGGTTATGCCTTTTGGCTTATCAAATGCCCCATCTACCTTCATGCGCCTCATGAACCATATTTTGAGATCTCTCATTGGACAGAGTGTCGTTGTTTACTTTGATGACATCCTTGTCTATAGCAAGTCACTAGAGGAGCATGTTACTCATGTTAGGGAGGTCCTTCAAATCCTTCGTCATGAAAAGCTTTATGCTAATCTCCCAAAGTGCACTTTTGCAAAAGACAAGCTGATTTTCCTTGGTTTTGTTGTGTCCTCTAATGGCATTGAAGTTGATGTCTCAAAAGTTAAGGACATACGAGATTGGCCCATACCGACCAATGTTAGTGAACTTCGTAGTTTTCATGGGTTGGCTGGCTTTTACCGTCGCTTTGTGAAAGACTTTTCTACCATTACTTGCCCCCTCAACGAATTGACCAAGAAAAATGTCACGTTCGTTTGGGGAAAAGCACAACAAAAGGCTTTTGATGAGCTCGAAAAGAGGCTCACCGAAGCACCACTTCTTGCATTACCGGATTTCAAAAAAACCTTTGAAATTGAATGTGACGCTAGTGGTATTGGCATTGGTGGCGTCCTTATGCAAAATGGGCGTCCTATTGCATACCATAGTGAGAAACTTGACGGCGCACGCCCAAACTATCCCATTTATGACAAAGAGCTTTTTGCCTTGGTTCGTGTCCTTCAAGTGTGGCAACACTATCTTTGACCCAAAGAATTTATCATCCATTCCGACCATGAGTCATTGAAGTATCTTAAGGGCCAAGCCAATTTGAGTAATAGGCACGCCAAATGGGTTGAGTTCATGGAGTCTTTTCCTTACATTATCAAATACAAGAAGGGCAAAGAAAATGTGGTAGCGGATTCCTTGTCTCGCAAAAACACAAACCTTCTTACGCGGCTCGAAGTAAATGTCTTGGGTCTTGATGACATCAAATCTTTGTACGCGTCCAACCCTTTCTTTGGACCCATTTTTGCAAGATGTTCAATAGACAAAGGGATTGATGATTTCTATTTGCATAAGGGTTTTCTTTTCAAAGAAAACAAGCTTTGCATTCCGAAGTCATCTCTCCAAATTTTGCTTCTTCAAGACTCCCATGGTGGAGGCCTTATGGGTCACTTTGGCCGTGACAAGACATATGACATGCTGTCCACTCACTACTTTTGGCCAAAGATGAAGCGCGACGTGGAGCGCCATGTCCAACGATGCACTGCATGTATCCAAGCTAAGTCCAAGTCTAACCCCTTTGGTCTTTATATGCCATTGCCTATTCCTCATGCACCTTGGTCGGACATTAGCATGGACTTTGTGTTAGGCTTGCCTAGATCTAAACATGGACATGATTCTATATTTGTGGTAGTGGATCGCTTTTCAAAAATGGCACACTTCATTCCGTGCCATAAGACCGATGATGCTTCACATGTAGCAAATTTGTTTTTCAGGGAAATAATTCGGCTACACGGTGTACCAAGAACAATCGTCTCCGACCGTGACGTCAAATTCATGAGCTACTTCTGGAAGACTCTCATGGCCAAGCTCAGCATCAAGCTCCTCTTCTCGTCCGCCTCGCATCCTCAAACCGATGGACAAACCGAGGTCGTCAATCGAAGCCTTGGTACCCTCCTCCGGGTGTTGATAAAGAAGAACCTTAAAGACTGGGAGGAATGTATTCCACACGCCGAGTTCGCCTACAATCGCGCCAAGCACTCCACCACCATGAGGAGCCCGTTCATGATCGTCTTTGGTTTCGAGCCTCTCACCGCGCTCGATATCCTTCCACTACCGCTTCATGAACGTGCCAATATGGACGTTGTCAAGCGTGCCCAAACAATGAAGAAACTCCATGAAGACACAAGAGCTACGATCGAGCAACAAGTCCTACGCCAAGCATCAAGGCTAAACAAGAACAAGAAAGAGATGATCTTTGAAGAGGGTGACCTTGTGTGGATACACTTAAGTAAAGACCGCTTCCCCAAGGAACGCGACTCCAAACTCAAGCCAAGAGGTGATGGACCGTTCAAAGTGCTAAAGAGGATCAACAACAACGCCTACATCATTGATATCCCAACATCCAAGTATCTTGTGAGCTCGACGTTCAATGTCAATGATCTCTCACCCTACCATGGAGAAGATACAGTTGTGAAGGTTGAAGAGTCGAGGACGACTCTTCCCCAAGGGGGGGAGCTGATGCAGCCCGTCCTACGGACGCACCTCCATCTACAACACCTAGCCCTCCCAGTGGACCAATGACTCGCGCCCGAGCTAAGCTCCTCCAAGCCAAGGTTAACTCGCTCCTTTCCTTGTGTGACTTCGACACACCCTTGGATGGCTTGCTACTTCATACGCATGCCCTGTGCATCATCAGGTACGAAGAGAAGGAACTAAGGGACGGAGGAACCAGAGTGGAAGCAACCAGTCGCTACCAGACTCCAGCGGTACTACCGGATCAGGCAACCAGTACTACCGGCATCAGCGGCGGTACTCTAAGATCGGCGATCCAGACTACGGATCAAGCGTACTACCGCCCAGCCTACGGATGCTCCGAAGGAACCCAACCAAGGATGACGACTACGGTACTACGCCCAGAACTGGTACCGGTGGGCAGACTACCGCCTCCTACCGCCACATAGAGATTCCGACGGAAGCTCCAGGCCCGCCACTACTACTGACTCAGCTGCACGGTATGCACTACCGGTCCCGGCCGAACTCGAGACTGGGCTTGGCCCAGCTACTGCACTTCTTCCTATATTTTACCTTTTCGTTCCGAAACTACCCCTGTTTATGTGGCTGGCCTATATATAGCCCCCACCCTTTATTGTAAACCCTAGACTTGGATAATAATAGATTAAGGACACCCTTTGAGGATCTTTCATCTATTGGTCTCATGCTCCTACTAAGGAGCACCCTATTATCCACCCTCCTCTTGGATCTTGCCTAGTGCGTTCAAGTTGTACAAGGCCTTGGGTTCTCGGTTTGTCGCCCCCAAGTCGTCAAGATCTCACCAAGCACATCGTCCCCCGTTGTTGGTCGTGGAGAGCGAGCTTCGCCCAACACCGATCCTAGAGATTATGTTGGACCGGTTGCCACTGGCGTGAGTTATAGGTGTGTATCGTGATTTGTGTGTGTGAGTTCATCGGGATCTTCGTGTGCGTGTGTTCGCGGATTTCGTCCCCTCTTCCCCTCCACCGCTTTTCCCTCGATCCTCGTGGAGATTCGTGAAAGATCGGGCCACCCCAAGGGGTTACCCCTTAACAATGTTACTCATGTTAAGAAGGTCCTTCAAATCATTCGTCATGAAAAGCTTTATGCTAATCTCCCAAAGTACACTTTTGCAAAAGACAAACTCATTTTCCTTGGTTTTGTTGTATCTTCTAATGGCATTGAAGTTGATGTCTCAAAAGTTAAGGACATACGAGATTGGCCCATACCTACCAATGTTAGTGAACTTCGTAGTTTTCATGTGTTGGCTGGCTTTTACCGTCGCTTTGTGAAAGACTTTTCTACCATTGCTTGCCCCTCAACGAATTGACCAAGAAAAATGTCACGTTCGTTTGGGGAAAAGCACAACAAAAGGCTTTTGATGATCTCAAAAAGAGGCTCACCGAAGCACCACGTCTTACATTACCGGATTTCACAAAAACCTTTGAGATTGAATGTGACGCTAGTGGCATTGGCATTGGAGGCGTCCTTATGCAAAATGGGCGACCTATTGCATACCATAGTGAGAAACTTGATGGCGCACGCCTTAACTATCCAATTTAGGACAAAGAGCTTTTTGCCTTGGTTCGTGTCCCTCAAGTGTGGCAACACTACCTTTGGCCCAAAGAATTCATCATCCATTCCGATCATGAGTCGTTGAAATATTTTAAGGGCCAAGCCAATTTGAGTAAAAGGCACGCCAAATGGGTTGAGTTCATGGAATCTTTTCCTTACATTGTCAAGTACAAGAAGGGCAAAGAAAATGTTGTAGCGGACGCTTTGTCTCGCAAAAACACAAACCTTCTTACGCGACTTGAAGTAAGTGTCTTGGGTCTTGATGACATCAAATCTTTGTACGCGTCCGACCCTTTCTTTGGAGCAATTTTTGCAAAATGTTCAATAGACAAAGGGATTGATGATTTCTATTTGCATAAGGGTTTTCTTTTCAAACAAAACAAGCTTTGCATTCCGAAGTCGTCTCTCCAAATTTTGCTTCTTCAAGAGTCCCATGGTGGAGGCCTTATGGGTCACTTTGGCCGTGACAAGACATATGACATGCTATCCCCTCACTACTTTTGGCCAAAGATGAAGCGCGATGATGCAGCCCGTCCTCCGACCGCTACTACATCTACTCCCACGAGCTACCCAAGTGGACCCATGACTCGCGCCCGAGCCAAACTCCTTCAAACTAAGGTGAACTCGCTCCTCTCCTTGTGTGACTTCGACACCCCCTTGGATGGCTTGCTACTTCACACGCAAACTCTGTGCATCATCAGGTACGAAGAAGCCACCAGTCGCTGCCAGACGCAAGCGGTACTACCGGTTGGGACGACCGGTACTACCGCTCCAAGCGGTCCTACCGCCTCCTACCGCCGCCACAGAAGCGCTACTCCACGCCTGTATAAGCGGTACTACCGGTCCTGCAACCGGTACTACCGGTGGCCGGTACTACCGCCCCCTCCTACCGCTCGCCACTGACGCCTCCGACGGAAGCTCCAGGCCCTCAAGCGGTACTACCGCTCCGGAAGCGGTACTACCGGTTACCACCGGTACTACCGGTTACCGTACCACCGGTCCCGCCTCGACCTCGATCGCCTAAGTTCGGCCCTGTGCCTTGTAACCCAACCTATCATTTATCTCTTCATTCCGAAACTACCCCTGTTTTGTGGCTGGACTATATATAGCCCCCACCCTCTATTGTAAACGCTTAGACTTGGATAATAATAGATATTAAGGAAACCCTTTGAGGACTTATATCTATTGGTCTCATGCTCCTACCAAGGAGCACCGGATTATCCACCCCCCTCTTGGATCTTGCCTAGTGCGTTCAAGTTGTACAAGGCCTTGGGTTCTCGGTGTCTCGCCCCCAAGTCGTCAAGATCTCACCAAGCACCTCATCCCCCGTTGTTGGCGTGGAGAGCGAGCTTCGCCCAACACCGATCCTAGGGATTATGTTGGACCGGTTGCCACCGGCGTGAGGAGTAGGCGTGTCTCGTGTTTTGGTGTGTGTGTGTTCGTGGTTTTCACCGCCTTCATCGATTTCATCCCCCGACCACCTCGTTCCCCTCGTTTCTCGTGGAATTCATGAAAGATCGGGCCAACCCCAGGGTTACCCCATAACACGCGACGTGGAGCGCCACGTCCAACGATGCACTACATGTATCCAAGCTAAGTCTAAGTCTAACCCCTTTGGTCTTTATATTCCATTGCCTATTCCTCATGCACCTTGATCGGACATTAGCATGGACTTAGTGTTAGGATTGCCTAGATCTAAACATGGACATGATTCTATATTTGTGGTAGTGGATCGCTTTTCCAAAATGGCACACTTCATTCCGTGTCATAAGACCGATGATGCTTCACATGTAGCAAATTTGTTTTTTAGGGAAATAATTCGGCTACACGGTGTACCAAGAACAATCGTCTCCGACCACGACGTCAAATTCATGAGCTACTTCTGGAAGACACTCATGGCCAAGCTCGGCATCAAGCTCCTCTTCTCGTCCGCCTCGCATCCTCAAACCGATGGACAAACCGAGGTCATCAATCGAAGCCTTGGCACACTTCTACGTGTGTTGATAAAGAAGAACCTTAAGGATTGGGAGGAATGTATTCCACACGCCGAGTTCGCCTACAACCGCACCAAGCACTCCACCACCATGAGGAGCCCGTTCATGATCGTCTATGGCTTCGAGCCTCTCACCGCGCTCTATATCCTTCCACTTCCGCTTCATGACCGTGCCAATATGGACGTTGTCAAGCGTGCCCAAACAATGAAGAAACTCCATGAAGACACAAGAGCTACGATCGAGCAACAAGTCCTTCGCCAAGCATCAAGGCTAAACAAGAACAAGAAAGAGATGATCTTCGAAGAAGGCGACCTTGTGTGGATACACTTGAGTAAAGACCGCTTCCCCAAGGACCGTGACTCCAAACTCAAGCCAAGAGGTGATGGACCGTTCAAAGTACTAAAGAGGATCAACAACAATGCCTACATCATCGATATCCCAACATCCAAGTATCTTGTGAGCCCGACGTTCAATGCCAAGGACCTCTCACCCTACCATGGAGAAGATGAAGTTGAGAAGGTTGAAGAGTCGAGGACGACTCTTTCCCAAGGGGGGAGCTGATGCAGCCCGTCCTACGGACGCACCTCCATCCACAACACCTAGTCCCCCAAGCGGACCAATGACTCGCGCCCGAGCCAAGCTCCTACAAGCCAAGGTTAACTCGCTCCTCTCCTCATGTGATTTTGGTCTACCTTTGGATGGCTTGCTACTTCATGCAACTACGTTGTGTATCCTCAGATATGAAGCAACATCACCACACCAAGCCACCAAGGGAGAAGATCCAGGAGAAGACGCTGCTGGAGCTCTGCACACCGGAGTCTCCGGACCTGCCTCCGGTCCGGCCCCAGGAACCAACCCCGGGACAGTCTGATACCCCCTCCGGAGACGAGTCCGGAGATTGACCGGAGTCTCCGGCCCAGACCGGAGTCTCCGGACCCAACACCGGAGTCTCCGGACTGATCGACGCCCAACACCGATCCTAGGGATTATGTTGGACCGGTTGCCACCTGCGTGAGTTATCGGCGTGTATCGTGTTTTGTGTGCGTGAGTTCATCGGGTTCTTCGTGTGCGTGTGTTCGTGGATTTCATCCTATTTCCCCCTTCCATCGCTTTCCCCTCGATTCCCGCGGAATTCGTGAAAGATCGGGCCACCCCAAGGGGTTACCCCATAACACCCTGGCCCAAAGTGGCCAGGGCACTTCCCCTTAGGCCCACGCATGCCTCCAACAAGTGGGCCCACGTTGGTCCCATTTCGGAACCTTCTATAACCTTTCGGTACAGTAACGATAAACTCCGAAACGGTTCCAAAATCCAAAAACTGCTTTCCTTTATATTAATCTTATTCTCCGGACCATTCCGGAACCTCTCGTGATGTCCTGGGTCTCATCCGAGACTCCGAACAAAAAACTCATAAACCAATTATCCATTCTATCCTAGCGTTGATGCACGTTAAGTGTGTGACTCTACGGGTTCGAGAATATGCAGACATGATCTTCTATCAATAATCAACAGCGAGATCTGGAAACCCATATTAACTCCCATATATTCATCGATGATCATATCGGATGAACCACGATGCCATGATTCAATTAATCCCATATATGTATTCCCTTCGTCACGCGATATTTTACTTGGCCATGATTCGATCGTTGGTATTGGCATACCTAGTTCAATCTCGTTCATAGCAAGTACTTTACTCGTTCCGTAATCCGATATCACTTTGTGATTAACTCCTTAACAACGTGCTTGCAAGCGGTGTTGATATCGATTACCGAGTGGGCCCGAAGTATATCTCTCTAAGTCGGGAGGGACAAATTCCATCTCGATACATACAACCCAACAAGTACTTTCCGATCACCTGAGAGACACCTTGATGATCACCCTCACATAGGATGACGTTTGATGACCTTAAAGCTTTCTTCCGATACCAGGGAGTTGTATTATCTCATGGTCTAAGGAATACAATACTTGACATAGGAAAAAGCTTCGCAAAGATGAACACGATGACACGATCTAATTGCTCTGCTTAATTTGGGTCTGTCCATCATATCATTCTCCTAATGACATGATCTCATTATTAATCGATAACTCATGTCTACGGTTAGGAACCATCATTAATCAATGGGCTAGTCCATAGAGGCGTACTAGGGACACGGTGTTGTTCATAAACCACACAAGTATCAAAGTTTCCGCTTAATACAATTCTATCATGGAATATAAACTTTATCATGAATAAGAATTATAATAATAACATCTTTATTATTGCCTCTAGGGCATAATTCCAACATTTTCCCACTTGCACTAGAGTCGATAATCTAGTTTACATCTGGCAACAATCTAACACCCATGGCATGAAGGTGCTGATCATGTTTTGCTTGTGGAAGAGGTTTAGTCAACGGATCTGCGACATTCAGATCCGTATGTACTTTGCTAATCTTCAGATCTCCATCTGCTATATAATCTCGAATTATATGAAAACGGCGGTTGATGTGCTTTGATAGGGCAAAGGTGTCCGATCTTTTGATGAGATGGCGATAATCGATTTGGTGGAGTTCGGGCTTGACGATCCGACTACACGTGCGAGCACGAGCTCCAATGCAATCGCTAGGCCAATCTCCTGGAGGTTACCGATCCTGTGGGAACACGATCAGCCTGACCAGCGAGGGTCTTAATTCCTACCTGAAATCGAGAACAAGTAAGAACCAATATTGCAATCAAGATATTGCGGATTAAGAGGAAAGCTTTATTGAAAAGGTGGGATCCTGAATAGGTGCAAAGTACAAGAGGCCTCTGTGACGCTCGAGCCTTGGCGAAGTTGCTATGATGGCTAACTTAATGTCTAAACAAAATCCGAGTCAAGGGTGACGGCTATGGGGAGTATTTAAGGAGGAAAAGGTGGGGTTTCGGCCAGCCATGGAAGTGGTGGCCGAATCCAACCCTAGAAGTCCTTTTCCCCTCAAATACGGACTCTAAAAAGTGGCTATTTAAAATCCTACGAAAATTACATGGGCCTGGCCCAAAATAAAGGTGTTGCAGCACCATATTAAGCTATGGACGAATTCGTGAAGTATTAATCTTGAATATTTCGTCCAAACCTTTTTCTTTATTATGGTGGCCTCAAAGTTCTGAAATCTCCATCCGTGGCCTTCTCTTGGATCATCACATGCTTGCTGCCATATCCATGCATGGCCATGCTCCAATGCTTGTCCCTCTCATCCATGCTTGGTCCATCATTCCTAAGAATAAGAAATACATCTGATTTAGGCAGCATCATATTCTCATGTATGTGAGGAATAGTTCCAAGAAACGGAAGTACCTGATAGTTAAGTTGTTTGGCACGAGATCTTGTGATGGGTCCTTGTATGTGCGTAGCTGTAGGTACAACGGTTGTATCAATAGAAGGGATGTCCACATCAGTTGTGGCATCTTCCTCCATCAATGATAACTTTTATAGACTTGCCATTAATTCCGGCTCGGGTTTGGAAGATGTTGAGGCGTTGATCCTCTCTAGGGATGGAGTTGGTCGTCAAGACTTGGGCAATGACAAGTGAGGGGCTTGGATCATGTTCACATAAAAGTGTGTCCTCATCTTGCATTGCAGCATCTTTTGTGATAGCGGCTTGGGTCATAGCTTCAAATTCATCTTCGCTCACGGAGTATGTTGCGCCGTTCTCATCCGTTAGCATGACTATTGTGTTGATGCACTCATAAGACTTGTGTCCCTTTCCTCCACACTTGTATCAAACTACTTGACTTTCCGTTGTTGTGTTGGAGGAGGATGCCATGGGTGTCTTGGATTGCTTGGAGGAGCTTATTGCTTGGTTTGTTGGCTTGGAGGGGCTACTCGAGTTGATGGAGGCGAAGTACGCCCTTTGCTTCTCATAAGCATGTTCCTTTTGCAAGTGGCGCTCGACCTTGGTTTCTTGGTGAAGAAGGTTCACGAGAGTCTTGTAAGGTTGGAAATCGACTATTTTATGATTAGGCTCAAACCGTTGAGGAACCGTGCTATTGTTTGCTCTTCGAGCTCCTTCACATCGGCTCTCATCATAGTCATCTCCATCTCCTTATAGAACTCTTCAATTGTCTTTGTGCCTTGCTTCAAGTTTTGTAGCTTGTCGAAGAGGTCTTGGCGATAATGCTCGGGGACAAATCTTGCATACATCACATTCTTCATCTCGGTCCAAGTGGTGACCGGTGGTTCTTCTTGCTTCTCGCGATTGATTTGGTAGTCTGCCCACCAAACATTGGCGTAATCCTCGAACTCAAGAGATGCCATTGCCACTTTCTTCTCTTCGGAAAAGTTGTGGACTCGGAAGATCTTGTCGACTTTGAGCTCCCATTCAAGGTATGCATCGGCATTTTCTTCTCCTTTGAACTTGGGCATAACGAACTTGAGCTTCCCAAACTTGCCATCATCACGCTCATGGTTGTTGCGACATTCTTGGTGCATACTTGCGTCACTTGGAGGGCGTGGAGGTGGAGGAGGAGGCTATTTATTGCCTTGAGGTTGTTGTGGTGGATGAGCTTGATGATGCTCGAAGTCTCTTCTTCGCTGTTGGTCGGCATCATTGACATTCATAGCTTGACGGTGTTGGTGGTGGTGTTGTGAATGCCGGTTATTGCGTCCAGCTTGGCGTGCATCCTCATCATCATCACTTGTATCCCATACCGGTTCTTGATTTTGTTGACGTTGCTCATGGTGGTAATGAGGAGGATGACGACGCCTATCTTTGTGGTTTGCTTCATCATGGCGTTCTCGAGGTTGGTGCACGTCGATGATTGCTTGTTGTGGTGGTGGACCATGCTCTTGTCGTTGTTGTTGAGGTTGAGGAGCATTTGGGTCCACCGCTTGAGGGCGACGATGACGATCTTGATGGTCCCCATTATGGTGGTGGGGTTCTCCGCGTCGGGAGTGTGACCTTGAAGACTCGCCATGTCGACTTGAGGAGTGCGTGCGGGAGGAACTTGACGAGCTTGAGCGATGACCGTGTCGGTTGCCAAGGTTGGCAATAGCTTGGTGAAGATCTTGGAATTGAGCATGGTGCTCCTCTTGACGTTGCCGCTCACGGTACTCAAATTCTCGAAAGGTATCATCAAGACGGTGCTCAAGTCGCTCAAATTGATTGTTGAATTCTTGGCGTTGCACCCATAAGTTGTGGCACGTGGCAAAGCCATATTGGTTGTTGAAATTACTATCTCCACTAGCTCCACTTGGCCTAGACATGGTGCACAAACACACTTGATAGATAGGGTGAGATTGGTGGAATGGTAATTGCTACCTTGTCTCACCAGAGTCAAATATTGGAAAGATTGTTGTTGCCGAGAGCAAAGCGAATAGCGGGTACACAAGACACACACACACACACACAAAGGCCTATGGTGTTAGGTTAGAAAGGTGGATCGCAAATGGAACGACCAAATGAAAAGGTTATTGTCAAAAGTGGTAATGGACCAAAGATCAAAAACAAAAAGGATACGATATACAAAAACACGGAGAAAACACACACGTGGAGAAAAATGGGGTTAGCATGACTATGAAAATGAGCACAAAATGTCCTAACGAAGATTAAGCTCGGTGCCGTGCCAACACAAGGAGATACCGTATCTCGTTTGCGACAAGATTGAGAAGCAACGGATTTTTACGCTTGCCTTGCTCTAACTCGCACTCTTGCTTAGAAGCTTTGGACTCTCTTTTGTATTGGTATATTTTTTTATATCTCTTTTCTTTCTATGCTATGGAGTCACCTTTTTGCTATTGCCTATGCACTATCACTTCGCAAGAGCAAGCGCACAATGCTTCGGCAAACACAAAATGAGCTACTCTCGATAGGTTAGGTATCACACAAAGGAAGAAAGGCTATACAAGGGTGGTGCAAGTTATACCTTTTGGTATTGTTGATGACTTGCGACCGATGTTGGGGAAGGTGTTCTGGTGTCGCGGTGTCGAAGAGTGCGTATGTACATATGTTGCGGAAGCTTGAAGTTAGTTGTGACACGCACACGAAACACGAACAACACACAAAAGGAAAACAGTCAAAATTTGGGGCCTGAGAACTTTTCGGCAAAACAGCCGGCAGACCGGTGCTGGAGCCGGAAATTCCGGACGGGATTTCGGCGTCGCCGGAATTCTCGCCGGAATTTTCGGTGACAGGGCCGTTTCGCCGAGGTGCTCGCCGAAATTGGTTCGTGATGAACTTCCAAAAGTCATATTGAGGAATTTGTCAAAAATTAGTGGAATTTGGACTGGGGGATAGGGAAAGGAAGGTAGATCGACACCCAAAGCAACAGATTTGTGGACCAAAACCATGAAAAACTCACCAAATCAAGAGATCGATCCAAAAGCGAATTGGGCAATATTTTTGGTATTTTCGAATTTATGGTGGATATGGGTGAACGAAGTCAAATCCGTGGCAACCAAAAGCTGCTGATACCAGTTGATATGGGATCCCTTGTGGGATTGACCCTAGGGTGGCCCGATATTCACGGATTTGAGGCGGGGAGTGAGGGAAAACACGATGAACGCAACTCAAACGCAAGGTAAAGATACAAACACACGCAAACACAACCCGATTCGATTTGCTCACATTGGCTCGAACAACCAATCCAATAGAATCCTCGGCGAGAGACCGTTAGGTAGAATCACCAAAGGAGAGATCAGCAAGCGGATGATAGAATCCAAATCAAAGGAGAGAGTAGCAACCAAGTAAAATCCCATAGGGGAGAGACCTAGCATTACTAGAATCCTTGATGAGGAGAGACCAAACACTTGAGGAGGGTCTTGACGACTTGGAGACGAACAACCGAACTCCAAGGCCTGGTACAACTCATAGATTAACTATAGAGAGGGGTCCCCATTTAGGGTTAGGCACAAGCCTTAATTCATCATCAACTCCAACTAGATCTGCGCCACAAGAGGGCTATTAATAGTACTAGGGGCGAAGGGGTAGGTGGGAGGGAATATTCTGGGCATCAAACCCTTCACAGCACGCAGACTGGAAGTTCCGGCGACAGGTCCGACGGCGTCGGGGCTGGTGCCGAGATTTCCGGCGGTCACTGATATTTCCGGTCGTCAACCGAAAGGAGTCTCTGTAAGCGATTTCAAGGGAGGGCAGTTCGCATTGATTTAGCGGAAGTTCGGCGGTGGTTCCGGTCATTGGTCGGCCGGAAGTTCCGGCGGGGCTTCCGGTGGCGCCGGACCTGGTGCCGGAATTCTTCTTCCGCCTTCTCTTCCACGCCTCTTGCTTGGGGGTCTTGTGATATGGGGTGGCCCGATCTTCTCAGCAAGCACTTGTCGATGATGATGGTGGATGATAGATAACTAGCATGTAGCTATGAACTCTCCCGCTCGAACCCTGATGCCAATGCAACAGCTCTCAAACCCTATGGGATATTCACAACACCACGCTCTTGCGCACGCAGCCGTCGACCACGATCGGTAGTTTGCAATCTACTAATTCCCAATGGAACAACAGATCACACTCAATTGCAGTAGATAATTCGATCACAGGGTAATTCCAGAGGTTCTTGATAAGAAACAACTCCAAAATAGTTTTAACGTGGTCTAACCCTAACTATGGGGACGTCCTAGGGCTTATAAGGGCGGCTGGCGCAGCCAAAATCGCGAAACAAAACGTGTCTGATACAAATGATCCGCCCGATCTGTTGGTAACTTCGGGCGGACTTTCCCTAAGTAGGGCGGATTATCCGCCCGGATTATTCCTCGGGCGGATTATCCGCCTATCTTGTGCCTCGCTGAAGTCCTTAGCAATCGGAGCAGGGCGGATTATCCGCCTTGTGGGGCGGATTATCCGCCCCTAGGCGATGTAAGTACTGTTGGAAAGCTCTCGAGTGATGTTTCCAACAAGTGCTTATTTGCTTGATTTGGAGTTCGTATGAAGAATCCACGTCCGCTTCAATTTCGTGGCTTACCGTCCGAATCGAACCTTCCTTCTTGATGATCTTCTCTTGCGCCTTCCTCCCGCTCCTCCCTCGCGCATCCTTGGCGATCGTCATGCTAGGCTCCTCTTGTAACCCTTCTCCTTCTCGTAAAGCTTGTTTCCTCAACGAACCTGATCATACACAAGTGCATAGATTTAGGCGTTATAAAGTTCTCATTATCATAAACATCGATTCATTTAGGAGTGAATTCACCGTTGTTCAAGTAGCTTTGCACGAGCCCGTGTAATGGGTCCAATTCTAATCTCATTGACTGATCCTTCTTAGCATTGGAACATCTTCAGTAGTAATTGGGGTAGGTGTAAATATAGGGATGTCCTCATCATCTTCCCCTTCAAAAGGCCGACCTCGACGCCCAAGGTCTTCTCCATTATATGGTGACAAATCGACAACGTTGAAACTGTTGCTAACTCCACCAAACTCAAAGCAATAGGAATATCAATCGAGTAGGCATTATCATTGATCTTGGCTAACACCTTGTAAGGACCAGACCACGGGCTTCAATTTGGATTGTCGAAGCTTGGGGAACCTATCCTTGCGCAGATGCACCCATACCATGTCTCCAGGCTTGAACAAAACCTCCTTTCTTGCTTGATTCCTTGCAGCAGCAATGTTCTTGCCTTTCTTCTCAATAGCCTCTCGAGTCTTCTCATGAATTTTCTTCACATAGTCAGCACGTTTTGATGCCTCCATATCAACTCTCTCATGCAATGGTAGAGGCAACAAATCTAGTGGCGTCAATGGCTTGAATCCATACACCACCTCAAAAGGACAAAGCTGAGTAGTAGAAAGCACAGCCCTGTTGTAAGCAAATTCTACATGTGGCAAACACTCTTCCCACTCCCGCAGATTCTTCTTGATCATAGTCCTCAATACTGTGACAATGTTCTATTCACCACCTCCGTCTGACCATCTGTTTGGGGATGACAAGTAGTACTGAACAGCAACTTCGTTCCAAGCTTCCCCCATAAAGTCTTCCAAAAGTAGCTCATGAACTTCACATCACGGTCAGAAACAATCGTCTTGGGTACTCCATGTAGTCTCACGATGTCCCTGAAAAACAGGTTAGCAATATGCGACGCATCGTCGCTTTTGTGGCAGGCAATAAAATGAGCCATCTTAGAGAATCTATCCACTACCACAAATATAGAATCATGACCTCTCCGAGTTTTGGGTAAACCTAGCACAAAGTCCATGCTAATATCTTCCCAAGGTGTAGTAGGTGCAGAGAGAGGTGTATACAAACCATGAGGCTTCAACTTTGATTTGGACTTGTTGCATGTAATGCAACGACTCACAAATCGATAGACATCACGCCTCATCTTGGGCCAATAAAAGTGATCAGCGAGCATGAGCAAAGTCTTCTCACGCCCAAAGTGACCCATCAAACCTCCAAAGATGTGATTCCTGCACTAAAAACAAACGCAAAGACGATTCTGGAATGCATAGTTTGTTAGCTCTAAACAAATAGCCATTATGTATATGATACTTATCCCACGCATGTTTCAAAGCACACAAACGATATGGTTCAGCAAAATCATGATCAGTTGCATAAAGTGCAGAAATACTCTCTAATCCAGGAATTTTAACATCAAGATGTGTCAACAACATATTCTTCCTAGACAAAGCATCAGCAACCACATTTTCTTTTCCTTTCTTATATTTTATAATGTAAGGAAATGATTCAATAAACTCAACCCATTTGGCTAAGCGTCTATGCAAGTTTGATTGAGATTTAAGATACTTCAATGCTTCATGATCAGAATGTATGATAAATTCGTTTGGCCACAAATAATGTTGCCAAACCTCAAGAACTCTAACAAGTGCATACAATTCTTTATCATAAATAGGATAATTCAGTCTAGCACCAGCAAGTTTCTCAGAAAAATATGCTATTGGACGACCCTCTTGCATCAAAACGCCACCAATTCCTATACCACTAGCATCACATTCAACTTGAAATTGCTTTGAAAAATCAGGTAATGCAAGCAAAGGTGCAGTAGTAAGCAAACGTTTTAATGTATCAAATGCAATATCTTGGGCTGCGTCCCATACAAATGGCACACCTTTCTTAGTCAATTCATTCAATGGTGCAGCAATAGTGCTAAAATCCTTCACAAAGCACCTATAGAAACCAGCTAAACCATGGAAACTACGCACTTGACTCACATTCATGGGAATAGGCCAATTTTGAATTGCTTCAATTTTAGATTGATCTACTTCTACCCCATGCTTAGATACAACATATCCCAGAAATATGACCTTATCTTTTGCAAATGTGCACTTCTCAAGATTAGCATATAATTGATTATCACGCAACACTTGCAACACTTGTCTAATATGATCAGAGTGTTCAGATTCATTGCGGCTGTATATGAGTATATCATCGAAATAAACAACCACAAAACGACCAATATATTTTCTCAAAACATGATTCATTAATCTCATGAATGTACTAGGTGCATTAGTAAGACCAAAAGGCATAACTAACCATTCATACAAACCAAATTTTGTTTTGAAATCAGTTTTCCATTCATCCCCTTCTTTCATCCTAATTTGATGGTATCCACTACGCAAATCAATTTTAGAGAAAATAGCAGCACCACTCAATTCATCTAACATATCCTCTAAGCGTGGAATAGGATGATGATATCGAATAGTGATGTTATTAATAGCTCTACAATCTACACACATGCGCCATGTACCATCTTTCTTAGGTACTAAAATAACAGGAACAACACAAGGGCTAAGAGAAACACGAATGTACCCTTTGTCGAGCAACGCTTGTACTTGTTTCTGTATCTCCTTAGTTTCTTGAGGTTGGTTCGGTATGGTGCGGTTTGGTAATGTAGCGCCAGGATCAAATCTATTTGATGCTCAATGCCACGCAATGGAGGCAATCCGGTGGCACATCTTCTGGAAACACATCACCAAAATCCTGCAAAACAGCAGATACACCAAGAGAAATAGGGGTCATGTCGTTAGAAACCAAAACCTCGCCCTTATACATGAGCACAAGTGGCATGGCTGTAGGATCCTCACTAAAGTCTCTCATGTCCTCTTTGGTGGCTAGTATTACTAGATTAGGCACTCGCTCACTTTTCGTTATATCATTCTTTTGGGGCTCATTTACAACACTCACAGTTTCAACACTCTCTCGCCTAGGTGCATCTTGCAAGTTCACTTCAATCTTCTGACGAGATTCATTCACAATCTGCTATGGTGTCATAGGCAGCAAATTGATTTTCGTGCCCTTGAAATCCAAATGATATGTATTAGCTCGGCCATTGTGTTGCACATGGCGATCATAAAGCCAAGGCCGACCCAATAGTAAATGGCACACAGTCATAGGAACCACATCAAAATCAATAGAATCCTTGTATGGCCCTATTTCAAAGTTCACACGTACCATATGGTTTACCTTCATCTCACCACTGTCACTCAACCATTGTATGTAGTATGGCTTGGGATGAGGTAAATATGATGTGGACATCCCTACTATTGATACAACCGTTGTACCTACAGCAACACACATACAAGGACCCATCACAAGATCTCGTGCCAAACAACTAAACTATCAGGTACTTTCGTTTCTTGGAACTATTCCTTACATACATGAGAATATGATGCTGCCTAAATCAGAAATGTTTCTTACTCTTAGGAATGATGGACCGAGCATGGATGAGAGGGACAAGCATTGGAGCATGGCCATGCATGGTGATGGCAGCAAGCATGTGATGATCCAAGAGAAGGCCACGGATGAAGATTTCAGAACTTTGAGGCCACCATAATGAAGAAAGAAGGCTTGGACGAAATATTCAAGATCAATACTTTACGAATTCGTCCATAGCATAATATGGTGCTGCGACACCTTTATTTTGGGCCAGCCATGTAATTTTCGCAGATTTTAATTAGCCACTTTTAGAGTCCGTATTTGAGGAAAAGGACTTTTAGGGTTGGATTCGCCACCACTTCCATGGCTGGCGAAACCCCACCTTTAAATCGCCCCATAGCCGAACCTTTAGACTCGGATTTTGTTTAGACATTAAGTTAGCCATAGTCGCAACTTCGCCAAGGCTCGAGCGTCAGAGGCCTCTTGTACCGCACCTATTCAGGATCCCACCTCTTTCAATAAAGCTTTCCTCTTAATCCGCAATATCTTGATTGCAATATTGGTTCTTACTTGTTCTCGATTTCAGGTAGGAATTAAGACCCTCGCTGGTCAGGCTGATCGTGTTCACGCAGGATCGGTAACCTCCAGGAGATTGGCCTAGCGATTGCATTGGCGCTCGTGCTCGCACGTGTAGTCGGATCATCAAGCCCGAACTCCACCAAATCGATTATCGCCATCTCATCGAAAGATCGGACACCTTTGCCCTATCAAAATATGTCAAATTCAGCTTGGCACACAACTCCTTGCTTGCAAGATTTCTGCAACTACCTCCATCAATGATTACTTTGCAAGCTTTGTTTGGGCCAACTAGAGCTTTTGTTTGGAACAAGTTGCGCTACCGAGTCAACAACAGGCTGCACACTAAGGATACGTGGAGAGACCACTATGGTAGGCGCATGCTCAGGAAAGGCATCCATACCTTCCTGCTCATAATCAGCGCCATGATCATCAGGATCAACATCATCTCCACTCTCATACTCTCCTTGATCATTAACAAACATCACCTTGCGGTTTGGACAATCTCGTTTGAAATGTCCCCTTCCTCCACAAGTATGGCACTCCACGTCACGAGTACGAGCTGTTGACATATTGGAACCCGTGCTAGCAGCAGGAGCAACAAGTTTCCTAGCTTGAGAACCATAGGATGACTGAGGTGTTGGCTTGGAAGATGGTGTACTATTGTGGCCAGCAGCCGCATTAGGTGTAGAAACCTGTGGCGGCGGTGTAGACCTTGCGGAAAAGCGGCCTGTGGCAGGGAATCTTGAACGCGCCTTCGCCTCTTCAGCAAGCTGTGATTCGGCCTCCCTTGCATGATGCAACAATTCATTCATAGTCTCATACCTATGATGACGGACAATGCTCTTGATTGGTAGCTTCAAATTATTGAGAAATCGTTGCATGGTCATCTCAAGCGATTCACGAACTCTAGCGCGCTGCATAAGCATCTCCATATCCATGTAGTACTCATCAACCGACATGGTTCCTTGTCTCAAGTTTGTTAACTTATCAAAAACTGAGCGCAGGTAGTTGGTGGGTACAAAGCGTTCTTGCATGATACGCTTCATCTCTCGCCAAGTCATAACCGGAAGGTCATTGTCATCCCTTCTATTCTGCACAAGGGCATCCCACCAACGCAAAGCATAACCATCAAATTCTGACGCTGCAAGCTTGACCTTCTTTTCTTCAGTGTACTCATACAAGCGCCAGAGCTTCTCAATCTTCAACTCCCATGTGAGGTAATCTTCAGGATCAATGGAGCCATCGAATTTGGGAATTGAAAACTTGGGCTTGCCCAATCCATCATCAACCGGTTGGTGAGGTATACGCTGAGCACGCCCAATTGGAGCAAAACCACGTCCATGAACAGGTTGAGGAGCACGGCCACGGCCAACTTGTGGTTGTTGACCATCCCCGGCATTACTTGCTTCTTCATCGTCATGGGCATCATCATATTGCTTCCTTTGTCCAATTGCTATTGTGAGAGCATCAAGAGAACGTTGCAAAGCTGTGACATTGTTGTTGATAGCTGTTACTTGTGTCTGTATGGTAGAGACTGCCTCAATATTTGCTCCCAAAGTCACTTGCACGTCCTGAATATTCTTGTCAATGGCATCTGTCGTATGATTGAACACACGTGTCAAATGGGACTTCAATGCTTCATATTCCCGCCAGTTGACAAGCTCATCGTCCTTCTTTTTCTGTGACACAACATCATCACTAGTCGACATCATTAGTAGATTAGTGCAAAAAGCAAAATCGATATGGTGGAACACTCACAACTCACTTCAACTGACAAGAAAGTAGATCTTACCGTTCCAAAGTGAATATAGGTGCTTTACCAATTCGAAATCAACAACGAATGCACTGATGTGATGAAGTGAATATCAAGGGTATGGAGAACGATCGCAGGGCACACAGGTTATTTATGGTGGAGTTGTAGGTATGGTATCCTAACTACACCGCAAACAAGTCCTAGTGCTGATCGTTATGATAACCCAAGAAACACACACAGTGGAGATAAACGTGGCAAAGCAATTTATGAATAGGAATATTGCAATGCACAAGAGAGACGCTAGTAATAGATCAAAATAAACAGGCACAAGATTGCTCAATCTACAAGTGCTATGATCAACTAGGCCTCCAATAATGCACACTTTGATATCTCTTTTTGTCACGCTTGTAGCTCTTTTCTCTTCTTTTTTTTATATACTGAATCTCTTTTCCTTTTCTGTTTTTTTTTCAACTATATGACTCAATGCAAAACGAATGCAAACTAGGAGGGGGCCGGATAATCCGGTTTGTCGGGGGCCGGATAATCCGGTCTGTCGGGGTGAAAATTTTGCACTTTCAAAACCCTAATGAGCAGCCTGTTAGAGCAAAGCAACTAGTCTCGTGGGTACGTTCCTAGGCACGGATGCTGTAGATAGGCTGTAGCTAGGTTTGAAACACAAAAGTACGCTATGTGGACTCGGAAAAGTAGATGGAAACTTGCGGAAAACGATGATGGTGGACTCGGTGGAAAACAAGATCAAAACCCTAAACTTAAACACAAACGAAAACTAGACTCCTACAAGAAAAACCTTCAGATCGGATCTACGAGAAGACACGACCAGCAAATAAAACTTGAAAACGATGCAATCTAGGCTAGGGCAAATCTTTTTGTATGGCTTTTTCTGTATAGGACGAAAACAAGAACTAATCTATGGATGGATTTGTGGATGCTCACCGAGTAAACGAGGAAATCTGATACCAAGATGATATGGGGTGGCCCGATCTTCTCAGCAAGCACTTGTCGATGATGATGGTGGATGATAGATAACTAGCATGTAGCTATGAACTCTCCCGCTCGAACCCTGATGCCAATGCAACAGCTCTCGAACCCTATGGGATATTCACAACACCACGCTCTTGCGCACGCAGCCGTCGACCACGAACGGTAGTTTGCAATCTACTAATTCCTAATGGAACAACAGATCACACTCAATTGCAGTAGATAATTCGATCAGGGGTAATTCAGAGGTTCTTGATAAGAAACAACTCCAAAATAGTTTTAACGTGGTCTAACCTAACTATGGGGCGTCCTGGGCTTATAAGGGCGGTGGGCGGCCAAAATCGCTAAACAAAAGCGTGTCCGATCTGATCGGATCCGTCCGGATCATTGGTAACTTCGGGCGGACTTTCCGCCCTAAGTAGGGGCGGATTATCCTCCCCCCGGATTATCCTCCCCTGGGGCGGATTATCCGCCCCCTATACTGAGCCTCGCGCCTGAAGTCCTTAGCAGAATTCCTGGAGCAGGGCCGGATTATCCGCCCTTGTGGGGGCCGGATTATCCGCCCCCTAGGGACGTGTAAGTACTCGTTGGAAAGCTCTCGAGTGATGTTTCCAACAAGTGCTTATTTGCTTGATTTGGAGTTCGTATGAAGAATCCACGTCGTTTCAATTTCAGGGCTTCTGTCTGTCCGAACTGAACCTTCCTTCTTGATGATCTTCTCTTGCGCCTTCCTCCCGCTCCTCCCTCGCGCATCCTTGGCGATCATCATGCTAGGCTCCTCTTGTAACCCTTCTCCTCCTCGTGTCAAGCTTGTTTCCTCAACGAACCTGATCATACACAAGTGCATAGATTTAGGCAGTATAAAGTTCTCATTATCATAAACATCAGATTCATTTAGGAGTGAATTCACCTGTTGTTCAAGTAGCTTTGCACGAGCCCGTGTAATGGGTCCAATTCTAATCTCATTGGACTGATCCTTCTTAGCATTGGCTGGAACATTTTCAGTAGTAATTGGGGTAGGTGTAAATATAGGGATGTCCTCATCATCTTGGTTCCTGGTATCTTCTTGTCATCTCCTCTTGGTGTCATGGTCAAGGGCCTGGGAATAGCATTGGCACTTGTTTCAAGTAGGATCCCATTCACATGATAACCAAAGGAGGGCGAGATATGGAATGAATTCACCTTTGTGGGTATGGTTGGTGTAGCATGATGTGGACCAATGGTGAATGCCATGTGTTGGTGATAGGGCAAAGGTGTCCTATCTTTCGATGAGATGGCGGTATTCGATTTGGTGGAGTTCGGGCTTGACGATTCGACTACACGTGCGAGCACGAGCGCCAATGCAATCGCTAGGCCAATCTCCTGGAGGTTACCGATCCTACGTGAACACGATCAGCCTGACCAGCGAGGGTCTTAATTCCTACCTGAAATCGAGAACAAGTAAGAACCTATATTGCAATCAAGATATTGCGGATTAAGAGGAAAGATTTATTGAAGAGGTGGGATCCTGAATAGGTGCGAAGTACAAGAGGCCTCTGCGACGCTCGAGCCTTGGCGAAGTTACGACTATGGCTAACTTAATGTCTAAACAAAATCCGAGTCTAGGGGGTCGGCTATGGGGAGTATTTAAGGGCGAAAAGGTGGGGTTTCGGCCAGCCATGGAAGTGGTGGCCGAATCCAACCCTAAAAGTCCTTTTCCCCTCAAATACGGACTCTAAAAAGTGGCTAATTAAAATCCTGCGAAAATTACATGGGCCTGGCCCAAAATAAAGGTGTCGGAGCACCATATTAAGCTATGGACGAATTCGTAAAGTATTGATCTTGAATATTTCGTCCAAGCCTTCTTTCTTCATTATGGTGGCTTCAAAGTTCTGAAATCTTCATCCGTGGCCTTCTCTTGGATCATCACATGCTTGCTGCCATCTCCATTCATGGCCATGCTCCAATGCTTGTCCCTCTCATCCATGCTTGGAAAATCATTCCTAAGAGTAAGAAATATATCTGATTTAGGCAGCATCATATTCTCATGTATGTGAGGAATAGTTCCAAGAAACGAAAGTACCTGATAGTTAAGTTGTTTAGCACGAGATCTTGTGATGGGTCCTTGTATGTGTGTTGCTGCAGGTACAACGGTTGTATCAATAGTAGGGATGTCCACATCATGCTCCCCTTCTTGAATTGAAGTCGTCCTCGACGCAATCTCATCTTCCTCACCAAAGTAAGGCTTCAAATCTGCAATGTTAAATGTAGGACTAACCGTACCAAAGTCTGCAGGCAACTCAAGTTTGTATGCATTATCATTGATTTTCTCTAACACCTTAAAGGGACCAGCACGTGGCATTAACTTAGACTTGCGTAAATCAGGAAAAGCGATCTTTACGCAAATGTAACCAAACAAGATCGCCAACATCAAACACAACATGCTTTCTCCCTTTATCTGACAAGTTTATACTTAGCATTCATGTGTTCAATGTTATCTTTAGTAGTCTTATGCAAGTTTAATATCATTTCAGCGTTGTGTAGCATCCAAATTATGTTGCAATCAAGAAGGTAAAGGCAATAAATCAATAGGTGCACGAGGAACAAAACCATACACAATCTCAAATGGGCACATCTTTGTGGTAGAATGCAATGAACGATTATAAGCAAATTCTATATGAGGTAAACACTCTTCCCACAATTTTAAGTTCTTCTTTAAAACAACCCGTAACATAGTAGACAAAGTTCTATTTACTACTTCAGTTTGACCATCAGTTTGGGGATGACATGTAGTACTAAAGAGCAATTTAGTCCCCAACTTAGCCCATAAACATATCCAAAAGTGGCTAAGAAATTTAGTATCACGATCAGAGACAATAGTATTTGGCACACCATGCAAACGAACAATTTCACGAAAGAACAAATCAGCAATATGCGCAACATCATCCGTTTTATGACAAGGAATAAAGTGTGCCATCTTAGAAAACCGATCCACAACAACAAAAATACTATCCCTCCCCTTCTGTGTTTGTGGCAATCCCAAAACAAAGTCCATAGAAATATCCTCCCAAGGAACACTAGGAACAGGAAGAGGCATATATAAACCATGTGGATTAAGGAGAGACTTAGCTTTTTGACAAGTAGTGCAGCGTGCCACAAATCTCTCAACATCTCGACGCATACGTGGCCAAAAGAAGTGTGCAACAAGAACATCCTCCGTCTTCTTGACACTAAAGTGTCCCATCAATCCTCCTCCATGTGCCTCCTGTAACAACAAAAGACGAACAGAACTATCTGGAATGCATATTTTGTTAGCACGGAACACAAAGCCAACATTGAAGACGAACTTGTGCCAAGTTCTACCATCTCTACAATTCTGCAACACCTCTTTAAATTCAGCATCATGCACATATTGATCCTTAATAGTTTCCAAACCAAATATTTTGAAGTCAAGTTGAGATAACAAAGCATAATGGCGCGACAAAGCATCAGCAATAATATTATCTTTACCCTTTTTGTGTTTGATAACATAAGGAAAAGACTCAATAAATTCAACCCACTTTGCATGACGACGATTCAACTTAGCTTGACTACGAATATGCTTCAAAGATTCATGATCAGAATGAATAACAAATTCCTTAGGCCATAGATAATGTTGCCAAGTTTCTAATGTCCGAACCAACGCATATAATTCTTTATCATAAGTAGAATAGTTCAGACTAGCCCCACTCAATTTCTCACTAAAATATATGCAGGTTTTCCCTCTTGTAATAACACCCCTCCCAAACCAATTCCACTAGCATCACATTCAAGCTCAAAAGTCTTAGTAAAATCAGGAAGTTGGAGTAAGGGAGCATGTGTTAGCTTATCTTTCAATATGACGAAGGCCTGTTGTTGTGCATCGCCCCAAACAAAGGGCACATCCTTCTTGGTAAGCTCATTCAGCGGCGCGGCAATTGATCCAAAGTCTTTGGCAAAGCGCCTATAAAAACCAGCGAGGCCAAGAATACTCCTCACTTGTGTGACCGTCTTGGGCTACGGCCAATTCTCAATAGCTTCAATCTTGGCTGGATCCACTTCAATACCCTGTGATGTAACAACATAGCCAAGAAACACAACTCGATTGGTGCAAAAGGTGCACTTCTCAAGGTTACCAAACAAACGTGCATCACGTAAAGCAGTGAAAACAGCACGTAAATGGTCCAAATGATCCTCTAAAGATTTGCTATAAATCAGAATATCATCAAAGTAGACTACCACAAAACGTCCAATGAAAGCACGTAAAACTTCGTTCATTAATCTCATGAAAGTGCTAGGTGCATTAGTTAAACCAAACGGCATTACTAACCACTCATATAAACCGAACTTAGTTTTAAATGCTGTTTTCCATTCATCTCCTAATTTCATACGAATCTGGTGGTAACCACTACGCAAATCAACTTTAGAAAACATGGTAGAGCCACTCAATTCATCAAGCATGTCATCTAAACGTGGAATAGGATGACGATAACGAATAGTAATATTATTGATAGCTCTACAATCAGTACACATGCGCGAAGAACCATCTTTCTTAGGTACCAAAATAATAGGAACAGCACAAGGGCTAAGGGACTCACGAATATGATCTCTGTCGAGTAGTTCCTGAATTTGGCGTTGTATATCCTTTGTCTCTTCTGGATTGGTTCTATATGGCGCGCGGTTGGGCAACGTGGCACCAGGAATTAGATCAATTTGATGCTCAATTCCTCTAATAGGAGGTAATCCTGGTGGCAACTCAGCGGGAAAGACGTCCTCATATTCCTGCAAAAGGTTAGCAACAGCGGGTGGCAAAGAAGGAGGCTTATCCTCAAATGAAAACAAAACCTCTTTGCAGACAATTGCATAACATTGAGTATTGTTTACATCTAGTTCAGCAATATCAATTTTATTTGCAAGCATACATGGACTCTTCAAGCAATTTCAAGAGCATGTGTAGAATCATTTAGTGTTCTTTGGTGGTATAAAATCTGCAGCAACAATCTGATTCTCACTTTTATTTTTCTCCTCAGTTTTAGCTCTACTAGCTCTAGCAAGATCATCTTTTAAAATTTGTTCGGGAGTCATAGGTTTTAGACCAATTTTCTTTCCCTCATGCATAAGAGAATAGTGATTAGTTTTGCCATTATGAACAGATTCTCTATCAAATTGCCATGGTCTACCAAGTAACAAAGAACAAGCTTGCATAGGTACAACATCACAATCAACAAAATCAGAATATGTACCAATAGTAAAATGCACGCGTACCGTTCTTGTTACCTTGATCTTGCGAGAACTCTCAAACCATTGGATGTAATATGAATGTGGGCGTTGTCTTGTTGGAAGCGCAAGCTTCTCTACCATGTCAACACTGGCCAGATTATTACAACTCCCTCCATCGATGATGATCCGTATAGCTCTTTCCTTGACAACACCACGTGTTTGGAACAGGTTGTGGCGTTGATCTTGCTCAAATTTTCTCAATTGCACACTCAACACACGTTGTGTAATTAAGCTCTTGTATTCATCGCCGACTTGACTCCCATTACCTCTGGCTCTTCATCAAGATCGAATTGTCTCCATCTCGAGCGAAATAAGGGCTAGTGTATCTTCATCAAGTCACTCATGAATCGTATTGACCATCTTCTCGCACCATCATCACACGTTGTGTTGTGCATCTCTCAATATGACCAAAACCCAAAGACTTGCGGCATTGGATATCCTTTGTCTTACCCGTGGAAGCCATAGAAGATGCACTCTGACGGGAGCATTGGATGATGGTGGAGGAGCAATTGGAAATCTTGTGGTGGCCTTGGATGTGGTAGTAGGCGGTGGCGAATCACGAGGCTGATTGTCGGGATGTCCAAGAGGATGTGCGACTGCAGAATTATTAGTCCTCCTCCATGGTGTTTGGCGATCCGCACTTCACGTTCAGCTTTGCAAGCAAGATGAAACAAAGTGATAGAATTATATTCCTTATAATCTAATATGTCTGAATGTCCTTGTTTAATCCACCAAAGAAACATGCAAGCATTTGTTCATTAGATTCAACAAGACCACACCGAACCATCCTGTTTGCAATTCCGATAATACTCTTCTCTAATTTTTCCCTTGCTCTAAACGTGTCGATTCTTTAGTAAATCACGTTGATAAGTAGGAGGTACAAAACGAACACGCATAGCAGTTTTAAAGTCCAAGTACTAGGAATAGTAGTAGGATTTAAACGACAATACTCGGACCACCAAAGGGAAGCAAATTTAGTAAATTCACATGTAGCAAGACTAACACGCATATTCTCGGGATATTTTAAGCATGCAAAACGTTGTTCTACTTCCATCTCCCATGTAAGATATGCATCGAGATTATATTTACCCTCAAAAGATGGAATATTTAATTTAAGCTTTGCAACATGATCATCATCACGCATCGGTGGGCGGCGTTGCGTAGTAATGTCGGGGACGGCCAGGTACCGTGGAGGTTGTTCAACCTCCTCGTCAAACAGATCGTCGTCGTCGGGTCGTAGTAGTACCGTCGTCTGTCCCCAATGTCGCAAGCAGCATGCGAAGTCTGAGGCGTCGCAGCGTGGCAGAGTCTTGGGCGGCAATGAACCAGCAGTCCGACCTGTGATCGGAATGCGTCGCCATGTGTGGGTGCGGTGGTGCGGGCAATCGGTTCAAAAGCTCCTTCAACCGAATGTCAAGCTTGGCGTTGAAGGATTTCTCGAGTCCATCTATCTTGTCCATGGCGTTGGTGAGCTTGGTGTCAAACTCCCCGAGGCGCGTATCCACGTCTTCAGCGCGACTGACCAAGAGCGCGGAGAAGTGGGCATGTAGTTCTTCGTTCGTCATGGTGGCAGGGTTCCGAAGTATCATCATGGTTAGTCCTTAAAAAGCATGGTATATACTACGGGAATATGGTGGAAGTCACGCGTAATCCGTCAAGCAATATCTGACTCTTACAAGTTCTTACCAAGCGGCAGAAAAGGCGATGTGCAATCTGCGAGGATCGTGGGTCCAGAGATTGAACCAAGCGATTACCGGAGTCGATACACGCACGTGGAGAATATCTGTGGAGCTCGGGAAGGCTTAGCAAGGGGTTAGCAATTATCAAAACAGAATGCAAAAGTTGAAAGAATGCTCAACGACGATCTTGTCTTGGTCCTAGGCTAGACCGCATTACTAGACGCGAGCCTAGATCACCAACGATGTCACGACGCGACACAACAAGCACTGTATGATAATATGGCACCCTGAAAAGCGAACCGAGATGCAGAAAATCACTATGATGGCAAGTGTCTAGAACTGATCTACGGGGTCTAAAAAGAGGTTAGCCCCAAAAAAATTTTGAAATTTTTTTATTTTGCTCCGGAAAGCGCGTAGGCGTAAAAAATATCGCTATAACGGCCGATGGATAAAAGTGATCCCCAAAGCCGAAACCTAGTATAGCCAGAAAAAAATTTCAGAGGCGGTTCCAGACTTTTTTTTTTGCTCTCCTTCTAGACTTACGATCGGACTCGGTGCTCGACAATGACTTTAGCTTAACACGGAAACAACAAAGAAGGAGAGTAAAAAGAAATAACTAGCAACAATAACTCTACTCGGAATCATACCACAGCAGGAAACTGATCGGATCTGTGTTGCGGTAGGAAGGCAGTGGCGGAGTATTAGGGTTTATGGAGGCAGGGTATATGGCGGCGGAATATGGTGGCGGAATATGGTGGCGGAATATGGTGGCGGTGATCGGCGAGTGTGGCGGTGACTACTATGATCAGAACTCGAAACTCTAAGGGACGAGACACTAATACCAGCAACTCGACGCGACGATGTAGACACAAATTCAACAATGCAAAAACTGAAAAGATAATGCGAGGTGTAGATTGGTTCTATGATGGATCTAAACTCTAACTGTGTTTTTGGCTTTTTCGTGGGTTATAGGTAAAAACAGATCTAATCTACGAAAAACAGTAAAATCTCACCGAGCAACCTGAAATCTGATACCACTTGATAGGGCAAAGGTGTCCGATCTTTCGATGAGATGGCGGTATTCGATTTGGTGGAGTTCGGGCTTGACGATCCGACTACACGTGCGAGCACGAGCGCCAATGCAATCGCTAGGCCAATCTCCTGGAGGTTACCGATCCTGCGTGAACACGATCAGCCTGACCAGCGAGGGTCTTAATTCCTACCGGAAATCGAGAACAAGTAAGAACCAATCTTGCAATCAAGATATTGCGGATTAACAGGAAAGCTTTATTGAAGAGGTGGGATCCTGAATAGGTGCGAAGTACAAGAGGCCTCTGCGACGCTCGAGCCTTGGCGAAGTTGCGACTATGGATAACTTAATGTCTAAACAAAATCCGAGTCTAGGGGGTCGGCTATGAGGAGTATTTAAGGGCGAAAAGGTGGGGTTTCGGCCAGCCATGGAAGTGGTGGCCGAATCCAACCCTAAAAGTCCTTTTCCCCTCAAATACGGACTCTAAAAAGTGGCTAATTAAAATCCTGCGAAAATTACATGGGCCTGGCCCAAAATAAAGGTGTCGCAGCACCATATTAAGCTATGGACGAATTCGTAAAGTATTGATCTTGAATATTTCGTCCAAGCCTTCTTTCTTCATTATGGTGGCTTCAAAGTTCTAAAATCTTCATCCGTGGCCTTCTCTTGGATCATCACATGCTTGATGCCATCTCCATGCATGGCCATGCTCCAATGCTTGTCCCTCTCATCCATGCTTGGTCCATCATTCCTAAGAGTAAGAAATATATCTGATTTAGGCAGCATCATATTCTCATGTATGTGAGGAATAGTTCCAAGAAACGAAAGTACCTGATAGTTAAGTTGTTTAGCACGAGATCTTGTGATGGGTCCTTGTATGTGTGTTGCTGCAGGTACAACGGTTGTATCAATAGTAGGGATGTCCACATCAGTTGGGCTGCATCAACATCGCTACGGGAGAGAAAGTCTCGTCATATTCAACACCTTGAACTTGCCGAAACCCTTTTGCGACAAGTCGAGCTTTATAGACAGTAACATTACCATCCGCGTTCGTTTTCTTCTTGAAACTCCATTTGCACTCAAAGGCCTTACGGTCGCTAGGAGGGTCCACCAAAGTCCATACTTGGTTTTCACTCATGGATCCCAATTCGGATTTCATGGCCTCTAGCCATTTCTCAGAGTCTGGGCTCATCATTGCTTCCTCATAATTCGCAGGTTCACTGTTGTTTAACAACAAGACAGTTAAGATAGGGTTTCCATACCATTCAGGAGTGGCACGTGACCTTGTCGTCCTGCGAAGTTCAGTAGTAGCATCGTTCGAAGTTTCATGATCCTCGTCATTAGCTTCCTCTCTTGTTGGTGCAGACGGCACTGGAACAATTCCAGGTGTTGCGCTACTCTCCAACTCGAGAGAAGGTTCAATAACCTCGTCTAGCTCTACCTTCCTCCCACTCACTTCTTTCGAGAGAAACTCCTTCTCAAGAAAGGATCCATTCTTTGCAACAAACACGTTGCCTTCGGATCTGTGGTAGAAAGTATACCCAATCGTTTCCTTAGGGTATCCTATGAAGACGCATTTCTCCGTTTTGGGTTCGAGCTTGTCCGGCATCAACTTCTTGACGTAAGCTTCGCATCCCCAAACTTTAAAAAACGACAACTTAGGTTTAGCACCAAACCATAGTTCATACGGTGTCGTCGCAACGGATTTAGATGGTGCCCTATTTAAATTGAATGTAGCGGTTTCTAATGCATAACCCCAAAATGATAATGGCAAATCTGTAAGAGACATCATTGATCGCACCATATCTAATAGAGTTCGATTCCGGCATTTAGACACACCATTGCGCTGTGGTGTTCCGGGTGGCGTGAGTTGCAAAACGATTCCGCTTGCTTTAAGATGCGTGAGAAAATCATAACTCAAATATTCACCTCCACGATCGGATCGTAGAAATTTAATTTTCATGTTACGATGGTTTTCCACTTCGTTCTGAAATTCTTTGAACTTTTCAAACGTTTCAGATTTATGTTTCATTAAATATATATACCCATATATACTTAAGTCATCAGTAAAAGTGAGAAAATAGCGATATCCACCGCGCGTCGAAACACTCATTGGTCCGCATACATCGGTATGTATGATTTCCAATAAGTCCGTTGCTCACTCTATTATTCTGGAGAACGGGGTTTTAATCATCTTACCCATGAGGCAAGGCTCGCATGTGTTAAATGATTCAAAATCAAGAGACTCCAAAAGTCCATTAGAATGGAGTTTCTTCATGCATTTTACACCAATATGACTGATAGGGCAAAGGTGTCCGATCTTTCAATGAGATGGTGATAAGTCGATTTGGTGGAGCTCGGGCTTGATGATCCGACTACACGTGCGAGCACGAGCGCCAATGAAATCGCTAGGCCAATATCCCTGAGGTTACCGATCCTGCGGGAACACGATAAGCCTGACCAGCGAGGGTCTTAATTCCTACCTGAAATCGAGAACAAGTAAGAACTAATATTGCAATCAAGATATTGCGGATTAAGAGGAAAGCTTTATTGAAAAGGTGGGATCCTATATAGGTGTGAAGTACAAGCGGCCTCTGCGACGCTCGAGCCTTGGCAAATTTGCTACGATGGCTAACTTAATGTCTAAACAAAATCCCAATCTAGGGTGACGGCTATGGGGAGTATTTAAGGAGGAAAAGGTGGGGTTTCGGCCAGCCATGGAAGTGGTGGCCGAATACAACCCTAGAAGTCCTTTTCCCCTCAAATACGGACTCTAAAAAGTGGCTATTTAAAATCCTGCGAAAATTACATGGGCCTGTCCCAAAATAAAGGTGTCGCAACACCATATTAAGCTATGGACGAATTCGTGAAGTATTAATCTTGAATATTTCGTCCAAGCCTTCTTTCTTGTTATGGGGTAACCCCTTGGGGTGGCCCGATCTTTCACGAATCTCCACGGGGATCGAGGGGAAAGCGGTGGAAGGGGAAGAGGGGACGAAATCCGCGAACACACGCACACAAAGATCCCAATGAACTCACGCACACAATTCACGATACACGTCGATAACTCACGCCGGTGGCAACCGGTCCAACATAATCTCTAGGATCGGTGTTGGGCGAAGCTCTCTCTCCACGCCAACAACGGGGGACGAGGTGATTGGTGAGACCTTGACGACTTGGGGGCGAGAAACCGAGAACCCAAGGCCTTGTACAACTTGAATGCACTAGGCAAGATCCAAGAGGAGGGTGGACAGTAGGTGCTCCTTGGTAGGAGCACGAGACCAATAGATTAAAATATCCTCAAAGGGGTGTCTTAATCTATCATTATCCAAGTCTAGGGTTTACATATGAGGGGTGGGGCTATATATAGGCCAACCACATAAACAGGGGTAGTTCTGGAATAAAACTGGAAGTTTGGGACGAAATTGGGGGTTACATGGGCCAGGCCCAAAAGGCTTTAACATGCCCGGCGACGGTCAGGAGACTCGATGCAGGTCCGGAGACTCGGCAGACCGGAGACTCCGGTCAATCTCCGGACCCGTCTCCGGAGGGGGCTTCTGGCTGTCCCGGGCTTGACTCTCCGGCCTGGACCGGAGGAAGGTCCAGAGACTCAGGTGTAGGAGACCGGAGACTCCGGTCTACACCGGAGACTCCGGTGTGCAGCGCTCCAGCGGCTTCTTCTCCTGGTCCTGCTTCCTTGGTGGCTTGGTGTGGTGGTGTTGCTTCATATCTGAGGATACACAACGCAGATGCATGAAGTAGCAAGCCATCCAAAGGTAGACCAAAATCACATGAGGAAAGGAGCGAGTTAACCTTGGCTTGTAGGAGCTTGGCACGGGCCCAAGTCATTGATCCACTTGGGGGACTAGGTGTTGTATATGGAGGTGCGTCCGTAGGACGGGCTGCATCAGCTCCCCCCCTTGGGAAAGAGTCATCCTCGACTCTTCAACCTTCTCAACTTCATCTTCGCCATGGTAGGGTGATAGGTCCTTGACATTGAATGTCGGGCTCACAAGATACTTGGATGTTGGGATATCTATGATGTAGGCGTTGTTGTTGACCCTCTTTAGCACTTTGAACGGTCCATCACCTCTTGGCTTGAGTTTGGAGTCGCGGTCCTTGGGGAAGCGGTCTTTACTCAAGTGTATCCACACAAGGTCGCCTTCTTCGAAGATCACCTCTTTCTTGTTCTTGTTTAGCCTTGATGCTTGGCGAAGGACTTGTTTCTCGATCGTGGCTCTTGTGTCTTCATGGAGTTTCTTCATTGTTTGGGCACGCTTGTGCACGTCCATATTGGCACGTTCATGAAGAGGTAGAGGAAGGATATCTAGCGCGGTGAGGGGCTCGAAGCTATAGACGATCATGAACGGGCTCCTCAGGGTGGTGGAGTGCTTGGCGCGGTTGTAGGCAAACTCGGCATGTGGAATACATTCCTCCCAGTATTTAAGGTTCTTCTTTATCAACATCCGGAGGAGTGTGCCAAGACTTCGATTGACGACCTCGGTTTGTCCATCGGTTTGAGGATGCGAGGCGGACGAGAAGAGGAGCTTGATGCCGAGCTTGGCCATTAGAGTCTTCCAGAAGTAGCTCATGAATTTTACGTCGCGGTCGGAGACAATTGTTCTTGGTACACCGTGGAGCCGAATTATTTCCCTGAAAAACAAATTTGCTACATGTGAAGCATCATCGGTCTTATGGCATGGAATGAAATGTGACATTTTTGAAAAACGATCCACTACTACAAATATAGAATCATGACCATGTTTAGATCTAGGCAAGCCTAACACAAAGTCCATGCTAATGTCCGACCAAGGTTGATGTGGACATCCCTACTATTGATGCAACCGTTGTACCTACAGCAACACACATACAAGGACCCATCACAAGATCTCGTGCCAAACAACTTAACTATCAGGTACTTTCATTTCTTGGAACTATTCCTCACATACATGAGAATATGATGCTGCCTAAATCAGATATATTTCTTACTCTTAGGAATGATGGACCAAGCATGGATGAGAGGGACAAGCATTGGAGCATGGCCATGCATGGAGATGGCAGCAAGCATGTGATGATCCAAGAGAAGGCCACAGATGAAGATTTCAGAACTTTGAGGCCACCATAATGAAGAAAGAAGGCTTGGACAAAATATTCAAGATCAATACTTTACGAATTCATCCATAGCTTAATATGGTGCTGCGACACCTTTTATTTTGGGCCAGGCCCATGTAATTTTCGCAGGATTTTAATTAGCCACTTTTTAGAGTCCGTAATTGGGGGGAAAAGGACTTTTAGAGTTGGATTCGGCCACCACTTCCATGGCTGGCCGAAACCCCACCTTTTCGCCCTTAAATACGCCCCATAGCCGAACCTCTAGACTCGGATTTTGTTTAGACATTAAGTTAGCCATAGTCGCAACTTCGCCAAGGCTCGAGCGTCGCAGAGGCCTCATGTACTTCGCACCTATTCAGGATCCCACCTCTTCAATAAAGCTTTCCTCTTAATCCGCAATATCTTGATTGCAATATTGGTTCTTACTTGTTCTCGATTTCAGGTAGGAATTAAGACCCTCAGGTCGGTGATCGTGTTCACGCAGGATCGGTAACCTCCGTGAGATTGGCCTAGCGATTACATTGGCGCTCGTGCTCGCACGCGTGTGTCGGATCGTCAAGCCCGAACTCCACCAAATCGAATATCGCCATCTCATCGAAAGATCGGACACCTTTGCCCTATCAAGTGGTATCGATTTCGTGTTGCTCGGTGAGATTTCTTTACTTTTTGTAGATTAGATCTGTTTTACCTATAACCCACGAAAAAGCCAAAAACACAGTTAGAATTTAGATCCATCCCATAACCAATCTACGCCTCGCATTATCTTCTCAGTTTTTGCATTGTTGAATTTGTGTCTACATCGTCGCGTCGAGTTGCTGGTCTTAGTGTCTCGTCCCTTAGAGTTTCGAGTTCTAATCATACTAGTCACCGCCACACTCGCCGATCACCGCCACCATATTCCGCCACCATATTCCGCCGACATATACCCAGCCACCATAAACCCTAATACTCCACCACCGCCTTCCTACCGCGACACAGATCCGATCAGTTTTCCTGCCGCGGTACGAGTTAGAGTAGAGTTACTGTTTCCTAGTTATTTCTTTTGACTTTCCTTCTTTGTTGTTTCCGTGTCCAGCTAAAGTCCGTGTCGCGCTAAGAGTCCGGTCGTAAGTCCAGAAGGAGAGCAAAAAAAAAAATATTCTGGAACCGCCTCCGAAAACATTTTCTGGCTATACTAGTTTTCGGCTTTGGGGATCACTTTTCTCCATCGGCCGTTATAGCGATATTTTTTTGGCGCCTGCGCGCTTTCCGGAGCAAAATAAAAAAAAATCGAATTTTTTTTGGGCTAACCTATTTTTAGACCCCGTAGATCAGTTCTAGACACTCGCCATCATAGTGATTTTCTGCATCTCGGTTCGCTTTTCAGGGTGACATCATACAGTGCTTGTTGTGTCGCGTCGTGACATCGTTGGTGATCTAGGCTCGCGTCTCTAGTACGGTCTAGCCTAGGACCAGCACAGTACCGTCGTTGAGCATTCTTTCAACTTTTGCATTGCTGTTTTGATAATTGCTAACCCCCCTTGCTAAGCCTTCCCAGAGCTCCACAAATATTCTCCACGTGCGGTGTATCGACTCCTGGTAATCGCTTGGTTCAATCTCTGGACCCACTGATCCTCGCAGTTGCACATCGCCTTTTCCTGCTGCTTGGTAAGAACTTGTAAGAGCTTCGTATATTGCTTGACGGATTACGCGTGACTTCCACCATATTCCTGTAGTATATACCTGTGATTTTTAAGGACTAACCATGATGATACTTCATGAACCCCGCCACCATGACGAAGAACTACATGCCCACTTCTCCGCTCTTGGTCGGTCAGCTACGAAGACGTGGATACGCGCCTAGGGAGTTTGACACCAAGCTCACCAACGCGTGGACAAGATCGATGGACTCGAGAAATCCTTCAACGCCAAGCTTGACGTTCGGTTCAAGGAGCTTTTGAACCGATTGCACCCGCACCACACATGGCGCACGGCGCATTCCGATCACGGTAGGATCGCTGGTTGTTGCCGCCCGCACCGGCGGCCATTGACGCTCCTCGGACTTCCGCCAGCTGCTGCGACATTGGGGACGAGCACGGGTACTACTACGACCCGACGACGATCTATTTGACGAGGAGGTTGAACAACCTCCACAGCACCTGGCCGTCATTACATTACGCAACGCCGCCCACGATGCGTGATGATGATCATGTTGCAAAGCTTAAATTAAATATTCCATCTTTTGAGGGTAAATATAATCCTGATGCATATCTTACATGGGAGATGGAAGTAGAACAACGTTTGCATGCTTAATATATCCGAGAATATGCGTGTTAGTCTTGCTACATGTGAATTTACTAAATTTGCTTCCCTTTGGTGGTCGAGTATTATCGTATAAATCCTACTACTATTCCTAGTACTTGGACTGCTTTAAAACTGCTATGCGTGTTCGTTTTGTACCTCCCACTTATCAACGTGATTTACTAAAGAATCGACACGTTTAGAGCAAGGGAAAAATTCAGAGAAGAGTATTATCGTGAATTACAAACGGGATGGTTAGGTGTGGTCTTGTTGAATCTAATGAACAAATGCTTGCACGTTTCTTTGGTGGATTAAACAAGGACATTCAGCACATATTAGATTATAAGGAATATAATTCTATCACTCGTTTGTTTCATCTTGCTTGCAAAGCTGAACGTGAAGTGCAGGATCGCCAAACACCATGGAGGAGGACTAATAATTCTGCAGGTCGCACATCCACTTGGACATCCCGACAATCAGCACCTCCTCGTGATTCGCCACCATCTACTACCACAACCAAGGCCACCACAAGATTTCCAGCTGCTCCTCCACCATCATCCAATGCTCCTGCTCGTAGTGCATCTTCTATGGCTTCCACGGGTAAGATAAAGGATATACAATGCCGCAAGTGCTGGGGTTTTGGTCATATTGAGAGATAGTGCACAACACAACGTGTGATGATGGTGCGAGAAGATGGTCAATACGATTCAGCGAGTGACTTCGATGAAGATACACTAGCCCTTATTTCTGCTCGAGATGGAGACAATTCTGATGCTGATGAAGAGCCAGAGGTAATGGGAGCTGAAGCTGCTGATCAATACAAGATCTTAATTACACAACGTGTGTTGAGTGTGCAATTGAGCAAATCTGAGCAAGATTAACGCCACAACATGTTCCAAACACGTGGTGTTGTCAAGGAAAGAGCTATACGGATCATCATTGATGGAGGGAGTTGTAATAACCTGGCCAGTGTTGACATGGTAGAGAAGCTTGTGCTTCCAACAAGACAACGCCCACATTCATATTACATCCAATGGTTTGAGAGTTCTCGCAAGATCAAGGTAACAAGAACGGTACGCGTGCATTTTCCTATTGGTACATATTCTGATTTTGTTGATTGTGATGTTGTACCTATGCAAGCTTGTTCTTTATTACTTGGTAGACCATGGCAATTTGATAGAGAATCTGTTCATAATGGCAAAACTAATCACTACTCTCTTATGCATGATGGAAAGAAAATTGGTCTAAAACCTATGACTCCCGAACAAATTTTAAAAGATGATCTTGCTAGAGCTAGTAGAGCTAAAACTGAGGAGAAAAATAAAAGTGAGAATCAGTTGTTTGCAGATTTTATACCACCAAAGAACAATAAATCGATTCTACACATGCTCTTGAAATTGCTTGAAGAGTCCATGTATGCTTGCAAATAAAATTGATATTCTTGAACTAGATGTAAACAATACTCAATGTTATGCAATTGTCTGCAAAGAGGTTTTGTTTTCATTTGAGGATATGCCTCCTTCTTTTGCCACCCATTGCTAACCTTTTGCGAGAATATGAGGACGTCTTTCCCTTGAGCCGCCACCGTGACTACCTCCTATTAGAGGAATTGAGCACCAAATTGATCTCATTCCTGGTGCCACGTTGCCCAACCGCGCGCCATATAGAACCAATCCAGAGGAGACAAAGGAGATACAACGCCAAATTCAGGAACTACTCGACAGAGATCATATTCGTGAGTCCCTTAGCCCCTGTGCTGTTCCTATTATTTTGGTACCTAAGAAAGATGGTTCTTCGCGCATGTGTACTGATTATAGAGCTATCAATAATATTACTATTCGATATCGTCATCCTATTCCACGTTTAGATGACATGCTTGATGAATTGAGTGGCTCTACCATGTTTTCTAAAGTTGATTTGCGTAGTGGTTACCACCAGATTCATATGAAATTAGGAGATGAATGGAAAACAACATTTAAAACTAAGTTCGGTTTATATGATTGGTTAGTGATGCTGTTTGGTTTAACTAATGCACCTAGCACTTTCATGAGATTAATGAACGAAGTTTTACGTGATTTCATTGGACGTTTTGTGGTAGTCTACTTTGATGATATTCTGATTTATAGCAAATCTTTAGAGGATCATTTGGACCATTTACGTGTTGTTTTCACTCCTTTACGTGATGCACGTTTGTTTGGTAACCTTGAGAAATGCACCTTTTGCACCAATCGAGTTGCGTTTCTTGGCTATGTTGTTACATCATAGGGTATTGAAGTGGATCCAGCCAAGATTGAAGCTATTGAGAATTGGCCGCAGCCCAAGACGGTCACACAAGTGAGGAGTTTTCTTGGCCTCGCTGCTTTTTATAGGCGCTTTGTCAAAGACTTTGGATCAATTGCCACGCCGCTGAATGAGCTTACCAAGAAGGATGTGCCCTTTGTTTGGGGCGATGCACAACAACAGGCTTTCGTCATATTAAAAGATAAGCTAACACATGCTCCCTTACTCCAACTTCCTGATTTTACCAAGACTTTTGAGCTTGAATGTGATGCTAGTGGAATTGGTTTGGGCGGGGTGTTATTACAAGAGGGAAAACCTGTTGCATATTTTAGTGAGAACTTGAGTGGGGCTAGTTTGAACTATTCTACTTATGATAAAGAATTATATGCGTTGGTTCGGACATTAGAAACTTGGCAACATTATCTATGGCCTAAAGAGTTTGTTATTCATTCTGATCATGAATCTTTGAAGCATATTCGTAGTCAAGCTAAGTTGAATCGTCGTCATGCAAAGTGGGTTGAATTTATTGAGTCTTTTCCTTATGTTATCAAACACAAAAAGGGTAAAGATAATATTATTTCTGATGCTTTGTCACGCCGTTATGCTTTGTTATCTCAACTTGACTTCAAAATATTTGGATTGGAAACTATTAAGGAACAATATGTGCATGATGCTGAATTTAAAGATGTGTTGCAGAATTGTAGAGATGGTAGAACTTGGAACAAGTTCGTCTTCAATGATGGATTTGTGTTCCGTGCTAACAAACTATGCATTCCAGATAGCTCTGTTCGTCTTTTGTTGTTACAAGAGGCGCATGGAGGAGGATTGATGGGACACTTTGGTGTCAAGAAGACGGAGGATGTTCTTGCTGCACACTTCTTTTGGCCACGTATGCGTCGAGATGTTGAGAGATTTGTGGCACGCTGCACTACTTGTCAAAAAGCTAAGTCTCGCCTTAATCCACATGGTTTATATATGCCTCTTCCTGTTCCTAGTGTTCCTTGGGAGGATATTTCTATGGACTTTGTTTTGGGATTACCACGAACACAGAAGGCGAGGGATAGTATTTTTGTTGTTGTGGATCGGTTTTGTAAGATGGCACACTTTATTCCTTGTCATAAAACGGATGATGCTGCACATATTGCTGATTTGTTCTTTCGTGAAATTGTTCGTTTGCATGGTGTGCCAAATACTATTGTCTCTGATCGTGATACTAAATTTCTTAGCCACTTTTGGAGATGTTTATGGGCTAAGTTGGGGACTAAATTGCTCTTTAGTACTACATGTCATCCCCAAACTGATGGTCAAACTGAAGTATTAAATAGAACTTTGTCTACTATGTTACGGGCTGTTTTAAAGAAGAACTTAAAATTGTGGGAAGAGTGTTTACCTCATATAGAATTTGCTTATAATCGTTCATTGCATTCTACCACAAAGATGTGCTCATTTAAGATTGTGTATGGTTTTGGTCCTCGTGCACCTATTGATTTATTGCCTTTACCTTCTTCGGTGCAACATAATTTGGTTGCTACACAACGCGCTGAAATGATCTTAAACTTGCATAAGACTACTAAAGATAACATTGAACACATGAATGCTAAGTATAAACTTGCTGGGGATAAAGGGAGAAAGCATGTTGTGTTTGATGTTGGCGATCTTGTTTGGTTACATTTGCGTAAAGATCGCTTTTCCGATTCGCAAGTCTAAGTTAATGCCACGTCTTCTGGTCCCTTTAAGGTGTTAGAGAAAATCAATGATAATGCATATAAACTTGAGTTGCCTGCAGACTTTGGTATGGTTAGTCCTACATTTAACATTGCAGATTTGAAGCCTTACTTTGGTGAGGAAGATGAGATTGCGTCGAGGACGACTTCAATTCAAGAAGGGGAGCATGATGTGGACATCCCTACTATTGATACAACCGTTGTACCTACGACAACACACATACAAGGACCCATCACAAGATCTCGTGCCAAACAACTTAACTATCAGGTACTTTCGTTTCTTGGAACTATTCCTCACATACATGAGAATATGATGCTGCCTAAATCGGATATATTTCTTACTCTTAGGAATGATGGACCAAGCATGGATGAGAGGGACAAGCATTGGAGCATGGCCATGCATGGAGATGGCAGCAAGCATGTGATGATCCAAGAGAAGGCCACAGATGAAGATTTCAGAACATTGAGGCCACCATAATGAAGAAAGAAGGCTTGGACGAAATATTCAAGATCAATACTTTACGAATTCGTCCATAGCTTAATATGGTGCTGCGACACCTTTTATTTTGGGCCGGGCCCATGTAATTTTCGCAGGATTTTAATTAGCCACTTTTTAGAGTCCGTATTTGAGGGGAAAAGGACTTTTAGGGTTGGATTCGGCCACCACTTCCATGGCTGGCCGAAACCCCACCTTTTCGCCCTTAAATACGCCCCATAGCCGAACCTCTAGACTCGGATTTTGTTTAGACATTAAGTTAGCCATAGTCGCAACTTCGCCAAGACTCGAGCGTCGCAGAGGCCTCTTGTACTTCGCACCTATTCAGGATCCCACCTCTTGAATAAAGCTTTCCTCTTAATCCGCAATATCTTGATTGCAATATTGGTTCTTACTTGTTCTCGATTTCAGGTAGGAATTAAGACCCTCGCTGGTCAGGTTGATCGTGTTCACGCAGGATCGGTAACCTCCAAGAGATTGGCCTAGCGATTGCATTGGCGCTCGTGCTCGCACGTGTAGTCGGATCGTCAAGCCCGAACTCCACCAAATCGAATATCGCCATCTCATCGAAAGATCGGACACCTTTGCCCTATCAAAGGTGCATGAAGGATAGGCAATGGCATATAAAGACCAAAGGGATTGGACTTAGACTTAGCTTGGATACATGTAGTGCATCGTTGAACATGGCGCTCCACGTCGCGCTTCATCTTTGGCCAAAAGTAGTGAGTGGAGAGCATGTCATAAGTCTTGTCACAGCCAAAGTGACCCATAAGGCCTCCACCATGGGACTCTTGAAGAAGCAAAAGTTGGAGAGACGATTTCGGAATGCAAAGCTTGTTTTGTTTGAAAAGAAAACCCTTATGCAAATAGAAATCATCAATCCCTTTCTCTATTGAACATGTTTCAAAAATTGGTCCAAAGAAAGGGTCGGACGCGTACAAAGATTTGATGTCATCAAGACCCAAGACATTTACTTCGAGTCGTGTAAGAAGGCTTGTGTTTTTGCGAGACAAGGCGTCCGCTACCACATTTTCTTTGCCCTTCTTGTATTTGACAATGCAAGGAAAAGACTCCGTGAACTCAACCCATTTTGCGTGCCTTTTACTCAAGTTGGCTTGGCCCTTAAGATACTTCAACGACTCATGGTCGGAATGGATGATAAATTCTTTGGGCCAAAGATAGTGTTGCCACACTTGAAGAACTCGAACCAAGGCAAAAAGTTCTTTGTCATAAATGGGATAGTTGAGGCGTGTGCCATCGAGTTTCTCACGATGGTATGCAATGGGACGCCCATTTTGCATAAGGACGCCTCCAATGCCAATTCCACTAGCGTCACATTCAATCTCAAAAGTTTTTGCGAAATCCGGTAATGCAAGGAGTGGTTGTAGAGGCAGTGACCCAACCTTTACACAATATAAGGTGGAGTCCCCTGTGTTTGCAATGCTAGTCCCTGGATCAATAGCTAGCATCCACAGTTAAGATGTAATATCAAGATACAAAGGTCATAATATAACTTTATAACCAGGAACATCATAATTTTATTACATCATACATAGCTCATTTGGCTATTATATTACATTGCAGCGGAATAACTATAGTCATGGGGTCCTTTTTCTTCAAAGTGCCACAGGCAGATGTTGGTTGTAGACTTTGTAATCCTAAACAATCAATCTTCACTAAAATCAATCAAACCTGCAACATTACAAGTTACAGCCACAAGGGTCAATACATTTGAATTGTATTGGCAAGTTTCACATCTATGTAGAATATAAGTGGATCCTATCATTACATGCATATTTGGCTAAGTAGAGTTTTAGGCTCATTTGCATAAAGCAATAATTTATCCTATCTTTTCAAAATGGTTTTGGTCCTTTGTCAAATCTCCTTTTCCAAGTTCCTTGAACTCCTTGGTGGAAACTCAAGTGTTGAAGTCCTTGTCAAAATCCCTTGAGCTACTTGGTAACCCCAAGTGCAACAAGTTTTATCAAAATCTCATGAGTTCCTTGGTAACCCCAAGTGTTCATGTTTTCAACAAAATCTCTTGAGTTCCTTGGTAACCCCAAGTACATCAAGTTTTGTCAAAGTCTCTTGAGCTCCTTGGTAACCCCAAGGGCAACAAGTTTTATCAAAATCTCATGAGTTCCTTGGTAACCCCAAGTGTTCATGTTTTCAACAAAATCTCTTGAGTTCCTTGGTAACCCCAAGTACATCAAGTTTTGTCAAAGTCTCTTGAGCTCCTTGGTAACCCCAAGTGCATCAAGTCCTTAAAAGTTTTCTTTTATAAATTAGAATGTCGAGATCTCCCATAGCTTCAAACTTTAGTTGCTCAGTATTGTCCATAACCAGGGACACGACTAAGTACTTAGATTTTATTATCTTCTGCAGAAGGAGTACACTTTACCCATATGTCACAATCCCATCCTTTTGCCACCAGTGGCCACTGGATTAGCACTCACCAAGACGGAGTACTGGCAGATTGAGAATGTGACAAAGTCTTTCCAAAGGGTCCTACCATACACCATTGCTAGCTTGTCTTCAGCACCCATGAAGCATTCCAGATCCCCATGTCCAGTAAACTGAAGACAATGCATGGGTCTTCCCAATGTAGTTGACTAAGCCAGAGCCATAATAGCATGTGGTTGCACACGAAAGCCACAATTGGAGAAACATGTTCAATCTCTAAGTTTCCTGGGTGGTTTCCTTTGGAGCACAACACAAAGAGATTGCCATAGACATGGTTCCTTTTGTTGCCACCTTCTCCAAAACTCAAAGTATCCTTGGCCACCCAGGTGGTTCATTGAGTCCTTGTTTTATTATATAAAACACAAGTCCTTTTCTCAACTTCATAAATTCTCAACATGTATCTCTTTTCAAAATGAAGCATGGCTAAGCATGTAACAACTACAATATTTTCACTAAGGAGTGTATAGGGAATCCTATTAGGATTTAGCATAGCATAAGTATAAAATTCTTTTCATGCATGTTTTCAAAATCCACTAAGTATAATGAAAATAGTAGGACTTTAGATGCTAGTGTAACTTGCCTTTTGATAGGGAATGATGGTTCAATCCTTGATCTTGCTAGTCTCACACTTTGCTAATTTCACTACAATCAATCAAGCAAACCCAATATCAACAAGCATTCCAACCCAAGAATCAATCAACAATTCACACACATAAAACTATGAAAACTAAGTCATGCATGTGAGCATGCAAGAGGTGGTTCTATTTGTAAAGATGGTCTCCACTAGGCTTCTAAACTTTGTAAAGTCCAAAGTGGTCATTTTCCAAGGTGTCTAAGTTATTTGCAAAAGGGTTTTGTCTAAAAACCATTTTTAAATCCAATCATCATTTTATGTGGTGGAAAATATTTTTATCAAAGCAACAACTTTAAGTTGTTCACAAAATAAGTTGTTGTTTCTCAAAACTTGGTGTTTAGGGTCAGTAGGTTTGATCCAAAACATTTTCCCAAAGTTTTCTTTACAAAAACATTTTCATAGAAATGGGCTAAATCAATTAGTCCATCCTAAACTTCACCAAATCCATTTTCAAAACCATGGGTTGGTTCCTAGGGTCAGTGAGTTTACAACAAACCATTTTGCAAAGGTTTTAACCTCAAAAACAATTTTGAATCATTTTTCTAATCTAAACAAGCATACAAAAGTTTCTGCAAAAACCAACAAGCTAACAGATACTATTTGCTAAACTAAAGGCATGGTTGGCTAGGGTTTGTTCCACTGATTCTAACGGTATAAAATTTGTAATTTTTGTACGTGTGGATCAAAAGTTACAAAGGTTTGAAATTCACATTCTATTATGATTTCAATTCTGTTTTTAAACGGAACTAGTGACACGCGGCACTTCCTAATTGGACGGTACCGGTTCGGGTGGATCACGCGCTGCAGACCGTAGGATATCATTTAGATCGAGCGGCGCAGAGGCATACGATACCTCTTTGCTTATGTTCTATTACAGCCTTACGATCTAGATCTAACGGACGCAATCAATCAGACCACTAACTAGCGGCGCTATGGCGGCGGTGGGCCAGCGGCAGTCGGCGATGGCGGCGCTGGCGAAACAGGAAGCGAGAGAGGGAGGGAGTAGGCTCACCGAGGTCGCGAGGACGAGGTGGTGCTCGATGTGTGGTCGACGAGGCAAGGGGCACACGAGGGCAGGAGGAATTCCTCGTCGGAGTTTGGTCTGGCGACGGTTGGCTCTGGTCGAGGTCGAAGACGATGCTACGGGTCACGAGAAGGCAAACCAGAAGCATGGTTAGACGCATACGATCAAGTAGATGATGTGTGCGTGAACGAGAGGGGTCGGGGCGGTCGGAAGCTACCTGGGTACTTGCCGGAGTTGAAGACAGACGGCGGCGCTCAGAGCTTGGTCGGAGTCGACGCTCAGGGACGTCCGCGGTCAAACGAGGGGCATGGACAGATATGTCAGGAGGTGGGGAAGGTGTGAGCTAGGTCGAGGGGGCATGGGGTGGCAGGTACTGGCCGGAATTGGAGAAGGAAGCTCGTCGGAGCAGCGGCGGTTTGGAGTTGATTTGGAGCAGCCTGGTGGCGAAGAGGGGTTGGCGTTTGAGGGGAAAGACAGAGGGAGGAGAGGTGCTTATGTACGCATGGTCGGGGGCGAGATTAACGCGGCCATTACTCGTGAATTAACGCGCGGAATCACTGGCAGAAACGGACGGCGTGGTCGTCGCGAGGAAGAAGAGGGGTGAGTTGGCATGTGTGGGTCCCTGTTGTCAGCGAGGAAAGGGAGTGAGGGAAAGGGTCCACCAGTCAGTCTCTTTGCGGGTCTGGAAGTGAGTGGAAAACGTTTCGTCGTGGGAGAGGGAAGCTGGGCTGTTTGCTGGGCCTACTGGGCTTGGCCAGTTGGGCTGAGTCCAGATCCTATTTTTTTCTTTCAAATTGTTTTTCCTTTTCTATTCTCATTTTTCTGTTTTGAGAACCAAACAACAAATCAAACAAACAAAACAAATCAAACAATCATCAAACTTTTCATTTGAATTTGGTTCTGTTTAACACATAAACCAAAATCCAAAATGAAATAATATTTTAAAACTTTTTAGGTTCCATTTATTGATTAAATAAAATGGACCATGGTTTTTTAATCAAATAGGGTTTTATTTAATTAATAAAATCTTTATTTGAAATATAAATATTTCCAAAACCAAATCATTAGGTTTTATTTGGGAATATAAAATACTTGGAAAACTTATTTTAAATAATTAAATAAGTTTTGATGTTTTGGAAATAGTAAATCCTTTATTAATAAAACTTGGATATTAAATCCTTATTATTTTATTTAAATGAAGCCTTTACTATTTTTATCAAAACAAAATGTTTTATTTCAAAAGCTTGGCCAAGGTTCAATTTGGCTCTATAAAATAATCTTTATTTATAAAACTTCTATTTCCTTTGAAAACCGAATCCTTTTATTTAAAGATCAAAAATAGATATTCCCAAAACATTTTTTTTCCTTTATTAAATGTTTATATTTATAAATCTCTTTAGGATTTTATTTGATCCAACTTGGTTTGAAGTTCCAATTGAATTCAAAAAGTTTCTTCTGGCCCTAAAAATCAAACAAAGTTTTATTTTATTCAATTATTTTCACATTACAAGATTTGGAAAATCTTGGGATGTGACAGGCTACCACCCTTAAAATAAATCTCGTCCCGAGATTTGGGAAGGCTAGGGTTACAAGTAGGCTCAAAACAACTAGGGTACTACCACCCTTAAAAATTTTCAAACAAAAATTACATATTGTCCTTCTTGGGATCCTGGGGAAACTTCTCTAAACAAACAATTGCATGGTGTCCTTGGTTTCCACACTTGACTCATGGGCCAAGGTTGAGTTTCTCCATAGGCTTGTTCAACTTGTTCTTCATCTTTTCTGGACAGTTGCTTGCATAATGTCCTGGGTTCTTGCAGTTGAAACAGTTGATGTCCTTGAGTTCTTTACGTGGCTCTTGTGGACAAGTTGCTACATAGTGGCCTAATTCTTCGCAGTTGTTGCACACTACTTGGCCAATCTCTTTATTCTTCGGGTTCTCTGGGCATTCACCAGAATAGTGTCCCATTTCCTTACATTTATAACATTGCACATGGCTTTTGTCTATCTTTTGCTTCTTGGGTTTCTTTGATCCTTTGAATTGGGTTGTTTTGTTTGGAGGTATAAGTGATCATTTTCCTTTGTCATCAACCTTCTTGGTAAACTTGGATCCTTCTTGTTTCCTTTGTTCCACAATGGAATAGATGGGGCATTGGATAGGAACATGGTTGTTTCCTTCACATAAGTAGCAAGTAGCTTGAGAAGTGGGACATTGTCCAACATGATGTTTCTCTTCACAGTTGGGGCATTGTTCTCCATGCTCCCTGGAAGTATGATCCTTGTCTCCACAAATAATGCAAGCTGGGGCTCCATCTAGAATAATGTTTCTGTCATCCTTGTTGTCAAAAACTCTTTTGGGATAGCTTTCTTCCATTTTGATCATTTGATCAGTCACCTTAAGCATCAATTGGCCTTGAGTTTCCAAAAATCCTTGTAGTATTGGATCTTCTCCACTGGAGTTGGCTATGAATTGAGCTGTCACTTGGTTCAACTGGTTCTGGGTTGCTATGAGCTCTTTCATGCTGTCCTCTTGGTTGGTGTTGGTGTTATCAACCTTGATGTTGGAGTCTCCTGGAGTAGTCATCTGTTTGGGTTGAAGGGAGATTAGAATAGGTAAGACATTTCTAAGGAATCAATTCTAATCACACACATCACAATTCACACAAGCAATGTGCAAGCATTTACAAACAACTTTTCACTCAAACAACGAAGTTCAAGCACATCTTTAGGCAACAAAATATTTTTGTTATACCACATAAGTTGGTGTTTTTGACTTAACTAAAACATGGTGGTCCATCTATATGGTTCACTTGTGATCTTTCCTTCCTTCATGATTCTTCTTACATGAGGTCATGGTTTCCTTAGGAAAACTCCTTGGTCACAAGACTTCAAATGATGTAGGTTCCTTCTAACTTTTGCATTCCCTCAGTCTCTAAATCTTGAGCAAGATTTCCTTGTTTCACTTGTAATCCTTAGTGATATCCAAGTTGGAAGTCCTTGGGAAATATGCTGAAGATGTTGAAGTCATTAGAGTTGAAGAAGTTGAAGTCATTAGAGTTGAAGATGTTGAAGTAGTCCTTTGCACATGGTGTAGTCTTTGGCCATGGGTAGGTTTTTCCATCAAGTTGAAGTAGAAGAGATATAGAGTTGAAACCAAAATGGTTCAGGAAAGAGTTTACAAGTGTTTTTGAAAATAAGTTTTTGGAACAAGTACAACTCCTATTTTTCTAAGGGTTTTTGTCCAATCCTAGGTTTACAAATCCTACAGGCAACACAATGCTCTGATACCATCTGTAGAGGCAGTGACCCAACCTTTACACAATATAAGGTGGAGTCCCCTGTGTTTGCAATGCTAGTCCCTGGATCAATAGCTAGCATCCACAGTTAAGATGTAATATCAAGATACAAAGGTCATAATATAACTTTATAACCAGGAACATCATAATTTTATTACATCATACATAGCTCAATTGGCTATTACATTACATTGCAGCGGAATAACTATAGTCATGGGGTCCTTTATCTTCAAAGAGCCACAGGCAGATGTTGGTTGTAGACTTTGTAATCCTAAACAATCAATCTTCACTAAAATCAATCAAACCTGCAACATTACAAGTTACAGCCACAAGGGTCAATACATTTGAATTGTATTGGCAAGTTTCACATCTATGTAGAATATAAGTGGATCCTATAATTACATGCATATTTGGCTAAGTAGAGTTTTAGGCTCATTTGCATAAAGCAATAATTTATCCTATCTTTTCAAAATGGTTTTGGTCCTTTGTCAAATCTCCTTTTCCAAGTTCCTTGAACTCCTTGGTGGAAACTCAAGTGTTCAAGTCCTTGTCAAAATCCCTTGAGCTACTTGGTAACCCCAAGTGCAACAAGTTTTATCAAAATCTCATGAGTTCCTTGGTAACCCCAAGTGTTCATGTTCTCAACAAAATCTCTTGAGTTCCTTGGTAACCCCAAGTACATCAAGTTTTGTCAAAGTCTCTTGAGCTCCTTGGTAACCCCAAGTGCAACAAGTTTTATCAAAATCTCATGAGTTCCTTGGTAACCCCAAGTGTTCATGTTTTCAACAAAATCTCTTGAGTTCCTTGGTAACCCCAAGTACATCAAGTTTTGTCAAAGTCTCTTGAGCTCCTTGGTAACCCCAAGTGCATCAAGTCCTTAAAAGTTTTCTTTTAGAAATTAGAATTTCGAGATCTCCCGTAGCTTCAAACTTTAGTTGCTCAGTATTTTCCATAACCGGGGACACGACTAAGTACTTAGATTTTATTATCTTCTGCAGAAGGAGTACATACCCACATGTCACAATCCCATCCTTTTGCCACCAGTGGCCACTAGATTAGCACTCACCAAGACCGAGTACTGGAAGATTGAGAATGTGACGAAGTCTTTCCAAAGGGTCCTCCCATACACCATTGCTAGCTTGTCTTCAGCACCCATGAAGCATTCCAGATCCCCATGTCCAGTAAACTGAAGACAATGCATGGGTCTTCCCAATGTTGTTGACTAAGCCAGAGCCATAATAGCATGTGGTTGCACACGAAAGCCACAATTGGAGAAACATGTTCAATCTCTAAGTTTCCTGGGTGGTTTCCTTTGGAGCACAACACAAAGAGATTGCCATAGACATGGTTCCTTTTGTTGCCACCTTCTCCAAAACTCGAAGTATCCTTGGCCACCCAGGTGGTTCATTGAGTCCTTGTTTTATTATATAAAACACAAGTCCTTTTCTCAACTTCATAAATTCTCAACATGTATCTCTTTTCAAAATGAAGCATGGCTAAGCATGTAACAACTACAATAATTTCACTAAGGAGTGTATAGGGAATCCTATTAGGATTTAGCATAGCATAAGTATAAAATTCTTTTCATGCATGTTTTCAAAATCCACTAACTATAATGAAAATAGTAGGACTTTAGATGCTAGTGTAACTTGCCTTTTTGGTAGGGAATGATGGTTCACTCCTTGATCTTGCTAGTCTCACACTTTGCTAATTTCACTACAATCAATCAAGCAAACCCAATATCAACAAGCATTCCAACCCAAGAATCAATCAACAATTCACACACATAAAACTATGAAAACTAAGTCATGCATGTGAGCATGCAAGAGGTGGTTCTATTTGTAAAGATGGTCTCCACTAGGCTTGTAAACTTTGTAAAGTCCAAAGTGGTCATTTTCCAAGATGTCTAAGTTATTTGCAAAAGGGTTTTGTCTAAAAACCATTTTTAAATCCAATCATCATTTTATGTGGTGGAAAATATTTTTATCAAAGCAACAACTTTAAGTTGTTCACAAAATAAGTTGTTGTTTCTCAAAACTTGGTGTTTAGGGTCAGTAGGTTTGATCCAAAACATTTTCCCAAAGTTTTCTTTACAAAAACATTTTCATAAACAAAATCTTTATTTTCATTTGGCTAGAAATGGGCTAAATCAATTAGTCCATCCTAAACTTCACCAAATCCATTTTCAAAACCATGGGTTGGTTCCTAGGGTCAGTGAGTTTACAACAAACCATTTTTCAAAGGTTTTAACCTCAAAAACAATTTTGAATCATTTTTCTAATCTAAACAAGCATACAAAAGTTTCTGCAAAAACCAACAAGCTAACAGATACTATTTGCTAAACTAATGGCATCGTTGGCTAGGGTTTGTTCCACTGATTCCAACGGTATAAAATTTGTAATTTTTGGACGTGTGGATCAAAAGTTACAAAGGTTTGAAATTCACATTCTATTCTGATTTCAATTCTGTTTTTAAACGAAACTAGTGACACGCGGCACTTCCTAATTGGACGGTACCGGTTCGGGTGGATCACGCGCTGCAGACCGTAGGATATCATTTAGATCGAGCGGCGCAGAGGCATACGATACCTCTTCGCTTATGTTCTATTACAGCCTTACGATCTAGATCTAACGGACGCAATCAATCAGACCACTAACTGGCGGCGCTGCGCGGCGGTGGACGGCGGCGACGGTCAGGCAGTGGCGGCGCTGGCGAAACAGGAAGCGAGAGAGGGAGGGAGTAGGCTCACCGAGGTCGCGAGGACGAGGTGGTGCTCGACGTGTGGTCGACGGGGCAAGGGGCACACGAGGGCAGGAGGAATTCCTCGCCGGAGTTTGGTCTGGCGACGGTTGGCTCTGGTCGAGGTCGAAGACGATGCTACGGGTCACGAGAAGGCAAACCAGAAGCATGGTTAGACGCGTACGATCAAGTAGATGACGTGTGCGTGAACGAGAGGGGTCGGGGCGGTCGGAAGCTACCTGGGTACTTGCCGGAGTTGAAGACAGACGGCGGCGCTCAGAGCTTGGTCGGAGTCGACGCTCAGGGACGCCCGCGGTCAAACGAGGGGCATGGACATATATGTCAGGAGGTGGGGAAGGTGTGAGCTAGGTCGAGGGGGCACGGGGTGGCAGGTACTGGCCGGAATTGGAGAAGGAAGCTCGTCGGAGCAGCGGCATTTTGGAGTTGATTTCGAGCAGCCTGGTGGAAAAGAGGGGTTGGCGTTTGAGGGGAAAGACAGAGGGAGGAGAGGTGCTTATGTACGCATGGTCGGGGGCGAGATTAACGCGGCCATTACTCATGAATTAACGCGCGGAATCACTGGCAGAAACGGCCGGCGTGGTCGTCGCGAGGAAGAAGAGGGGTGAGTTGGCATGTGTGGGTCCCTGTTGTCAGCCATGAAAGGGAGTAAGGGAAAGGGTCCACCAGTCAGTCTCTTTGCGGGTCTGGAAGTGAGTGGAAAACGTTTCGTCGTGGGAGAGGGAAGCTGGGCTGTTTGCTGGGCCTATTGGGCTTGGCCAGTTGGGCTGAGTCCAGATCCTATTTTTTTCTTTCAAATTGTTTTTCCTTTTCTATTCTCATTTTTCTGTTTTGAGAACCAAACAATAAATCAAACAAACAAAACAAATCAAACAATCATCAAACTTTTCATTTGAATTTGGTTCTGTTTAACACATAAACCAAAATCCAAAATGAAATAATATTTTAAAACATTTTAGGTTCCATTTATTGATTAAATAAAATGGACCATGGTTTATTAATCAAATAGGGTTTGATTTAATTAATAAAATCTTTATTTGAAATATAAATATTTCCAAAACCAAATTAGTAGGTTTTATTTGGGAATATAAAATACTTGGAAAACTTATTTTAAATAATTAAATAAGTTTTGATGTTTTGGAAATAGTAAATCCTTTATTAATAAAACTTGGATATTAAATCCTTATTATTTTATTTAAATGAAGCCTTTACTATTTTTATCAAAACAAAATGTTTTATTTCAAAAGCTTGGCCAAGGTTCAATTTGGCTCTATAAAATAATCTTTATTTATAAAACTTATATTTCTTTTGAAAACCAAATCCTTTTATTTAAAGATCAAAAATAGATATTCCCAAAACATTTTATTTTCCTTTATTAAATGTTTATCTTTATAAATCTATTTAGGATTTTATTTGATCCAACTTGGTTTGAAGTTCCAATTGAATTCAAAAAGTTTCTTCTAGCCCTGAAAATCAAACAAAGTTTTATTTTATTCAATTATTTTAACATTACAAGATTTGGAATACCTTGGGATGTGACAGTGGTGCTTCGGTGAGCCTCTTTTTGAGCTCATCAAAAGCCTTTTGTTGTGCTTTTTCCCAAACGAACGTGACATTTTTCTTGGTCAATTCGTTGAGGGGGCAAGCAATGGTAGAAAAGTCTTTCACAAAGCGACGGTAAAACCCAGCCAACCCATGAAAACTACGAAGTTCACTAACATTTGTAGGGATGGGCCAATCTCGTATGTCCTTGACTTTGAGACATCAACTTCAATGCCATTGGAAGACACAACAAAACCAAGGAAAATCAGCTTGTCTTTTGCAAAAGTGCACTTTGGGAGATTAGCATAAAGCTTTTCATGACGGAGGATTTGAAGGACCTCCTTAACATGAGTAACATGCTCCTCTAGTGACTTGCTATAGACAAGGATGTCATCAAAGTAAACAACTACACTCTTCCCAATGAGAGATCTCAAAATATGGTTCATGAGACGCATGAAGGTAGATGGGGCATTAGATAAGCCAAAAGGCATAACCAACCATTCATAGAGACCAAACTTGGTCTTGAAGGCGGTTTTCCACTCATCACCTTCGGCCATGCGAATTTGATGGTAACCACTACGAAGATCAATTTTCGAAAATATAGTGGCTCCACATAACTCATCAAGCATGTCATCAAGACGGTATAGGATGTCGATAACATACGGTGATAGCATTGATTGGACGGATCCATGCATAACGCAACGTATCATCCGTTTTGGGACTAGAATCACGGGACGCGCTTGGGCTAGTGCTTACTTGGATCAAACCTTTGGAGACGAGTTGGTTGATTTGGCGTTCGATCTCTTTTGTGCATTAGGGTTAGATGCGTCTGGCGGTTTGGGAGTGGGGCGCCGGGTATGAGGTCGATGCGGTGCTCGATTCCACGAAGAGGAGGAAGGCCATGAGGAAGCTCTTCGGGAAATACATCTTGGAATTCCTGCAAAATAGCCATCAAAGAAGGAGGAACATTTGTCAAGTCGTTAGTTCCTTGCGCTAGTCCCTTGCATACAAGGACATAGTGCAAGATGGATGGGTTGTTCCGCACTTCTCTCATCTCACTTTTGGTGGCAATAAGAACACTCTTAGTTTTTCCACTCGATTTTGGCTTGTAGCTCTCACTCACTATGGTGTGGTTCTCTCGTTCACCACTCTTCTCACAAGATGGTTTTGTGTATTGCGCCCTCGCTAAAGCCTTTGCATTTTCCGCAATTATTTGTCTAGGAGTCATTGGTTGCAACACACAAGTTTTATCAAGCCATTTGAAGGTATAAGTGTTTGAGTGACCATCATGCAAAGCACGCTTGTCATATTGCCACGGCCTTCCGAGCAACATATGGAAAACCGTCATTGGGACCACGTCACAATCCACCGTGTCCTTGTAGGGCCCAATTGAGAACGTTACCGAGACGGTGTGCTTGATCTTGACGGATCCTTGGTCACTTAGCCATTGGATATGGTATGGGTGTTTATGCGGATGGAGGGTGAGGTTGAGTTTCTCACACAATTCCGTGCTTGCAAGGTTGTGGCAACTCCCTCCGTCGATGACAACTTTGATGGACCTCCCATTGATACCGGCACGAGTTTGGAAGATGTTTGATCGTTGGTCTTCATTCTCATTGGATTGAGTAGTTAGGACCCTTGTGACCACAAGCGATGGACTTGCGTCATGCTCACACATGAGTAGCTCTTGGTCCTCTAACAAATGTTGCCTTGCCATGGCTTCCTTGACCCTTGCATCAAACTCATCTTCACTCAAGTATTCTTCATCGCCGTTGTCATGGATGAACAAAACTTTCTTGTTCCCACATGCGGCCGACTTGTGTCCTTTGCCTCCACACTTGTAGCATTCACCATTGAATGGTTGTTCATCTCTTGTGTACTTGCCACTTGGGGGCTGTTTTCCTTGATGAAGTGTTGGCTTGAAGGGAAGTTTGGTGGTATTTGAGGAGCTTCCACTTGGTGTTGTCGGAGTAGTGGTTGGAGCTTGCTTGTATGTGAAGTATGTCTTTGGCTTGTTGAACTTGATGTCCTCTTGCACTTGACGTTCGGCCTTTGATGCAATGTGCACAAGCTCAACCATGTTGTTGTACCTTTGGAACTCGGTGATGCGCTTGATAGGATGGTTCAAGCCATTGAGGAAACGTGCCATTTTTTGCTCATCACGCTCTTCAATGTTGGCACGGATCATGTTGAGCTCAATTTGCTTGAAGTACTCTTCCACGGTCTTTGTTCCTTGACTAAGCGTTTGAAGCTTGTTGAAGAGGTCACGCGTGTAGTGTGAAGGAACAAAGCGGGATCTCATATGATCCTTCATATCTTGCCAAGTTGAGAATTGGGGCTCTTCTTTTGATTCACGAGCGAGTTGGACTTGTTCCCACCAAAGGTTGGCATATTCATCGAACTCGAGGGATGCCATGGCCATCATCTTCTCATTGCTAAAGTTGTGCATGCGGAAGATCTTGTCAACCTTGAGTTCCCATGAGAGGTATTCTTCAGGATCATTGGAACCGGTGAACTTGGGCATGGTGAACTTGAGCTTGCCAAAAGTTTCTTCCTCATTGCGGTTTCGGTTTCGACGGTTGCCATGATTGTGGCGGCCATCTTCATCATCCGAGCTCTCATGTCTTTCTTGTTGATGGTGGCGTTGCTCTTGCGGTTGTTGAGGTGCCGCGTTTGGTGGTGGAACTTTGTTTGGACGATGAGCTTGGGGAGTTTGCTCTTGTTGTTGGCGCGGTTGAGGACGAGGAGGAGGTTGTTGGTCCTCACGGCGAGCTTGGGGAGCTTGCTCTTGTTCTTGTCGTGGTTGATGCCGAGGAGCATTATCTTGCGCCATGTGGCGAGGAGGACGTCGAGCCGCATGTGCAATGGGCTGCTCTCTTTCTTCTTGATGTGGAGGAGGCTCGTCGTGAAGATCATGTTGACGACGTTGACGTTCATGTCGAGGGGGTCGCCTTGGTGGATCTTCGAGTGCTTCACGCCGCCGGCGAACTTGTTCTTCCACTTCGGATGCTTCACTTGTTGTGGAAAGAACATGTCGATGACGATGGGCTTGGTGGTCCATGTGAGGTTGTTCTTGTTGAAGTACAAGTGCCCTTTGTTGTGGCCGGTCCACTTCATGTCTTGGAGGTCTTGCGAAGAGGTCACCATCATAGCTTGACGTTGCGGCGTGTCGCGGAGATGGTACCGTTTGAGAAGAGCTCATGGATTGAAGTACGGGTCCATCCCGGTGCCTTGAAGCGTGACGGCGAGGAGCACTTGATTCACTTGAGGAGTGCCGTGATGATCTTGAGTCTTGCGAGCGTGGCCTTTACAACCCATCAATGAGGCATTGAAGCTTCTCATCCGTTGAGGCGAGGGCACGACCAAGAGCTTCATTTTGATGACCAAGGTTGTGTTGCATGGCATGCATTGTCCTCGGACTTCCTCGAAGCGGTTGTCGATGTTCTTGAACTCCGCTCGGGCTTCGCTAAATTGTTCATCTTGGCGCCGCTCAAGTGCTTCACAACGGTAGTTGAATTCTCCTCGGACCTTCCAATGGTCCCATCTTGTCATGTATGGATTGTCGTCCTCCGGAGGTGGAGGTGGTGGTTGGGACGGCTCGCCATTCCTGTCCATGATGTAAAGCCGACAAGGGTTGTATATGGAGAGTAAAGGTGCGTAGAGTTAGCCTTTTACCTCACCTTGGATATTAAATCAAACCAATTGCCACACAAAGGAGCGAACAGCGTGCAAAGTGAAATGGCAAAGAAACTCACACACAAAGGAGCTACAACTCTCAAAAGCTTTTGGTGGATGGGTAGGATTGTGGGAAAGCCAAAGAACCAACCGAACGCAAAGGATAGTCAAAAGTGGAGAAAATCCAACAACTCAAGTCAAAAAGGAAATGGTCAACTCAAAAGGTGACGAGAACCTACGACTACACACGCGTGGAGAAAAATGGGGTTAGCACGACTATGAAAGTGAGCACGAAATGGCCTAACGAAGACTACGCTCGGGTGTCGTGCCAACGCAAGGAGAGACCACAACTCGTTTGCCAAAATAGGGTAAGAAACGGATTTGTGCACTTGCCTTGGCGCGCTTCTTCCTCTCTCTTTTGCTTACAAGCTTGATGCTCTCTTTGTATTGGGAGACTGTATCTTTCTATTTTTCTTTTTCTCTTTTTTTTGATTCTTTTTCTTTTTCTCCCTTGCTATGCTACTATGTTAACTTTTGTATTTGCCCTCACACTCTCACTTTCCAATGGCAAGTGCACAATGCTTAGACAAACACAAAATGAGTTGCTCTCAGGATAGGTACACACAAAGGAAGATATGGCTACAAGGGTTGACACAAGTTATACCTTAGTTGATGGTGATGATCTTGTGTCGATGGAGCGGGGAAGAGTTTGGGGTCCGTGGTGTCGAAGAGCGCGGCGATGTTGCGGAAGCTATCGGTTAGTTGGTGACACGCACACGAAACACAAACAACAAGTGGATAGATAGCCAATGCAGAAAAGAGGGAAAATGGGCAAAAACAGGCGTTCAGGGCCGGAGACTCCGGTCTTGGGCCGGAGACTCCGGTGTAGACCGGAGACTCCGGTGTGGGATGTCTGCTCGTGTTCTTGAGCGGAAATCCACGCCTAGAGTCCTCAAATCCGCGAAAATTTGGCCAAAATTGGGCTGGGAAACGCAGGCAAAAGCTGAACCAACACCTTAGACAAGATTTGGTCGGATCAAAACCACAAATAACACTCCAAAACGACAGATCGATCCAAAGGCAAATTGGGGCTGTTTTTTGGGAAATTTTCGAATTTATGGTGGATAGAAGAAAAAATTGGGGGGAAATTCGTGATCAACCTTGCTCTTGATACCAAGATGTTATGGGGTTACCCCTTGCGGTGGCCCGATCTTTCACAAATCTCCACGGGGATCGAGGGGAAAGCGGTGGAAGGGGAAGAGGGGACGAAATCCGCGAACACACGCACACAAAGATCCCGATGAACTCACGCACACAATTCATGATACACGCCGATAACTCACGCCGGTGGCAACCGGTCCAACATAATCTCTAGGATCGGTGATGCAGCTCGTCCTACGGACGCACCTCCATCGACAACACCTAGTCCCCCAAGTGGACCAATGACTCGCGCCCGTGCCAAGCTCCTACAAGCCAAGGTTAACTCGCTCCTTTCCTCATGTGATTTTGGTCTACCTTTGCATGGCTTGCTACTTCATGCATCTACGTTGTGTATCCTCAGATATGAAGCAACACCACCACACCAAGCCACCAAGGAAGCAGGACCAGGAGAAGAAGTCGCTGGAGCGCTGCACACCGGAGTCACCGGTGTAGACCGGAGTCTCCGGTCTCCTACACCGGAGTCTCCGGACCTTCCTCCGGTCTAGGCTGGAGACTCAAGCCCGGGACAGCCAGAAGCCCCCTCTGGAGACGGGTCCGGAGATTGACCGGAGTCTCCGGTCCAGACCGGAGTCTCCGGACCGACCATCGCCAGGCATGTTAAAGCCTTTTGGGCCTGGCCCATGTAACCCCCAATTTCGCCCCAAACTTCCAGTTTTATTCCAGAACTACCCCTGTTTAAGTGGTTGGCCTATATATAGCCCCACCCCTCGTATGTAAACCCGAGACTTGGATAATGATAGATTAAGACACCCTTTGAGGATCTTTTAATCTATTGGTCTCATGCTCCTACCAAGGAGCACCTATTGTCCACCCTCCTCTTGGATCTTGCCTAGTGCGTTCAAGTTGTACAAGGCCTTGGGTTCTCGGTTTCTCACCCCCAAGTCGTCAAGGTCTCACCAAGCACCTCGTCCCCCGTTGTTGGCGTGGAGAGAGAGCTTCGCCCAACACCGATCATAGAGATTATGTTGGACCGGTTGCCACCGGCGTGAGTTATCGGCGTGTATCGTGTTTTGTGTGCGTGAGTTCATCGGGATCTTTGCGTGCGTTTGTCCGTGGATTTCGTACCCTCTTCCCCTTCCACCGCTTCCCCCTCGATCCCATGGAGATTCGTGAAAGATCGGGCCACCCCAAGGGGTTACCCCATAACATCTTGGTATCAAGAGCAAGGTTGATCACGAATTTCCCCCCAATTTTTTTCTATACACCATAAATTCGAAAATTTCCCAAAAAACAGCCCCAATTTGCCTTTGGATCGATCTGTCGTTTTGGAGTGTTATTTGTGGTTTTGATCCGACCAAATCTTGTCTAAGGTGTTGGTTCAGCTTTTGCCTGCGTTTCCCAGCCCAATTTTGGCCAAATTTTCACGGATTTGAGGACTCTAGGCGTGGATTTCCGCTCAAGAACACGAGCAGACCCCCCACACCGGAGTCTCCGGCCTGTGCACCAGAGTCTCCGGTCTACACCGGAGTCTCCGACCCAAGACCGGAGTCTCCGGCCCTGAACGCCTGTTTTTGCCCATTTTCCCTCTTTTCTGCATTGGCTAATCTATCCACTTATTGTTTGTGTTCCGTGTGCGTGTCACCAACTAACAGATATCTTCCGTAACATCGCCGCGCTCTTCGACACCACGTACCCCAAACTCTTCCCCGCTCCATCGACACAAGATCATCACCATCAACTAAGGTATAACTTGTGTCAATCCTTGTAGACATATCTTCCTTTGTGTGTACCTATCCTATGAGAGCAACTCATTTTGTGTTTGTCTAAGCATTGTGCACTTGCCATTGGAAAGTGAGAGTGTGAGGGCAAATACAAAAGTTAACATAGTAGCATAGCAAGGGAGAAAAAGAAAAAGAATCAAAAAAAAGAGAGAAAAAGAAAAAGAAAAATAGAAAGATACATAGTCTCCCAATACAAAGAGAGCATCAAGCTTGTAAGCAAAAGAGAGATGAAGAAGCGCGCCAAGGCAAGTACACAAGAGATGAACAACCATTCAATGGTGAATGCTACAAGTGTGGAGGCAAAGGACACAAGTCAGCCGCCTGTGGGAACAAGAAAGTTTTGTTCATCCATGACAACGGCGATGAAGAATACTTGAGTGAAGATGAGTTTGATGCAAGGGTCAAGGAAGCCATGGCAAGGCAACATTTGGAAGAGGACCAAGAGCTACTCATGTGTGAGCATGACGCAAGTCCATCGCCTGTGGTCACAAGGGTCTTAACTACTCAAGCCAATGAGAATGAAGACCAACGATCAAACATCTTCCAAACTCGTGCCGGTATCAATGGGAGGTCCATCAAAGTTGTCATCGACGGAGGGAGTTGCCACAACCTTGCAAGCACGGAATTGTGTGAGAAACTCAACCTCACCCTCCATCCGCATAAACACCCATACCATATCCAATGGCTAAGTGACCAAGGATCCGTCAAGATCAAGCACACCGTCTCGGTAACGTTCTCAATTGGGCCCTACAAGGACACGGTGGATTGTGACGTGGTCCCAATGACGGTTTGCCATATGTTGCTCGGAAGGCCGTGGCAATATGACAAGCGTGCTTTGCATGATGGTCACTCAAACACTTATACCTTCAAATGGCTTGATAAAACTTGTGTGTTGCAACCAATGACTCCTAGACAAATAATTGCGGAAAATGCAAATGCTTTAGCGAGGGCGCAATACACAAAACCATCTTGTGAGAAGAGTGGTGAACGAGAGAACCACACCATAGTGAGTGAGAGCTACAAGCCAAACTCGAGTGGAAAAACTAAGAGTGTTCTTCTTGCCACCAAAAGTGAGATGAGAGAAGTGCGGAACAACCCATCCATCTTGCACTATGTCCTTGTATGCAAGGGACTAGCGCAAGGAACTAACGACTTGACAAATGTTCCTCCTCCTTTGATGGATATTTTGCAGGAATTCCAAGATGTATTTCCCGAAGAGCTTCCTCATGGCCTTCCTCCTCTTCGTGGAATCGAGCACCGCATCGACCTCATACCCGGCGCCCCACTCCCAAACCGCGCCGCGTATCGCACGAAACCGGAAGAGACAAAAGAGATCGAACGCCAAATCAACCAACTCCTCTCCAAAGGTTTGATCCAAGTAAGCACTAGCCCAAGCACGGTCCCCGTGATTCTAGTCCCAAAAACGGATGATACGTTGCGGTTATGCATGGACTGCCGTCCAATCAATGCTATCACCGTGCGTTATCGACATCCTATACCGCGTCTTGATGACATGCTTGATGAGTTATGTGGAGCCACTATATTTTCGAAAATTGATCTTCGTAGTGGTTACCATCAAATTCGCATGGCCGAAGGTGATGAGTGGAAAACCGCCTTCAAGACCAAGCTTGGTCTCTATGAATGGTTGGTTATGCCTTTTGGCTTATCTAATGCCCCATCTACCTTCATGTGTCTCATGAACCATATTTTGAGATCTCTCATTGGGAAGAGTGTAGTTGTTTACTTTGATGACATCCTTGTCTATAGCAAGTCACTAGAGGATCATGTTACTCATGTTAAGGAGGTCCTTCAAATCCTCCGTCATGAAAAGCTTTATGCTAATCTCCCAAAGTGCACTTTTGCAAAAGAAGCTGATTTTCCTTGGTTTTGTTGTGTCTTCCAATGGCATTGAAGTTGATGTCTCAAAAGTCAAGGACATACGAGATTGGCCCATCCCTACAAATGTTAGTGAACTTCGTAGTTTTCATGGGTTGGCTGGTTTTTACCGTCGCTTTGTGAAAGACTTTTCTACCATTGCTTGCCCCCTCAACGAATTGACCAAGAAAAATGTCACGTTCGTTTGGGGAAAAGCACAACAAAAGGCTTTTGATGAGCTCAAAAAGAGGCTCACCGAAGCACCACTCCTTGCATTACCGGATTTCACAAAAACTTTTGAGATTGAATGTGACGCTAGTGGAATTGGCATTGGAGGAGTCCTTATGCAAAATGGGCATCTCATTGCATACCATTGTGAGAAACTCGATGGCGCACGCCTCAACTATCCCATTTATGACAAAGAACTTTTTGCCTTGGTTCGAGTTCTTCAAGTGTGGCAACACTATCTTTGGCCCAAAGAATTTATCATCCATTCCGACCATGAGTCGTTGAAGTATCTTAAGGGCCAAGCCAACTTGAGTAAAAGGCACGCAAAATGGGTTGAGTTCATGGAGTCTTTTCCTTACATTGTCAAATACAAGAAGGGCAAAGAAAATGTGGTAGCGGACGCCTTGTCTTGCAAAAACACAAGCCTTCTTACACGACTCGAAGTAAATGTCTTGGGTCTTGATGACATCAAATCTTTGTGTAACGTCCAGCCCTTTCTTTGGACCAATTTTTGCAACATGTTCAATAGACAAAGGGATTGATGATTTCTATTTGCATAAGGGTTTTCTTTTCAAACAAAACAAGCTTTGCATTCCGAAATCGTCTCTCCAACTTTTTCTTCTTCAAGATTCCCATGGTGGAGGCCTTATGGGTCACTTTGGCCGTGACAAGACTTATGACATGCTCTCCACTCACTACTTTTGGCCAAAGATGAAGCGCGACGTGGAGCGCCACGTTCAACGATGCACTACATGTATCCAAGATAAGTCTAAGTCCAATCCCTTTGGTCTTTATATGCCATTGCCTATCCCTCATGCACCTTGGTCGGACATTAGCATGGACTTTGTGTTAGGCTTGCCTAGATCTAAACATGGTCATGATTCTATATTTGTAGTAGTGGATCGCTTTTCAAAAATGGCACATTTCATTCCGTGCCATAAGACCGATGATGCTTCACATGTAGCAAATTTGTTTTTTAGGGAAATAATTCGGCTCCACGGTGTACCAAGAACAATCGTCTCCGACCGCGACGTAAAATTCATGAGCTACTTCTGGAAGACTCTCATGGCCAAGCTCGGCATCAAGCTCCTCTTCTTGTCCGCCTCGCATCCTCAAACCGATGGACAAACCGAGGTCGTCAATCGAAGTCTTGGCACACTCCTTCGGATGTTGATAAAGAAGAACCTTAAAGACTGGGAGGAATGTATTCCACATGCCGAGTTTGCCTACAACCGCGCCAAGCACTCCACCACCATGAGGAGCCCGTTCATGATCGTCTATAGCTTCGAGCCCCTCACCGCGCTCGATATCCTTCCTCTACCTCTTCATGAACGTGCCAATATGGACGTGCACAAGCGTGCCCAAACAATGAAGAAACTCCATGAAGACACAAGAGCAACGATCGAGAAACAAGTCCTTCGATAAGCATCAAGGCTAAACAAGAACAAGAAAGAGGTGATCTTCGAAGAAGGCGACCTTGTGTGGATACACTTGAGTAAAGACCGCTTCCCCAAGGACCGCGACTCCAAACTCAAGCCAAGAGGTGATGGACCGTTCAAAGTGCTAAAGAGGGTCAACAACAATGCCTACATAGATATCCCAACATCCAAGTATCTTGTGAGCCCTACATTCAATGTCAAGGACCTATCACCCTACCATGGAGAAGATGAAGTTGAGAAGGTTGAAGAGTCGAGGACGACTCTTTCCCAAGGGGGGGAGCTGATGCAGCCCGTCCTACGGACGCACCTCCATCGACAACACCTAGTCCCCCAAGTGGACCAATGACTCGCGCCCGTGCCAAGCTCCTACAAGCCAAGGTTAATTCGCTCCTTTCCTCATGTGATTTTGGTCTACCTTTGGATGGCTTGCTTCTTCATGCATCTACATTGTGTGTCCTCAGATATGAAGCAACACCACCACACCAAGCCACCAAGGAAGCAGGACCAGGAGAAGAAGCCGCTGGAGCGCTGCACACCGGAGTCTCCGGTGTAGAACGGAGTCTCCGGTCTCCTACACTGGAGTCTTCAGACCTTCCTCCGGTCCAGGACGGAGACTCAAGCCCGGGACAGCCAGAAGCCCCCTCCGGAGACGGGTCCGGAGATTGACCGGAGTCTCCGGACCCCAGACCGGAGTCTCCGGACCGACCGTCGCCAGGCATGTTAAAGCCTTTTGGGCCTAGCCCATGTAACCCCCAATTTTCCCCAAACTTCCAGTTTTATTCCAGAACTACCCATGTTTAAGTGGTTGGCCTATATATAGCCCCACCTCTCATATGTAAACCCGAGACTTGGATAATGATAGATTAAGACACCCTTTGAGGATCTTTTAATCTACTGGTCTCATGCTCCTACCAAGGAGCACCTATTGTCCACCCTCCTCTTGGATCTTGCCTAGTGTGTTCAAGTTGTACAAGGCCTTGGGTTCTCGGTTTCTCGCCCCCAAGTCGTCAAGGTCTCACTAAGCACCTCGTCCCCCGTTGTTGGCGTGGAGAGAGAGCTTCGCCCAACACCGATCCTAGAGATTATGTTGGACCGGTTGCCACCGGCGTGAGTTATCGGCGTGTATCGTGTTTTGTATGCGTGAGTTCATTGGGATCTTTGCGTGCGTGTGTCCATGGATTTCGTACCCTCTTCCCCTTCCACCGCTTCCCCCTCGATCATTGAAGACGAACTTGTTCCATGTTCTACCATCTCTACAATTCTGCAACACATCTTTAAATCAGCATCATGCACATATTGTTCCTTAATAGTTTCTAATCCAAATATTTTGAAGTCAAGTTGAGATAACAAAGTATAAAGGCACGACAAAGCATCAGCAATAATATTATCTTTACCCTTTTTGTGTTTGATAACATAAGGAAAAGACTCAATAAATTCAACCCACTTTGCATGACGACGATTCAACTTAGCTTGACTACGAATATGCTTCAAGGATTCATGATCAGAATGTATAACAAATTCTTTAGGCCATAGAAAATGTTGCCAAGTTTCTAATGTCCGAACCAACGTATATAATTCTTTATCATAAGTAGAATAGTTCAGACTAGCCCCACTCAATTTTTTACTAAAATATGCAACAGGTTTTCCCTCTTGTAATAATACCCCTCCCAAACCAATTCCACTAGCATCACATTCAAGCTCAAAAGTCTTAGTAAAATCAGAAAGTTGGAGTAAGGGAGCATGTGTTAGATTATCTTTCAATATGACGAAGGCCTGTTGTTGTGCATCGCCCCAAACAAAGGGCACATCCTTCTTGGTAAGCTAATTCAGCGGCGCGGCAATTGATACAAAGTCTTTGACAAAGCGCCTATAAAAACCAGCGAGGCGGAATCCAATAATAAAGGGTGAAGATCGTCGACGAAAGGTATAAACATTCCGCGACTTTTCCCCACTTGCATTCCTTTGTGAACCCCACTATCTTTGCGAGCAATAAACACCTATTGAGACTAGTTCCTCTTATGATTGCTTGGGCTATGCACATTTGAGACCTTGTAGAATTCCGAGCAAACGTGTGAGCGCTATCTCATATAGTTATCTTGTATAGTTGTTGGCACAAGGAAGAGGCAAGTGAAAAAGAAAAAATAAAGAAAGAAAAAATAGAAAAAGATAAAGAAAAAGAAAAAAAGAAAGAGATATACATGTGCCTCATAGAATAGGAAGCGCAAGATCGATGAACATCATATAGGTGGTACTTATTGTGCATATCTTGTAGCCCACCAATTTTGTGCAATCGAACTAGCGTCTCTCCTTGTACTTGTGTGACACGAGCTTATAGTATTCGCTAGGTAATCATTTGGTTCTTAGCTCACTTTCTCCGTCGCACAAGTCCCATTTATCCCACCGTGTGTGTTTCCTTGTACATATTTCCTATCTTGTGGATTGACTTGTTTTGCTTTGTGATCATTATTGTTCTTTACTTGCCAATACAACATCTTGATTTCGGATTGATTCTTGACATGCCACTTTTCATACCTATCCACCATAGGCCTTGTGTGTGTGTTTTTTGGTTAGTAGTTGGTTTTGGTGTTCCGCGTGAACTTCACTTTGCTTGGTTTATTGCTCTCAAGTGTGGCCACTTGTACGATACGATCTTCCAAGGTAAAGTAAGGTTTGACGTTGTATCCCTAACTCCCACTACCACTTCCTATACACCGCTTGGTCTTGTGCATCATGTCTAGGGACTCCGGAACCGAGGATGAGATCTATGAAGAATCCATGATGAGCCACTACACCTACGACGACTCCACATGCATGGAAGACTTGGAGCTCTACATCGACAATGGCTCCTCATGCATGGAGGATATGGAGCACTAAACCGACAATCGCTCCACATGCTTGGGTGATATGGAGTACTACACTAACAATTACTCCCCAAGCATGGAAGACTTCGAGTGCGACATCGACGACGCGTCGCCAAGCATGGAGGACATGGAGAACTTCATCGACTTTGATGGCTCCTCCATAAGCCATGAAGAATTCCTCCACCGTGTGGAGATGGAAGCCTACTACGCCAAGAAAGCGGAGGCGCATCATCAAGATTCCATGACCTTCAAGGCCAAGCGTGCCACACCAAAGGGCACCACCTACTTCGATGATCCACCTCCAAGGCGACAAGCGCCACCACCTCCAAGGCGTCAAGTGCCACCATCGACAAGGCATCAAGTGCCACCACCTAGATGGCGTCAAGCTCCACCATCTCTAAAGCGCCAAGCTCCATCACCTCCAAGGCGCCAAGATCCACCTCCTATCCAAACAAGAGTGGCGTCGAAACATCATATACATCAAGAGGCGCCAAGAAACAAGAATATTCATCGACAAACATCCTCTCATGAGCATCGACACCATAAAGAGGATACAAGACATCGTCAAAGGCATCTTCGCCACCAAGACGAAGAATTCATGATGAGCACCAACCATAATGCTCAAGCAAGATCAAGAAGGCACCACAAGCACAAGAAGAGTGCCAAGGCAAATGATCACCGTCGTGAGCGTCATGTGGATGACCAAGTGTTTCACCAACATCAACCATCGGCAAGGCACTCCATTGACCTCTGTCGACACCATCATAGGGCACCTTCAACTACTCGTGCCACCACCACAATGGCACCAAGAGCAAGCCTTCTTCCATGCCATCAAGCTTCAATGCCTACGCTTGACTTCCACGACCTCGCCAACGAGGAAAATGTAGACCTCTACTTCGCCAAGTTGGATAGCATGAGCCTACCTCCACCACTACTAACAGATGGCCACAAGACGGTCGAGCATGGGATTTTCCCTTCGACTAAGGAGGCGAGCGATGATGCCCATCATATGGCATCCAACCTTGGAGGCGACAAGGTAAAGAATGGTGAGAATGGGATTTTCCCTTCACCAAAGGAGGCGCTTGGAGTTGAGGAAACCGAGCCTACCCCTATATGCTTGAGTGATGATGTGGTACCAATCCCATGTGAGTATGAGAGCCACTTAGCCCACTTGAGTGAGAACAAGAGTGAGATGAGTGAGTCCACCTTATGTGAGATTGAGTGCTTACACTTGGAGGGCATGAGTGATACACCTAGTGAGTTGAGAGTGGTAGTTGATAGGTCAAGTGAGACCATTTCTATTTCTAACAACTTACCCTCTACCTCTAGTATGTTCTCTTATGTTGTGCTAGGTTCCATGGATGAAGACGCGCCAAGCCATGAAGCAATGATGCCTCGATTAGAGAAGATGTACATGGTGCACGAAGATGATGCTACGCCATGGATACACCAAGAAGATGAAGTCGTCCACAAGGAGGCCACTACTTCCACAACACCCACTTCATATGAGAGGTATGAACAAGGTAACAATAAGGGTGTTGATGATGCCATGATCCCACTAGTGGACATGATGAATTGTGAGGATATGCATGTTATGGATGATACTTGTGACATTACATATGCTTCATTCATATTCCCATGTGATGCTTTGCCTTTGCATAATATTGCTCATGTGTAATTGTTTGATTGCGATACCATTTCCATAAACATGCCATGCTATGCATCTTGTGTGTATCCTCCAATTGCTTCGGACTTGCTTTGTCATGCTAGTCATTCAATTTCTCCCGTTGCTTGCAATAAGATGAATTCTTGCTATTTCACTTGTTTTTCTTGCAACAACATTGATCATATGTGTTATAATGAGATGGCCCCCATAGCTTTTTCTCAATTTTTGGAGATTTTGATGATTGCCATGATAAGCATGTTCCCCACTTGCATACTCACCATGCACCTATTTCATACTTGATTGACATTAATGGTGATGTGCACAAGAAGAGATACGTCATGATGGATGATGTGTATCTCTACCATGCACACACATTCTTCCTTTTGTGTATGATGTGTGTAGGTACCCGCACTATCATGTCAACCTCGGTTGAGCACGAGTTGGCAAAAAGAGCTCTTGAGAGCATCCCACAAGTGAGTTCAAGATCAAACCCATCTCTGATACCTTTGGCATGCTTTGCATCTTTCATGTTGACAAATTGTTCTTTGCTATGGTTTGATTGCAAGCATGTTGATGGTATTATCTCACCTTGTGATATTCATGTTTCTTCGCTTTTGGATAATGATGCTTTGTGTGTTGCACCAAAAATGTTGAACATTTTCTCTTTCCGATATTTTGTGTGCAACCAAAATTCCATTAAGAGCATGTATTGTCATGAGAGCTTCCACGAATCTTGTCTTGTTGTTGCAACAAACATAAGGACCACTTGCTCTTTCATTTGGTGTGTTTGCAAACATGTCGCTTTTGCTTCCACTAGGGATACTCATATTCCCATGATACTTGATGTTGATGATATGTGTATGGCATCCAACATATTGAACAATTTCTCTTTCCAATGGTTGGTTTGCACACATAATGATGTTGCTTTGGATATTTTTCCCCATGTGTTTTTGCCGAATTCTCCTATTCTTGCATCAAAGATGTTGATTGAAATTTTGATCCAATGCTTTGAGTGCCCCACTACTACGTTATATGGAGTTTTTGAGTTCGCACATTTGGAGGATGTTCGAACGATTTCCATGCACTTTGACCTTGCATATGCAATTCCATTTGCTATCCTTGTATTGTGCTAATAGTGTTGTGGACAAGAATGGACATGCCACATTTGACATGCTCTTCTATCACGCACGAAAATATTTTGCTTGGTCTTTGTTGTGTGTAGGTACAAATGCATACACGTCAACCTCTATGGACTATATGTTGACATGAAGAACCGAAGAGAGTTACCTATGTCTACCCTTCATCGAGCTATCTCTACAAGATAAGGTTACTTCCTTCTACTTGAGGACTCATGCAATAATCTTCATGAATTGGCTACGCTTTAAGTGTTGCTTTGCTTTTGTTGTGAGCTTTGTAGGCTTCAAGGAAGGTGAAGGAACATTGAAGTGCTATCAAGTCAATCTTCCCGAGGACGACTATATGGTGAACCCCAGGATCAAGGATGTCCTTCGACCTCTTCTACTTCGTGATGAACATGGAGAGTCGAGGATGACTCTTTTTGAAGGGGGGGGATGATGCATGCCGACCTATGGTAGTTACCACATCATGGTCTCCAACTTACGCCAAGTCGTCATGGACTCCAAAGGTGAATCCGTTCCTCTATGCGAGCCCACTTCCTACCCTATTAAATGGTATGCTACTTCATACTCCGTCACATATGCATGATAGGTTCACATCCCCAAGTACGGAGGCAAGGGAGGAAGCCCGGAACATCAAGCCCGACAAGACGGAGGCTTGGAAGAGGAGGCGGAAGAAGCCACTGCTGAGCCACCGGAGTCTCCGGCCTACACCGGAGTCTCTAGTCCTGCTACACCGAAGTCTCCTGCCTGCACACCGGAGTCTCTGGACCGACCTCCAGACCGATCCCAGCATCCGACCCGGGGATAATAGGGCAAAGGTGTCCGATCTTTCGATGAGATGAAGATAATCGATTTGGTGGAGTTCGGGCTTGACGATCCGACTACACGTGCGAGCACGAGCGCCAATGCAATCGCTAGGCAATCTCCTGGAGGTTACTGATCCTGCGGGAACACGATCAGCCTAACCAGCGAGGGTCTTAATTCCTACCTGAAATCGAGAACAAGTAAGAACCAATATTGCAATCAAGATATTGCGGATTAAGAGGAAAGCTTTATTGAAAAGGGGGGATCCTGAATAGGTGCGAAGTACAAGAGGCCTCTGCGACGCTCGAGCCTTGGCGAAGTTGCTATGATGGCTAAATTAATGTCTAAACAAAATCCGAGTCTAGGGGGTCGGCTATGGGGAGTATTTAAGGGCGAAAAGGTGGGGTTTCGGCCAGCCATGGAAGTGGTGGCCGAATCCAACCCTAGAAGTCCTTCTCCCCTCAAATACGGACTCTAAAAAGTGGCTAATTAAAATCCTGCGAAAATTACATGGGCCTGGCCCAAAATAAAGGTGTCGCAGCACCATATTAAGCTATGGACGAATTCGTAAAGTATTGATCTTGAATATTTCGTCCAAGCCTTCTTTCTTCATTATGGTGGCCTCAAAGTTCTGAAATCTTCATCCGTGGCCTTCTCTTGGATCATCACATGCTTGCTGCCATCTCCATGCATGGCCATGCTCCAATGCTTGTCCCTCTCATCCATGCTCGCTCCATCATTCCTAAGAGTAAGAAATACATCTGATTTAGGCAGCATCATATTCTCATGTATGTGAGGAATAGCTCCAAGAAACGAAAGTACCTGATAGTTAAGTTGTTTGGCACGAGATCTTGTGATGGGTCCTTGTATGTGTGTTGCTGTAGATACAACGGTTGTATCAATAGAAGGGATGTCCACATCAGGGGATGTTATGGGGAAACCCCTTGGGGTGGCCCGATATTTCACGAATCTCCGCGGGGATCGAGGGAAAAGTGGTGGAGGGGAAGAGGGGACGAAACCCACGAACACACGCACACTATGATCCCGATGAACTCACGCACACAAATCACAATACACGCCGATAACTCACGCCGGTGGCAACCGGTCCAACATAATCTCTAGGATCGGTGTTAGGCGAAGCTCTCTCTCCACGACCAACAACGGGGGACGAGGTGCTTGGTGAGATCTTGACGACTTGGGGGCGAGAAACCGAGAACCCAAGGCCTTGTACAACTTGAATGCACTAGGTAAGATCCAAGAGGTTGTGGATAATAGGGTGCCCCTTGGTAGGAGCATGAGACCAATAGATGAAAGATCCTCAAAGGGGTGTCCTCAATCTATTATTTTCCAAGTCTAGGGTTTACAATGGGGGGTGGGGGTTATATATAGGCCAGCCACATAAAAAGGGGTAGTTTAGGAATGAAATGGGAAAATATTGAGGGGTACAGGGCACTGGGCCGAACTGATGCGATCCGGTTCAGTCAAGACCGGTAGTATCGGTCGGGTACCCGGTAATGATCGTAGTACCGCCAGTGCGGTGATAATGCTGGCGGTCCTGGAGCTTCCGTCGGATTCGCCAGTATCGAGCGGTAGGAGAGGGCGGTAGTACTGCCCACCGGTAGTACCGGTTCCTGGGCCGGTAGTACCGTAGTCGTCTGGGCCTTGGTTGGGTTCCTCCTGGAGCGTCTGGTAGCTGGGGCCGGTCGTGCCGCTTGATCCGGTAGTACCGGCCGTAGGGTCCGGTAGTACCGCTTGAGTCTGGCAGCGATTGGTTGCTTCCGCTCTGGTTCCTCCGTCCCATGGGTCCTTCTCTTCGTATGATGGAGGGGGTTAACCTCTTGGGTGCCCGATCTTCACGGATCTCGTGGTCAAATCGATGGGAAAGCGAGGGGAAATGGAGAGGGTAGCGGAAGCGAACACACACCTCGCGAAGAACACGATGAACACACGCCAAACTCACATGATACAAGGCCGATTGCTCCCGAACGGCGGCCACCGGTCCGATAGAATCCTCGCAAGGAAAGATCGGTCAACGTGCTCCCTCAAATCCACATCGGAGAGGGAAGAACACCTTGGGGAGGGTCTTGACAACTTGGAGACGAGACAATGAACTCCAAGGCCTTGTTCAACGATGGATGCGTGATGCAAAGTCCAATCGAGGTTGGTGACGATAGTCGGTCCCCTTGGGTAAGGGGATGAGGCAAAACTAGAGATTCCATAATGGGGGTGTCTTTAGTCTATCATCTATGCCTAAGGGATACATGAAGGGGTGGGGGATCTATTTATAGGCCAGCCACATAAACAGGGGTAGTTTAGGGATAAAACTAGGGTTTGGACGAGCTAGAGGGGTACATGGGCCAAAGGCCCAACTGGCGGCGCGCAGGCCCATCTTGTGGGTCGAAGACTCCGGTGTGGGATCCGGAGACTCCGGTCTAGGCCGGAGACTCCGGTCTGTCTCCGGTGTCGTCTCCGGAGTGGCGTTCTGACTGTCCTCGGGCGGTTGCTAGGGTCGGTCCGGAGGTAGGTCCAGAGACTCCGGTGTAGCAGGACCGGAGACTCCGGTGTAGCAGGACCGGAGACTCCGGTGTAGGCCGGAGACTCCGGGGGTTCAGTCGTGGCTTCTTCCGTCTCCTCTTCCAAGCCTCTGTCTTGTCGGGCTTGATGTCCCGGGCTTCCTCCCTTGCCTCCGTACTTGTCGGTGTGAACCTATCATGCATATGTGACGGAGTATGAAGTAGCATACCATTCAATAGGGTAGGAAGTGGGCTCGCAGGAACGGGTTCACCTTTGGAGTCCATGACGACTTGGCGTAAGTTGGAGACCATGATGTGGTAACGACCGTAGGTCGGGCTACATCATCGTACCTGATGATGCATAGTGTATGCGTATGAAGTAGCAAGCCATCCAGGGGCGTATCGAAATCACACAAGGAATGTCGGGCTCGACTTCATCTTCGCCATGGTAGGGTGAGAGGTCTTTGACATTGAATGTCGGGCTCACAAGATACTTGGATGTTGGGATATCGATGATGTAGGTGTTGTTGTTGATCCTCTTTCGTACTTTGAATGGTCCATCACCTCTCGGCTTGAGTTTGGAGTCGCGGTCCTTGGGGAAGCGGTCTTTACTCAAGTGTATCCACACAAGGTCGCCTTCTTCGTAGATCATCTCTTTCTTGTTCTTGTTTAGCCTTGATGCTTGGCGAAGGACTTGTTTCTCGATCGTATCTATTTTGTCTTCATGGAGTTTCTTCATTGTTTGGGCACTCTTGACAACGTCCCTATTGGCACGTTCATGAAGCGGAAGTGGGAGGATATCGAGCGCGGTGAGGGGCTCGAAGCCATAGACGATCATGAACGGGCTCCTCATGGTGGTGGAGTGCTTGGCGCGGTTGTAGGCGAACTCGGCGTGTGGAATACATTCCTCCCAGTCTTTAAGATTCTTCTTTATCAACACACGTAGGAGTGTGCCAAGGCTTCGATTGACGACCTCGGTTTGTCCATCGGTTTGGGGATGCGAGGCAGACGAGAAAAGGAGCTTGATGTCGAGCTTGGCCATGAGAGTCTTCCAGAAGTAGCTCATGAATTTGACGTCGCGGTCGGAGACGATTGTTCTTGGTACACCGTGTAGCCGAATTATTTCCCTAAAAAACAAATTTGCTACATGTGAAGCATCATCGGTCTTATGGCACGGAATGAAGTGTGCCATTTTGGAAAGGTCATATAGAATCATGTCCATGTTTAGATCTAGGCAATCCTAACACAAAGTCCATGCTAATGTCCGACCAAGGTGCATGAGGAATAGGTAATGGCATATAAAGACCAAAGGGGTTAGACTTAGACTTAGCTTGGATACATGTAGTGCATGATTGGACGTGGCGCTCCACGTCGCGCCTCATCTTTGGCCAAAAGTAGTGAGTGAATAGCATGTCATATGTCTTGTCATGGCCAAAGTGACCCATAAGGCCTCCACCATGGGACTCTTGAAGAAGCAAAATTTGGAGAGACGACTTTGGAATGCAAAGCTTTTTTTGTTTGAAAAGAAAACCCTTATGCAAATAGAAATCATCAATCCCTTTGTCTATTGAACATCTTGCAAAAATTGGTCCAAAGAAAGGGTCGGACGCGTACAAAGATTTGATGTCATCAAGACCCAAGACATTTACTGCGATTCGCTTAAGAAGGTTTGTGTTTTTGCGAGACAAAGCGTCCGCTTCAACATTTTCTTTGCCCTTCTTGTACTTGACAATGTAAGGAAAAGACTCCATGAACTCAACCCATTTGGCGTGCCTTTTACTCAAATTGTCTTGGCCCTTAAGATACTTCAACGACTCATGGTCGGAATGGATGATAAATTCTTTGGGCCAAAGATAGTGTTGCCACACTTGAAGGACACGAACTAAGGCAAAAAGCACTTTGTCATATATGGGATAGTTTAGGCGTGCGCCATCAAGTTTCTCACTATGGTATGCAATAGGACGCCCATTTTGCATAAGGACGCCTCCAATACCAATTCCACTAGCGTCACATTCAATCTCAAAGGTTTTTGTGAAATCCGGTAATGTAAGAAGTGGTGCTTCGGTGAGCCTCGTTTTGAGCTCATCAAAAGCCTTTTGTTGTGCTTTTCCCCAAACGAACGTGACATTTTTCTTGGTCAATTCGTTGAGGGGGCAAGCAATGGTAGAAAATTCTTTCACAAAGCGACGGCAAAAGCCAGCCAACCCATGAAAACTACGAAGTTCACTAACATTGGTAGGTATGGGACAATCTCGTATGTCCTTAACTTTTGAGACATCAACTTCAATGCCATTAGAAGACACAACAAAACCAAGGAAAATGAGTTTGTCTTTTGCAAAAGTGCACTTTGGGAGATTAGCATAAAGCTTTTTCACGAAGGATTTGGAGGACCTCCTTAACATGAGTAACATGCTCCTCTAGTGACTTGCTATAGACAAGGATGTCATCAAAGTAAACAACACTCTTCCCAATGAGAGATCTCAAAATATGGTTCATGAGGCGCATGAAGGTAGATGGGGCATTTGATAAGCCAAAAGGCATAACCAACCATTCATAGAGACCAAGCTTGGTCTTGAAGGCGGTTTTCCACTCATCACCTTCGGCCATGCGAATTTGATGGTAACCACTACGAAGATCAATTTTCAAAAATATAGTGATGGAGGGGTTAACCTCTTGGGTGGCCCGATCTTCATGGATCTCGTGGTCAAGTCGATGGGAAAGCGAGGGGAAAGGGATAAGGTCGCGGAAGCGAACACACACCTCGTGAGATAAATGGGACTTGTGCGACGGAGAAAGTGAGCTAAGAACCAAATGATTACCTAGCGAAGACTATAAGCTCGTGTCACACAAGTACAAGGAGAGACGCTAGTTCGATTGCACAAAATTGGTGGGCTACAAGATATGCACAATAAGTACCACCTATATGATGTTCATCGAGCTTGCGCTTCCTATTCTATAAGGCACATGTATATCTCTTTCTTTTTTTTTCTTTTTTTTTATTTTTTCTTTTTTTTTCTTTTTGTATCACTCTTTTTCTTTTTATTTCTTTTTCACTTGCCTCTTCCTTGTGCCAACAACTATACAAGATAACTATATGAGATAGCGCTCACAATGTTTGCTCGGAATCTACAAGGTATCAAATGTGCATAGCCCAAGCAATCATAAGAGGAACTAGTCTCAATAGGTGTTTATTGCTCGCAAAGATAGTGGGGTTCACAAAGGAATGCAAGTGGGGAGAAGTCGCGGAATGTTTACCTTTCGTCGACGATCTTCACCCTTTATTGTTGGATTCCGCCTTGCCCACGGAATTTGGATGGAGTAGATAGCATGAACCATGTGGATGATGATGTAGGGCTCCTTCTCCTCGTCGAAACGAGCTAAAGAACACCAAAATCCGAGTTCGTATGCAAAAGTTATGCCCAAAACGGTGAGAGGCTGAAATCTGGAACTTGCTGTTTTTGATCAGAATGGGGCGGTAGTACCGGTCTTTTGGGTCCGGTAGTACCGGTTAAGTGCGGTAGTACCGGTTTTTGGACCCGGTAGTACCGCTTGGACCTGGGATGCCCAGATTTGACGCGTTTTCGCGATTTTGGGGTGATTTGGGCGGAAAATCTTCAAGAAAAGCACCAAATCGAAGGGGGAAATCAAGGAATTAGGCCATGGGAACGCAAAGGAAGGTAGATCAACAAGTTTAGCAAGTAATCCACGGATCAAAACCTACCAAAACGCACTCAAATCACATATCGATCCAAAACACGAATTGGGGCTATTTTTGGTGAAATTTTCGAATTTATGGGGAAAAGACCAAAACGATGAGAAATCCGTGGCAACCAAAAGCTGCTGATACCAGATGATGGAGGGGTTAACCTCTTGGGTGCCCGATCTTCACGGATCTCGTGGTCAAATAGATGGGAAAGCGAGGGGAAAGGGAGAAGGTAGCGGAAGCGAACACACACCTCGCGAAGAACACGATGAACACACGCAAAACTCACACGATACAAGGCCGATTGCTCCCGAACGGCGGCCACCGGTCCGATAGAATCCTCGCAAGGAAAGATCGGTCAACGTGCTCCCTCAAATCCACATCGGAGAGGAAGAACACCTTGAGGAGGGTCTTGACGACTTGGGGCGAGAAACCGAGAACCCAAGGCCTTGTCCAACGATGGATGCGTGATGCAAAGTCCAATCGAGGTTGGTGACGATAGTCGGTCCCTTGGTAAAGGGATGAGGCAAAACTAGAGATTCCACAATGGGGTTGTCTTTAGTCTATCATCTATGCCTAAGGGATACATGAGGGTGGGGGCTCTATTTATAGGCCAACCACTAAACAAGGGTAGTTTGGGGATAAACTAGGCGAATAGGTAAGTAAAGGGGATACATGGGTCATGGCCCAACTAGTGCAGTGACACATGACCGGTAATCTGGGACTTGGGACCGGTAGTACCGGTCATCACCGTAATACCGCTTTGGGGACAGTAGTACCGCTATGATGGTAGTACTAAGCGATCAAGAGGGCTTCGATGGCGATGGCGCAGATCAAGACGGGCGGTAGCAACGGCTGTAATCACCCGGTAGTATGCGGTTCACGACCGGTAGTACCGCTTGAACACAGCATTTGAGCCTTCTTCCTCCTCCTCTTCCAAGCTTCCGTCTTGTCGGGCTTGATGCTCCGGGCTTCCTCCCTTGCCTCCGTACTGGTCGGTGTGAACCTATCATGAATATGTGACGGAGTATGAAGTAGCATACCATTCAATAGGGTAGGTGATGTGGACATCCCTACTATTGATACAACCGTTGTACCGACAGCAACACACATACAAGGACCCATCACAAGATCTCGTGCCAAACAACTTAACTATCAGGTACTTTCGTTTCTTGGAACTATTCCTTACATACATGAGAATATGATGCTGCCTAAATCAGATATGTTTCTTACTCTTAGGAATGATGGACCAAGCATGGATGAGAGGGACAAGCATTGGAGCATGGCCATGCATGGTGATGGCAGCAAGCATGTGATGATCCAAGAGAAGGCCACGGATGAAGATTTGAACTTTGAGGCCACCATAATGAAGAAAGAAGGCTTGGACGAAATATTCAAGATCAATACTTCTAATTCGTCCATAGCATAATATGGTGTTTGCGACACCTTTATTTTGGGCCAGCCCATGTAATTTTCGCAGGATTTTAATTAGCCACTTTTAGAGTCCGTATTTGAGGAAAAGGACTTTTAGGGTTGGATTCGCCACCACTTCCATGGCTGGCGAAACCCCACCTTTTCCCTTAAATACGCCCATAGCCGAACCTCTAGACTCGGATTTTGTTTAGACATTAAGTTAGCCATAGTCGCAACTTCGCCAAGGCTCGGCGTCATGAGGCCTCTTGTACTCGCACCTATTCAGGATCCCACCTCTTTCAATAAAGCTTTCCTCTTAATCGCAATATCTTGATTGCAATATTGGTTCTTACTTGTTCTCGATTTCGTAGGAATTAAGACCCTCGGGTCGGTGATCGTGTTCCCGCGGATCGGTAACCTCCGTGAGATTGGCCTAGCGATTGCATTGGCGCGTGCTTTCGCGTGTAGTCGGATCGTCAAGCCGAACTCCACCAAATCGACTATCATCATCTCATCGAAAGATCGGACACCTTTGCCCTATCAAGTGGTATCGATTTCAGGTTGCTCGGTGAGATTTTCTGTTTCGTAGATTAGATCTGTTTTTACCTATAACCCACGAAAAAGCCAAAAACATGTTAGAATTTAGATCCATCCCATAACCAATCTACCTCGCATTATCTTTTCAGTTTTGCATTGTTGAATTTGTGTCTACATCGTCGCGTCGAGTTCTTTGGTCTTAGTGTCTCGCCCTTAGAGTTTCGAGTTCTAATCATACTAGTCACCGCCACACTCGCCGATCACCACCACCATATTCCGCCGCCATATACCCGCCACCATAAACCCTAACACTCACCGCCTTCCTACCGCGACACGGATCTGATCACCTTTCCTGCCGCGGCACGAGTCCGAGTTGAGTCATTATTTCCTAGTTATTTCTTTTGACTTTCCTTCTTTGTTGTTCCGTATTCCGCTAAAGTCCGTGTCGAGCTAAGAGTCCGGTCGTAAGTCCAGAAGGAGAGCAAAAAAAGGAGTCTGGAACCGCCTCCGAAAAAATTTTCTGGCTATACTGGTTTTCGGCTTTGGGGATCACTTTTCTCCATCGGCCGTTATAGCGATATTTTTTTGGCGCCTGCGCGCTTTCCGGAGCAAAATAAAAAAATTTCAAAAAATTTTTTGGGGGCTAACCTCTTTTTAGACCCGTAGATCGATTCTAGACACTCGCCATCCTAGTAATTTTCGCATCTCGGATCGCTTTTCGGTGCTATATCATCATCTGATTTGTTGTGTCGGCGTCGTGACATCGTTGGTGATCTAGGCTCGCGTCTCTAGTACGGTTCAGCCTAGGACCAGCAGACAACGTCGTTGAGCATTCTTTCAACTTTTGCATTGTTGTTTTGATAATTGCTAACCCCCTTTGCTAAGCCTTCCCAGATCTCCACAGATACTCTCCACGTGCGGTGTTTCGACTTCTGGTAATCGCTTGGTTCAATCTCCGGACCCACCGATCCTCGCGGTTGCACATCGCCTTTTCCTGATGTTTGGTAAGAACTTGTAAGAGCTTCGTATATGGCTTGACGGATTACGCGTGCCTTCCACCATATTTTCGTAGTATATACCTGTGCTTTTTAAGGACTAACCATGACAGATACTTCATGAACCACGCCACCATGACGAGCGAAGAACTACATGCCCACTTCTCCGCTCTTGGTCGATCGGCGAAGACGTGGATACGCGCCTAGGGGAGTTTGACACCAAGCTCACCAACGCCGTGGACAAGATCGATGGACTCGAGAAATCCTTCAACGCCAAGCTTGACGTTCGGTTCAAGGAGCTTTTGAACCGATTGCCCGCCCCCGCCCCGGCACCCACACATGGCGCACGGCGCATTCCGATCACGCAGGTCGGATCTGGTTCGGCTCCGCGCACCGGCGGCTCTGCTGCGGACGTTCCTCGGACTTCGCCGCTATGCTGCGACATTGGGGACGGGCACGGGTACTACTACGACCCGGCGACGATCTGTTTGACGAGGAGGTTGAACAACCTCCACAGTACTGCTGGTCGTCCCGACATTACTACCCAACGCCGCCCGATGCGTAATGATGATGATCATGTTGCAAAGCTTAAATTAAATATTCCATCTTTTGAGGGTAAATATAATCTGATGCATATCTTACATGGGAGATGGAAGTAGAACAACGTTTGCATGCTTAAAATATCACGAGAATATGCGTGTTAGTCTTTGCTACATGTGAATTTACTAAATTTGCTTCCTTTGGTGGTCCGAGTATTGTCGTTTAAATCCTACTACTATTCCTAGTACTTGGACTGCTTTAAAAACTGCTATGCGTGTTCGTTTGTACCTCCCACTTATCAACGTGATTTACTAAAGAATCGACACGCTTAGAGCAAGAGAAAAATTCTGAGAAGAGTATTATCGAATTGCAAGCGGGATGGTTAGGTGTGGTCTTGTTGAATCTAATGAACAAATGCTTGCACGTTTCTTTGGTGGATTAAACAAGGACATTCAGCACATATTAGATTATAAGGAATATAATTCTATCACTCGTTTGTTTCATCTTGCTTGCAAAGTGAGCGTGAAGTGCGGATCGCCAAACACCATGGAGGAGGACTAATAATTGCAGTCGCACATCCACTTGGACATCCGACAATCGGCGCCTCCTCGTGATTCGCCTACTACCACATCCAAGGCCACCACAAGATTTCCATTGCTCCTCCACCATCATCCAATGCTCCTGCTCGTAGTGCATCTTCTATGGCTTCCACGGGTAAGACAAAGGATATACAATGCCGCAAGTCTTTGGGGTTTTGGTCATATTGAGAGACGTGCACAACACAACGTGTGATGATGGTGCGAGAAGATGGTGAATACGATTCAGGAGTGACTTGATGAAGATACACTAGCCCTTATTTGCTCGAGATGGAGACAATTCGATGATGATGAAGAGCCGGAGGTAATGGGAGCTGAAGTCACTGGATCAATACAAGAGTTTAATTACACAACGTGTTGAGTGTGCAATTGAGCAAATCGAGCAAGATCAACGCCACAACCTGTTCCAAACACGTGGTGTTGTCAAGGAAAGAGCTATCGGATCATCATTGATGGAGGGAGTTGTAATAATCGGCGGTGTTGACATGGTAGAGAAGCTTGCGCTTCCAACGACAACGCCCACATTCATACTACATCCAATGGTTTGAGAGTTCTCGCAAGATCAAGGTAACAAGAGCAGTGCAGCGTGCATTTTACTATTGGTACATATTCTGATTTTGTTGATTGTGATGTTGTACCTATGCAAGCTTGTTCTTTGTTACTTAGACCATGGCAATTTGATAGAGAATCTGTTCATAATGGCAAAACTAATCACTATTCTCTTATGCATGATGGAAAGAAAATTGGTCTAAAACCTATGACTCCGAACAGATTTTAAAAGATGATCTTGCTAGAGCTAGTAGAGCTAAAAGCGAGGAGAAAAATAAAAGTGAAAATCAGATTGTTGCTGCAGATTTTATACCACCAAAGAACACTAAATGATTCTACATGCTCTTGAAATTCGTTTGAAGAGTCCATGTATGCTTGCAAATAAAATTGATATTGTGAACTAGATGTAAACAATACTCCATGTTATGCAATTATGCAAAGAGGTTTTGTTTTCATTTGAGGATATGCCTCCTTCTTTGCCACCCTGTTGCTAACCTTTTGCGTGAATATGAGGACGTCTTTCCCATTGAGTTGCCACGGGACTACCTCCTATTAGAGGAATTGAGCATCAAATTGATCTCATTCCTGGTGCCACGTTAGCTGCAACCGCCATATAGAACCAATCCGGAGGAGACAAAGGAGATACAGCAAATTCAGAACTACTCGACAGAGATCATATTCGTGAGTCCCTTAGCCCTTGTGTTGTTCCTATTATTTTGGTACCTAAGAAAGATGGTTCTTCGCGCATGTGTACCTGATTGTAGAGCTATCAATAATATTACTATTCGATATCGTCATCCTATTCCACGTTTAGATGACATGCTTGATGAATTGAGTGGCTCTACCATGTTTTCTAAAGTTGATTTGCGTAGTGGTTACCACCAGTTCGTATGAAATTAGGAGATGAATGGAAAACAGCATTTAAAACTAAGTTCGGTTTATATGAGTGGTTAGTAATGCCTTTTGGTTTAACTAATGCACCTAGCACTTTCATGAGATTAATGAACGAAGGTTTACGTGCTTTCATTGGACGTTTTGTGGTAGTCTACTTTGATGATATTCTGATTTATAGCAAATCTTTAGAGGAACATTTGGATCATTTACGTCTGTTTTCAATACTTTACGTGATGCACGCTTGTTTGGTAACCTTGAGAAGTGCACCTTTTGCACCAATCGAGTTGCGTTCTTGGCTATGTTGTTACATCACGTGGTATTGAAGTGGATCCAGCCAAGATTGAAGCTATTGAGAATTGGCAGCCCAAGACGGTCACACAAGTGAGGAGTTTTCTTGGCCTCATGGTTTTTATAGGCGCTTTGTTAAAGACTTTGGATCAATTGCCGCTACTGAATGAGCTTACCAAGAAGGATGTGCCCTTTGTTTGGGGCGATGCACAACAATGTGCCTTCGTCATATTGAAAGATAAGCTAACACATGCTCCTTACTCCAACTTCCTGATTTTACTAAGACTTTTGAGCTTGAATGTGATGCTAGTGGAATTGGTTTGGGAGGGTGTTATTACAAGAGGAAAACCTGTTGCATATTTTAGTGAGAAATTGAGTGGGGCTAGTCTGAACTATTCTACTTATGATAAAGAATTATATCGTTGGTTCGACATTAGAAACTTGGCAACATTATCTATGGCCTAAGGAATTTGTTATTCATTCGATCATGAATCTTTGAAGCATATTCGTAGTCAAGCTAAGTTGAATCGTCATGCAAATTGGGTTGAATTTATTGAGTCTTTTCCTTATGTTATCAAACACAAAAGGGTAAAGATAATATTATTGTCGATGCTTTGTCACGCCGTTATGCTTTGTTATCTCAACTTGACTTCAAAATATTTGGATTGGAAACTATTAAGGAACAATATGTGCATGATGCTGAATTTAAAGATGTGTTGCAGAATTGTAGAGATGGTAGAACTTGGAACAAGTTCGTCTTCAATGATGGATTTGTGTTCCGTGCTAACAAACTATGCATTCCAGATAGCTCTTGTCGTCTTTTGTTATTACAGAGGCGCATGGAGGAGGATTGATGGGACACTTTGGTGTCAAGAAGACGGAGGATGTTCTTGCACACTTCTTTTGGCCACGTGCGTCGCGATGTTGAGAGATTTGTGGCACGCTGCACTACTTGTCAAAAAGCTAAGTCTCGCCTTAATCCACATGGTTTATATATGCCTCTTCCTGTTCCTAGTGTTCCTTGGGAGGATATTTCTATGGACTTTGTTTTGGGATTGCCACGAACACGTAAGGGAGGGATAGTATTTTGTTGTTGTGGATCGGTTCTCTAAGATGGCACATTTTTTTCCTTGTCATAAACGGATGATGCTTTGCATATTGCTGATTTGTTCTTCGTGAAATTGTTCGTTTGCATGGTGTGCCAAATACTATTGTCTCTGATCGTGATACTAAATTTCTTAGCCACTTTTGGAGATGTTTATGGGCTAAGTTGGGGACTAAATTGCTGTTTCGTACTAGATGTCATCCCAAACCGATGGTCAAACCAAGTAGTAAATAGAACTTTGTCTACTATGTTACGGGCTGTTTTAAAGAAGAACTTAAAATTGTGGGAAGAGTGTTTACCTCATATAGAATTTGCTTATAATCGTTCATTGCATTCTACCACAAAGATGTGCCCATTTGAGATTGTGTATGGTTTTGTTCCTCGTGCACCTATTGATTTATTGCCTTTACCTTCTTGATTGCAACATAATTTGGATGCTACACAACGCTGAAATGATATTAAACTTGCATAAGACTACCAAAGATAACATTGAACACATGAATGCTAAGTATAAACTTCTTTGGGGATAAAGGAGAAAGCATGTTGTGTTTGATGTTGGCGATCTTGTTTGGTTACATTTGCGTAAAGATCGTTTCTGATTTACGCAAGTCTAAGTTAATGCCACGTCTTCTGGTCCCTTTAAGGTGTTAGAGAGAATCAATGATAATGCATATAAACTTGAGTTGCCTGCAGACTTTGGTACGGTTAGTCCTACATTTAACATTGCAGATTTGAAGCCTTACTTTGGTGAGGAAGATGAGATTGCGTCGAGGACGACTTCAATTCAAGAAGGGGAGCATGATGTGGACATCCCTACTATTGATACAACCGTTGTACCGACAGCAACACACATACAAGGACCCATCACAAGATCTCGTACAAACAACTTAACTATCATGTACTTTCGGTTCTTGTAACTATTCCTTACATACATGAGAATATGATGCTGCCTAAATCAGATATGTTTCTTACTCTTAGGAATGATGGACCAAGCATGGATGAGAGGGACAAGCATTGGAGCATGGCCATGCATGGTGATGGCAGCAAGCATGTGATGATCCAAGAGAAGGCCACGGATGAAGATTTCGTAACTTTGAGGCCACCATAATGAAGAAAGAAGGCTTGGACGAAATATTCAAGATCAATACTTACTTAATTCGTCCATAGCATAATATGGTGTCATGACACCTTTATTTTGGGCCAGCCCATGTAATTTTCGCAGGATTTTAATTAGCCACTTTTTAGAGTCCAGATTTGAGGAAAAGGACTTTTAGGTTGGATTCGCCACCACTTCCATGGCTGGCGAAACCCCACCTTTTCGCCTTAAATACGCCCCATAGCCGAACCTCTAGACTCGGATTTTGTTTAGACATTAAGTTAGCCATAGTCGCAACTTCGCCAAGGCTCGAGGCGCAGAGGCCTCTTGTACTTCGCACCTATTCGTGATCCCACCTCTTTCAATAAAGCTTTCCTCTTAATCCGCAATATCTTGATTGCAATATTGGTTCTTACTTGTTCTCGATTTCGTAGGAATTAAGACCTCACTGGTCAGCCGATCGTGTTCCCGCAGGATCGGTAACCTCCAGGAGATTGGCCTAGCGATTGCATTGGCGCTCGTGCTCGCACGTGTAGTCGGATCGTCAAGCCCGAACTCCACCAAATCGACTATCATCATCTCATCGAAAGATCGGACACCTTTGCCCTATCAGTAGGAAGTGAGCTTTCATAGAGGAACGGATTCACCTTTGGAGTCCATGGCGACTTGGCGTAAGTTGGAGACCTTGATGTAGTAACGACCGTAGGTCGGGCTGCATCATCTCCCCCCCTTCAAAAAGAGTCGTCCTCGACTCTACATGCTCATCACAAAGTAGAAGCGGTCGAGAGACCTTCTTGATCCTGGGGTTCACCTTATAGTCGTCCTCGGGAAGATTGACTTGACAACACTTCATTGTTCCTTCACCTTCCTTGAAGCCTACAAAGCTCACAACAAAAGCAAAGCAACACTCAAAGCGTAGCCAATTCATGAAGATTATAGCATGAGTCCTCAAGTAGAAGGGAGTCACCTTAGCTTGTAGAGATAGCTCGGTGAAGGGTAGCCATATGTAACTCTCTTCGGTTCTTCGTGTCAACATATAGTCCATAGAGGTTGACGTGTATGCATTTGTACCTTCATACAACAAAGACCAAGCAACATATGTTTGTGTGTGATAGAGGAGCATGTCATTTGTGGCATGTCCATTCTTGTTCACAACACGATTAGCACAACTCAAGTATAGCAAACGGAATGCATATGCATGGTCAATGTGCATGGAAATCGTTTGAACATCATCCAAATGTGGAAACTCAAAAACTCCATATAACATAGAAGTGGGGCATTCAAAGCATTGGATCCAAATTTCAAACAACATCTTTGATGCAAAGCTTGGAGAATTTGGCAAAAACACAAAAGGAAGCATATCCAAAGAAACAACATTATGTGTGCAAACCAACCATTGGAAAGAGCAATTGTTCAACATGTTGGATGTCACACACAATTCATCAAAAGCAAATATCATGGGAAAATGAGTATCCCAAGCGAAAGCAAAAACAACACGTTTGCAAACAAACCAAGTGGAAGAGAAAGTGGTCCTTATGTTTGTTGCAACAACAAGACGAGATTTTTGGAAGCTCTCATGACAATACATGCTCTTAAAGGAATTGTGGTTGCACACAAAACATCGAGAAGGTAAATTGTTCAACATTTTAGTTGCAACACACAAAGCATCATTATCTAAAAGCGAAGAAACATGAATGTCACAAGGGAAGATAATACCATTAACATGCTTGCAATCAAACCATAGGAAAGAGAAATTTGCCAACATGAAAGATGCAAAGCATGCAAAAGGTATCAGAGCTGGGTTCGATCTTGAACTCACTTGTGGGATGCTCTCAAGAGCTCTTTTTGTCAACTCGTGCTCAACCGAGGTTGACATGATAATGTGGGTACCTACACACATCATACACAAAAGGAAGAATGTGTGTGTGCATGGTAGAGATACACATCATCCATCATGACGTATCTCTTCTTGTGCACATCACCATTAATGTCAATCAAGTATGAAATAGATGCATGGTGAGTATGCAAGTGGGGAACATGCTTATCATGGCAATCATCAAAATCTCCAAAAATTGAGAAAGCTATGGGGGCCATCTCATTATAACGCAGGTGGTCAACATTGTTGCAAGCATTCATCTTATGGCAAACAACGGGAAAAATTGAATGACTAGCATGACAAAGCATGTCCATAGCAATTGGAGGATACACACAAGATGCATAGAATGGCATGTTTATGGCAATGAGTTCGCAATCAAACAATTCCACATGATCGATATGATGCAAAGGCAAATCATCACATGGGAATATGAGTGAAGCATATGTAATGTCACAAGTATCATCCATAGCATGCATATCCTCACAATTCATCATGTCCACTAGTGGGATCATGGCATCATCAACACCCTTATTGTTACCTTGTTCATACCTCTCATATGAAGTGGGTGTTGTGGAAGTAGTGGCCTCCTTGTGGACGACTTCATCTTCTTGGTGTATCCATGGCGTAGCATCTACCATGTACATCTTCTCCATTTGAGGCATCATTGCTTCATAGCATCGGGCGTCTTCATCCATGGAACCTAGCACAACACAAGAGAACACACTAGAGGTAGAGGGTAAGTTGTTAGAATTCGAAATGGTATCACTTGACCTATCAACTACCTCTCTCAACTCACTAGGAGTATCGCTCATGCCCTCCAAGTGGAAGCACTCAATCTCACATAAGGTGGAGTCACTCATGTCACTCGTGTTCTCACTCAAGTGGGCTAAGTGGCTCTCATACTCACATGGGATTGGTACCACATCATCACTCAAGCATATGGGGGTAGGCTCGGTTTCCTCAACTCCATGTGCCTCCTTTGGTGAAGGGATAATCCCATGCTCACCATTCTTGACCTTGTCGCCTCCAAGGTTGGATGCCATAAGATGGGCATCATTTCTCTCCTCCATGGTCGAAGGGAAAATCCCATGCTCGACCGTCTTGTGGCCATCTCGTAGTAGCGGTGGAGGTAGGCTCATGCTATCCAACTTGGCGAAGTAGGCGTCTACATTTTCCTCGTTCGCGAGGTCGTAGAAGTCAAGCGTAGGCTTTGAAGCTTGATGGCGTGGAGGAAGGCTTGCTCTTGGTGCCATTATGGTGGTGGCACGAGTAGTTGAAGGTGCCCTATGATGGTGTCGACGGAGGTCATGGGCGTGCCTTGCCGATGGTCGATGTAGGTGGCGCACTTGGTCGTCCACATGACACTCGCGACGATGATCATTTGCCTTGGCACTCTTCTTGTGCTTGTGGTGCCTTCTTGAGCTTGCTTGAGCATTATGGTTGGTGCTCATCTTGAATTCTTCGTCTTTATGGCGAAGATGCCTTTGACGATGTCTTGTATCCTCTTTATGGTGGCGATGCTCATGAGAGGATGTTTGTCGATGAAGAGTCTTGTTTCTTGGCACCTCTTGATGCATATGATGTTTGGACGCCACTCTTGTTTCGATAGGAGTTGGAGCTTGGCGCCTTGGCGGTGATGAAGCTTGGCGCCTTGGAGATGGTAGAGCTTGACGCCTTGGCGGTGATGGAGCTTGGCGCCTTGGAGATGGTGGCGCTTGACGCCATCTAGGTGGTGGCACATGTCGCCTTGGAGGAGAATCATCGAAGTAGGTGGTGCCCTTTGGCGTGGCACGCTTGGCCTTGAAGGTCATGGAATCTTGATGATGCGCCTCCTCTTGCTTGGCGTAGTAGGCCTCCATCTCCACACGGTGGAGGAATTCTTCATGGCTCATGGAGGAGACATCAAAGTCGATGAAGTTCTCCGTGTCCTCCATGCTTGGCGAGGCGTCATCGATGTCGCACTCGAAGTCGTCCATGCTTGGGGAGTAGTTGTTGGTGTAGTACTCCATATCACCCAAGCATGTGGAGCCATTGTCGGTGTAGTGCTCCATAGGCTCCATGCATGAGGATCCATTGTCGACGTAGAGCTCCATGTCTTCCATGCATGTGGAGTCGTCGTAGGTGTAGTGCTCCGGGTCCTCAAAGCATGCGGAGCCATTTTCGGTGTTGTGCTCCGTCATGTCCTCTATACTTGTGGAGTCTTAGTCATGGTGGCTCATCATGGATTCTTCATAGATATCATCCTCGGTTCCGGAGTCCCTAGACATGATGCACAAGACCAAGTGGTGTATATGGAAGTGGTAGTGGGAGTTAGGGATACAACGTCAAACCTTACTTTACCTTGGAAGATCGTATCGTGCAAGTGGCCACACTTGAGAGCAATAAACCAAGCAAAGTGAAGTTCACGCGGAACACCAAAACCAACTACCAACAAAAAACACACACACACAAGGCCTATGGTGGATAGGTATGGAAAATGGCATGTCAAGAACCAATCCGAAATCAAGATGTTGTAATGGCAAGTAAAGAACCACAATGATCACCAAGCAAACAAGTCAATCCACAAGATAGGAAATATGTACAAGGAAACACACACGGTGGGATAAATGGGACTTGTGCGACGGAGAAAGTGAGCTAAGAACCAAATGATTACCTAGCGAAGACTATAAGCTCGTGTCACACAAGTACAAGGAGAGACGCTAGTTCGATTGCACAAAATTGGTGGGCTACAAGATATGCACAATAAGTACCACCTATATGATGTTCATCGAGCTTGCGCTTCCTATTCTATAAGGCACATGTATATCTCTTTCTTTTTTTTTCTTTTTTTTATTTTTTATTTTTTTTTCTTTTTGTATCACTCTTTTTCTTTTTATTTCTTTTTCACTTGCCTCTTCCTTGTGCCAACAACTATACAAGATAACTATATGAGATAGCGCTCACAATGTTTGCTCGGAATCTACAAGGTATCAAATGTGCATAGCCCAAGCAATCATAAGAGGAACTAGTCTCAATAGGTGTTTATTGCTCGCAAAGATAGTGGGGTTCACAAAGGAATGCAAGTGGGGAGAAGTCGCGGAATGTTTACCTTTCGTCGACGATCTTCACCCTTTATTGTTGGATTCCGCCTTGCCCACGGAATTTGGATGGAGTAGATAGCATGAACCATGTGGATGATGATGTAGGGCTCCTTCTCCTCGTCGAAACGAGCTAAAGAACACCAAAATCCGAGTTCGTATGCAAAAGTTATGCCCAAAACGGTGAGAGGCTGAAATCTGGAACTTGCTGTTTTTGATCAGAATGGGGCGGTAGTACCGGTCTTTTGGGTCCGGTAGTACCGGATTTTGGACCCGGTAGTACCGCTTGGACCTGGGATGCCCAGATTTGACGCGTTTTCGCGATTTTGGGGTGATTTGGGCGGAAAATCTTCAAGAAAAGCACCAAATCGAAGGGGGAAATCAAGGAATTAGGCCATGGGAACGCAAAGGAAGGTAGATCAACAAGTTTAGCAAGTAATCCACGGATCAAAACCTACCAAAACGCACTCAAATCACAGATCGATCCAAAACACGAATTGGGGCTATTTTTGGTGAAATTTTCGAATTTATGGGGAAAAGACCAAAACGATGAGAAATCCGTGGCAACTAAAAGCTGTTGATACCAGATGATGGAGGGGTTAACCTCTTGGGTGCCTGATCTTCACGGATCTCGTGGTCAAATCGATGGGAAAGCGAGGGGAAAGGGAGAAGGTAGCGGAAGCGAACACACACCTCGCGAAGAACACGATGAACACACGCAAAACTCACACGATACAAGACCGATTGCTCCCGAACGGCGGCCACCGGTCCGATAGAATCCTCGCAAGGAAAGATCGTTCAACGTGCTCCCTCAAAAATCCACATCGGAGAGGGAAGAACACATTGAGGAGGGTCTTGACGACTTGGGGGCGAGAAACCGAGAACCCAAGGCCTTGTCCAACGATGGATGCGTGATGCAAAGTCCAATCGAGGTTGGTGACGATAGTCGGTCCCCTTGGTAAAGGGGATGAGGCAAAACTAGAGATTCCACAATGGGGGTTGTCTTTAGTCTATCATCTATGCCTAAGGGATACATGAGGGGTGGGGGCTCTATTTATAGGCCAACCACTAAACAAGGGTAGTTTGGGGATAAACTAGGCGAATAGGTAAGTAAAGGGGGATACATGGGCTGTGGCCCAACTAGTGCGCGCAGGCACTGACATGACCGGTAGTACCGGACTTGGGACCGGTAGTACCGGTCATCACCGGTAGTACCGCTTTGGGGACCGGTAGTACCGCTTGCGGGCGGTAGTACCGCAAGCCGATCAAAGGCTTCAAGCAGAGTAACGGGCGGTAGTACCGCTGACCGGTAGTACCGGTTCCGCCGACCGGTAGTACCGCTTGAACCTGGCAGCTGCTGAACTGTCTTCTTCCTCCTCTTCCAAGCTTCCGTCTTGTCGGGCTTGATGCTCAGACTCCTCCCTTGCCTCCGCATCGTCGGTGTGAACCTATCATGAATATGTGACGGAGTATGAAGTAGCATACCATTCAATAGGGTAGGAAGTGAGCTTTCATAGAGGAACGGATTCACCTTTGGAGTCCATGGCGACTTGGCGTAAGTTGGAGACCTTGATGTAGTAACGACCGTAGGTCGGGCTGCATCACGATTGCTCCCGAACGGCGGCCACCGGTCCGATAGAATCCTCACAAGGAAAGATCGGTCAACGTGCTCCCTCAAATCCACATCGGAGAGGGAAGAACACCTTGGGGAGGGTCTTGACAACTTGGAGACAAGACATCGAACTCCAAGGCCTTGTTCAACGATGGATGCGTGATGCAAAGTCCAATCGAGTTTGGTGACGATAGTCGGTCCCCTTGGTAAAGGGATGAGGCAAAACTAGAGATTCCACAATGGGGGTTGTCTTTTGTCTATCATCTATGCCTAAGGGATACATATGGGGTGGGGGATCTATTTATAGGCCAACCACTAAACAAGAGTAGTTTGGGGATAAACTAGGCGAATAGGTAAGTAAAGGGGAATACATGGGATGTGGCCCAACAGGTGCGCGCAGGCACATACATGACCGGTAGTACCGGACTTAGGACCGGTAGTACTGGTCATCACCGGTAGTACCGCTCTGGGACCGGTAGTACCGCTTGCAGTCTTGGAGCATCCTTTGGAGCCGCCAAGATCGGTAGTACCGCTTGGACTGGCACACCGCCTTCTTCATCTCCTCTTCCAAGCCTCCATCATGTCGGGCTTGATGTTCCGGGCTTCCTCCCTTGCCTCCGTACTGGTCGGTGTGAACCTATCATGCATATGTGACGGAGTATGAAGTAGCATACCATTCAATAGGGTAGGAAGTGAGCTTGCATAGAGGAACGGATTCACCTTTGGAGTCCATGGCGACTTGGCGTAAGTTGGAGACCTTGATGTAGTAACGACCGTAGGTCGGGCTACATCATCCCCCCTTCAAAAAGAGTCGTCCTCGACTCTTCATGTTCATCACGAAGTAGAAGAGGTCGAAGGACATCCTTGATCCTGGGGTTCACCATATAGTCGTCCTCAGGAAGATTGACTTGACAACACTTCAATGTTTCTTCACCTTCCATGAAGCCTACAAAGCTCACGACAAAAGCGAAGCAACACTCAAAGCGTAGCCAATTCATGAAGATTTTAGCATGAGTCCTCAAGTAGAAAGAAGTCACCTTAGCTTGTAGAGATAGCTCGATGAAGGGTGGCCATAGGTAACTCTCTTTGGTTCTTCTTGTTAACACGTGGTTAGTAGAGGTTGACGTGTATGCACTTGTACCTTCACACAACAAATACCAAGCAAAATATTTTCGTGCGTGATAGAGGAGCATGTCAAATGTGGCATGTCCATTCTTGTTCACAACACTATTAGTACAAGGCATGTATAGCAAATGGAATGCATATGCAAGGTCAAAGTGCATGGAAATCGTTTGAACATCATCCAAATGTGGGAACTCCAAAACTCCATATAACATCTTATTGTGGCACTCAAAGAAATCGAATAGAAATTTTATCAACATCTTTGATGCAAAGCTTGGAGAATTTGGCAAAAACACAAAAGTAAGAATGTCCCAAGCGACATCATTATGTGTGCAAACCAACCATTGGTAAGAGAAATTGTTCGACATGTTGGATGTCACACACAAATCATCAAAAGCAAATTTCATGGGAAAATGAGTATCCCAAACGGAAGCAAAAACAACATGGTTGCAAACAAACCAAATGAAAGAGCTAGTGGTCCTTATGTTTGTTGCAACAACAAGACGAGATTCTTGGAAGCTCTCATGACAATTCATGCTCTTAATGGCATTATGGTTGCACACAAAACATCGGAAAGGGAAATTGTTCAACAATTTTGGTGCAACACACAAAGCATCAAAATCCAATAGCAAAGAAACATGAATGTCACAAGGGGAGACAATACCATTAACATGCTTGCAAGCAAACCATAGGAAAGAGCAATTTGTCAACATGAAAGATGCAAAGCATGCAAAAGGTATCAGAGCTGGGTTCGATCTTGAACTCACTTGTGGAATGCTCTCTAGAGCTCTTTTTGTCAATTCGTGCTCAACCAAGGTTGACATTCTCGTGCGGGTACCTACACACATCATACACAAAAGGAAGAACGTGTGTGCATGGTAGAGATACACATCATCCATCATGACGTATCTCTTCTTGTGCACATCACCATTAATGTCAATCAAGTATGAAATATGTGCATGGTCAGTATGCAAGTGGGGAACATGCTTATCATGGCAATCATCAAAATCTCCAAAAATTGAGAAAGCTATGGGGGCTATCTCGTTATAATCCATGTGAAAAGTATTGTTGCAAGCAAAACAATTGATAGACAAATTATTCAACTTATGGCAAGCAACAGGAGAAATTGAATGACTAACATGACAAAGCATGTCCAAAGCAATTGGAGGATACACACAAGATGCATAGCATGGAATGTTTATGGCAATGATATTGCAATCAAACAATTCCACATGATCAATATTATGCAAAGGCAAAGCATCACATGGGAAAGTGGATGAAGCATATGTAATGTCACAAGTATCATCCATAGCATGCATATCCTCACAATTCATCATGTCCACTAGTGGGATCATGGCATCATCAACACCCTTATTGTTACCTTGTTCATACCTCTCATATGAAGTGGGTGTTGTGGAACTAGTGACCTCCTTGTGGACGACTTCGTTTTCTTGATGTAGCCATGGCGTAGCATCATCTTCATGCACCATGTACATCTTTTCCAATTGAGGCATCATTGCTTCATGGCTTCGGGCGTCTTCCTCCATGGAACCTAGCACAACACAAGAGAAAACACTAGAGGTAGAGGGTAAGTTGTTAGAAATCGAAATGGTCTCACTTGACCTATCAACTACCACTCTCAAATCACTAGGAGTATCACTCATGCCCTCCAAGTGGAAGCACTCAATCTCACATAAGGTGGAGTCACTCATCTCACTCTTGTTCTCACTCAAGTGGGCTAAGTGGCTCTCATACTCACATGGGATTGGTACCACATCATCACTCAAGCATATGGTGATAGGCTCGGTTTTCTCAACTCCATGCGCCTCCTTTGGTGAAGGGAAAATCCCATGCTCACCATTCTTGACCTTGTCGCCTCCAAGGTTGGATGCCATAAGATGTGCATCATTGCTCGCCTCCATGGTCGAAGGGAAAATCCCATGCTCGACCGTCTTGTGGCCATCTTGTAGTAGTGGTGGAGGTAGGCTCATGCTATCCAACTTGGTGAAGTAGAGGTCTTCATTTTCCTCGTTCATGAGGTCTTCGAATGCAAGCGTAGTCGTTGAAGCTTGATGGCGTGGACGAAGGCTTGCTCTTGGTGCCATTTTGGTGGTGGCACTAGTAGTTAAAGGTGCCTTGTGACGGTGTCGACGGAGGTCATTGGCGTGCCTTGCCGATGGTTGGTGTAGGTGGCGCACTTGGTCATCCACATGACGTTCGCGACGATGACCCTTGTCCTTGGCACTCTTCTTGGTGAGTTGTTGTAATGAGTGCAAAGCATCATTAATCTTGGCGACCCTGCTCATTGTTTTGTCGAAGTAGTTGTCCATGTCCTTGTTGAAGTTGTGGAGGTCGCTCTCGAACTTGTCCATTTCATGGTGGACCTTGGCGCACTCGAGGTGTAGGCTCCGTCTTGGCCGGTGCGACTTGAGGAGCTTGTCGTTGTCGTTCTTGAAGTCGCCCATGCTTGGGGAGTCATTGTTGTTGTAGCACTCCATGTCACCCAAGCATGCGGAGCCATTGTTGGTGTAGTGCTCCATCATGTTATCCATGCTTGTGGAGACATAGGAATGGTGGCTCATCGTGGATTCTTCATAGAAATCATCCTCGGTCAGGGAGTCCCTAGACATGCTTCACAAGACCAAGTGTTGTATATGGAAGTGGTAGAGGGTGTTATGGATACAACGTCGAACCTTACTTTACCTTGGAAGATCGTATCGTGCAAGTGGCCACACTTGAGAGCAATAAACCAAGCAAAGTGAAGTTCACGTGGAACACGAAAACCAACTACCAACAAAAAAACAAACACACACAAGGCCTATGGTGGATAGGTATGGAAAGTGGCATGTCAAGAACCAATCCGAAATCAAGATGTTGTAATGACAAGTAAAGAACCACAATGATCACAAAGCAAAACAAGTCAATCCACAAGATAGGAAATATGTACAAGGAAACACACACGGTGGGATAAATGGGACTTGTGCGACGGAGAAAGTGAGCTAAGAACCAAATGATTACCTAGCGAAGACTATAAGCTCGTGTCACACAAGTACAAGGAGAGACGCTAGTTCGATTGCACAAAATTGGTGGGCTACAAGATATGCACAAAAGTACCACCTATATGATGTTCATCGAGCTTGCGCTTCATATTCTATGAGGCCCATGTATATTTCTTTTTTTTCTTTTTCTTTTTCTTTTTCTATTTTTTTTCTTTTTGTATCACTCTTTTTCTTTTTATTTCTTTTTCACTTGCCTCTTCCTTGTGCCAACAACTATACAAGATAACTATATGAGATAACGCTCACAATGTTTGCTCGGAATCTACAAGGTATCAAATGTGCATATCCCAAGCAATCATAAGAGCAACTAGTCTCAATAGGTGTTTGTTTCTCGCAAAGATAGTGGGGTTCACAAAGGAATGCAAGTGGGGAGAAGTCACGGAATGTTTATACCTCTGGTCGACGATCTTCACCCTTTATTGTTGGATTCCGCCTTGCTCACGGAATTTGGATGGAGTAGATAGCATGAATAACGTGTATGATGATGTAGTGCTCCTTCTCCTCTTCGAAATGAGCTAAAGAACACCAAAATCCTAGTTCGAATGCAAAAGTTATGCTCAAAACGGTGAGAGGCTGAAAATCTGGGAACCTGCTGTTTTTGATCAGTACCGGGCGGTAGTACCGGCTTTTTGAGCGGTAGTACCGTAACGGGCGTCTGAGTACCGTTTAGGTACCGGGGAGGTGCGGTAGTACCGGGTTTTGAGCCCGGTAGTACCGATTGGTCCCGGGACGCCCAGATTTGACGCGTTTTCGCGATTTTGGGACGATTTGGCCGGAAAATCTTCAAGAAAAACACCAAATCGAAGGGGGAAATCAAGGAATTAGCCTATGGGAACGCAAAGGAAGGTACATCAACAAGTTTAGCAAGTAATCCATGGATCAAAACCTACCAAAACGCACTCAAATGACAGATCGATCCAAAACACGAATTGGGGCTATTTTTGGTGGAATTTTCGAATTTATGGGGAAAAGACCAAATCGATGAGAAATCCGTGGCAAAAAGCTGCAGATACCAGATGATGGAGGGGTTAACCTCTTGGGTGGCCCGATCTTCACGGATCTCGTGGTCAAATCGATGGGAAAGCGAGGGGAAAGGGAGAAGGTAGCGGAAGCGAACACACATCTCGCGAAGAACACGATGAACACACGCAAAACTCACACGACACAAGGACGATTGCTCCCGAACGGCGGCCACCGGTCCGATAGAATCCTCGCAAGGAAAGATCGGTCAACGTGCTCCCTCAAATCCACATCGGAGAGGGAAGAACACCTTGGGGAGGGTCTTGACAACTTGGAGACGAGACATCGAACTCCAAGGCCTTGTTCAACGATGGATGCGTGATGCAAACTCCAATCGAGTTTGGTGACGATAGTCGGTCCCCTTGGTAAAGGGATGAGGCAAAACTAGAGATTCCATAATGGGGGTTGTCTTTAATCTATAATCTATGCCTAAGGGATACATGAGGGGTGGGGGATCTATTTATAGGCCAGCCACTAAACAAGGGTAGTTTGGGGATAAACTAGGCGAATAGGTAAGTAAAGGGGAATACATGGGCTGTGGCCCAACAGGTGCGCGCAGGCAGATACATGACCGGTAGTACCGGACATAGGACCGGTAGTACCGGTCATCACCGGTAGTACCGCTCTGGGACCGGTAGTACCGCTTGCGGTCTTGCAGCATCCGTTGGAGCCGTCAGTAGCGAGCGGTAGAAGGGACGGTAGTATCGCTGACCGGTAGTACCGGTTCCAACAACCGGTAGTACCGCTTGGACCTGGCAGCTGCCGACCTGTCTTCTTCCGTCTCCTCTTCCAAGCCTCCGTCTTGTCGGGCTTGATGCTCCGGGCTTCCTCCCTTGCCTCCGTACTGGTCGGTGTGAACCTATCATGCATATGTGACGGAGTATGAAGTAGCATACCATTCAATAGGGTTGGAAGTGAGCTTGCATAGAGGAACAGATTCACCTTTGGAGTCCATGGCGACTTGGCGTAAGTTGGAGACCTTGATGTAGTAATGACCGTAGGTCGGGCTGCATCATATAGTGGCTCCACATAACTCATCAAGCATGTCATCAAGGCGCGGTATAGGATGTCGATAACGTACGGTGATAGCATTGATTGGATGGCAGTCCATGCATAACCGCAACGTATCATCCGTTTTTGGAACTAGAATCACGGGAACCGCACTTGGGCTAGTGCTTACTTGAATCAAACCTTTGGAGACGAGTTGGTTGATTTGTCGTTCTATCTCCTTCGTCTCCTCCGGGTTCGTGCGATACGCGACGCGGTTTGGGAGTGGGGCGCCGGGTATGAGGTCGATGCGGTGGTCGATTCCACGAAGAGGAGGTAGTCCATGAGGAAGCTCTTCGGGGAATACATCTTGAAATTCCTGCAAGATAGCCATCAAAGAAGGAGGAACAGTTGTCAAGTCATTAGTTCCTTGCGCTAGTCCCTTGCATACAAGGACATAGTGCAAGATAGATGGGTTGTTCCGCACTTCTCTCATCTCACTTTTGGTGGCAAGAAGAACACTCTTAGTTTTTCCAATCGAGTTTGGCTTGTGGCACTCACTCACTATAGTGTGGTTCTCTCGCTCACCACTCTTCTCACAAGGTGTTTTTGTGTATTGCGCCCTCGCTAAAGCCTTTGCATTGTCCGCAATTATTTGGCTAGGAGTCATTGGTTGCAACACACAAGTTTTTTCAAGCCATTTGAAGGTATAAGTGTTTGAGTGACCATCATGCAAAGCACGCTTGTCATATTGCCACGGCCTTCCTAGCAACATATGGCAAACTGTCATTGGGACCACGTCACATTCCACCGTGTCCTTGTATGGTCCAATTGAGAACGTTACTGAGACGGTTTGCTTGATCTTGACGGATCCTTGGTCACTTATCCATTGTATATGGTAGGGGTGTTTATGCGGATGGAGGGTGAGATTGAGTTTCTCACACAATTCCGTGCTTGCGAGATTGTGGCAACCTCCTCCATCGATGACAACTTTGATGGACTTCCCATTGATACCGGCACGAGTTTGGAAGATGTTTGATCGTTGGTCTTCATTCTCATTGTCTTGAGTAGTTAAGACCCTTGTGACCACAAGCGATGGACTAGCGTCATGCTCACACACAAGTAGTTCTTGGTCCTCTTCCAAATGTTGCTTGTCAATGCTTCCTTGACCCTTGCATCAAACTCATCTTCACTCAAGTATTCTTCGTCGCCATTGTCATGGATGAACAAAACTTTCTTGTTCCCACACGCGGCCGACTTGTGTCCTTTGCCTCCACACTTGTAGCACTCACCACTGAATGGTTGATCATCCCTTGTGTATTTGCCACTTGGGGGCTATTTTCCTTTAGGAAGTGTTGGCTTGAAAGGAAGCTTGGTGGTACTTGATGAGCTTCCACTTGGTGTTGTTGGAGTATTGGTTGGTGCTTGCTTGTAGGTGAAGTACGACTTTGGCTTGTTGTTCTTGATGTCCTCTTGCACTTGACGCTCGGCCTTTGATGCGATGTGCACAAGCTCAACCATGTTGTTGTACTTTTGGAACTCGGTGATGCGCTTGATTGGATGGTTCAAGCGATTGAGGAAACATGCCATAGTTTGCTCATCCCGCTCTTCAATGTTGGCGCGGATCATGTTGAGCTCCATTTGCTTGAAGTACTCTTCCACGGTCTTTGTCCCTTGACTAAGCGTTTGAAGCTTGTTGAAAAGGTCACGCGTGTAGTGCGAAGGAACAAAGCGGGATCTCATATGAGCCTTCATATCTTGCCAAGTTGAGATTGGAGGCTCTTATTTTTCTTCACGAGCTAGTTGGACTTGTTCCCACCAAAGGTTGGCATACTCATCAAACTCGAGGGATGCCATGGCCATCATCTTCTCATTACTATAGTTGTGCATGCGGAAGATCTTGTCAACCTTGAGCTCCCATGAGAGGTATTCTTCGAGTTCATTGGAACCGGTGAACTTGGGCATGGTGAACTTAATCTTGCCGAAAGTTTCTTTTTCGTTGCGGTTCCGGTGTCGACGGTTGCCATGATTTTGGCGGCCATCTTCATCATCCGAGCTCTCATGTCTTGCTTGGTGATGATGGCGTTGCTCTTGCGGTTGTTGAGGTGCCGCGTTTGGTGGTGGAACTGGTTTTGACGACGAGCTTGGGGAGCTTGCTCGTGTTGTTGGCACTGTTGAGGACGAGGAGGAGGAAGAGGTTGATGGTCCTCACGACGAGCTTGGGGAGCTTGCTCTTGTTCTTGTCGTGGTTGATGCCCATGAGCGTTGTCTTGCACCATGTGGCGAGGATAATGTCGATCAGCATGCGCAATGGGCTGCTCTCCTTCTTCTTGATGTGGAGGAGGCTCATCATGATGATCATGTTGTCGACATTGACGTTCATGTCGATGATGACGCCTTGGTGGATCTTCGAGTGCTTCACGCCGACGGTGATCTTGTTCGTCCACTTCGGATGCTTCACTTGATGTTGAGAGAACACGTCGTTGACGATGGGTTTGGTGGTCCGCATGAGGTAGTTCTTGTTGAATCACAAGTGCCCTTTGTTGAGGCCGGTTCGCTTCACGTCTTGGAGGTCTTGCGGAGAGGTCACCATCATAGCTTGAGGTCGCGGCGTGTCGCGGAGATGGTACCACTTGAGAAGAGCTCATGGATTGAAGAACGGTTGCATCCCGGTGCCTTGAAGCGTGATGGCGAGGAGCGCTTGATTCACTTGAGGAGTGTCTGATGAGCTTGAGTCGCGCGATCGTGGCCTTGCGAGCCCATCAATGAGGCGTTAAAGCTTCTCATCCGTTGAGGCGAGGGCGCGACCAAGAGCTTCATTTATGTGGTCGAGGTTGTGTTGCATGGCATGCATTTGTCCTCGGACTTCTTCAAAGCGGTTTTCGATGTTCTTGAATTCCACGTGGGCTTCGCTAAATTGTTCATCTTTGCGCCGCTCAAGAGCTTCACAAAGGTAGTTGAATTCACCTCGGACCTTCCAATGATCCCATCGCGTCATGTATTGTGTGTCGTCCTCCGGATGGGGTGGTTGGGACGGCTCTCCATTCCTGTCCATGATGCAAAGCCGACAAGGGTTGTATATGGAGAAAGAGGATGTGGGGAGTTAGCCGTTTACCTCACCTTGGAGATTATATCAAACCAATTGCCACACTTGAGAATTAATGGCGTGCAAAGTGAAATCGCAAAGAAACTCACACACCAATACGCTACAACTCTCAAAAGCTTTTTGGTGGAAGGTTAGGATTGTGGAAAACCAAACGAAACGATCCAAGCAAAAGGTTATTGTTCTAAGTGGTAAAGAACCAAAGATCAAAAGCAAAAGGATACGATCTACAAAAACACGGAAAAACGCACACGTGGAGAAAAACGGGGTTAGCACGACTATGAAAATGAGCACAAAAGGTCCTAACGAAGACTACGCTCGGTTGTCGTGCCAACTCAAGGAGAGACCACAACTCGTTTGCCAAAAGAGGATAAGCAACAGATTTGTGCACTTGCCTTGGTGCGCTCTTTCCTCTCTCTTTTTGGCTTACAAGCTTGGTATTCTCTTTTTATTGGGAGACTATGTATCTTTCTATTTTTTTTTATTCTTTTTCTCCCTCTTTATACTACTATGTTAACTTTTGTATTTGGCCTCACACTCTCACTTTCCAAAGGCAAGTGCACAATGCTTAGACAAACACAAAATGAGTTGCTCTCATAGTATAGATACACACAAAGGAAGATATGGGGCTGTCAAAGTGGCGCAAGTTATACCTTTGGTATTGTTGACGACTTGCAACCGTTGGTGGGGATGATGTTCAAGTGTCGCGGTGTCATTGAGCGCGTGGTGACTTTGATGCGGAAGCAGTTGTTAAAATGGCGACAAACACGCGAAACACGAACAAGTTAAGGGGAATAGTCAGCAAACGAAGGTGAGGCGTCAAAGAGAAAAGGAACACGGTCAGAGGCGCGCGGTAGTACCACCAGGCTCGACCGGTAGTACCGGAGGGCGGTAGTACCGCCAGCGACTTCAGTAGTACCGGTGACTTCGACCGGTAGTACCGCCAGGCGCGGAACTGGAACGAGATCAACTTGACAAAATCCTCAAATTCGTGGTGATCTGACCGAAAGGGTGGGCTAGGAACATAAAAAGGCTATAGATCGACTCCAAAAGCAACAAATCTATGGACCAAAACCACGAAAAACTCACCAAATCCAAAGATTGATTCGAAGGCAAACTGGGGCTCTTTTTGGTGGGATTTTCGATTTTAAGAAAAATTGGGGGGAAATTCGTGATCAACCTTGCTCTTGATACCAATATGTTTTGGGGAAACCCCTTGGGGTGGCCCGATCTTTCACGAATCTCTGCGGGGATCGAGGGAAATCGGTGGAGGGGAAGAGGGGACGAAATCCACGAACACACGCACACTAAGATCCCGATGAACTCACGCACACAAATCACGATACACGCCGATAACTCACGCCGGTGGCAACCGGTCCAACATAATCTCTAGGATCAGTGTTGGGCGAAGCTCTCTCTACGACCAACAACGGGGGACGAGGTGCTTGGTGAGATCTTGACGACTTGGGGGCGAGAAACCGAGAACCCAAGGCCTTGTACAACTTGAACGCACTAGGCAAGATCCAAGAGGTTGTGGATAATAGGGTGCCCCTTGGTAGGAGCATGAGACCAATAGATGAAAGATCCTCAAAGGGGTGTCCTCAATCTATTATTATCCAAGTCTAGGGTTTACAACGGGGGGTGGTGATGTGGACATCCCTTCTATTGATACAACCGTTGTACCTAGACCCATCACAAGATCTCGTGCCAAACAACTTAACTTTCAGGTACTTTCGTTTCTTGGAACTATTCCTCACATACATGAGAATATGATGCTGCCTAAATCAGATGTGTTTCTTACTCTTAGGAATGATGGACCAAGCATGGATGAGAGGGACAAGCATTGGAGCATGGCCATGCATGGAGATGGCAGCAAGCGTGTGATGATCCAAGAGAGGGCCACGGATGAAGATTTCAGAACTTTGAGGCCACCATCATGAAGAAAGAAGGCTTGGACGAAATATTCAAGATCAATACTTCATGAATTCGTCCATAGCATAATATGGTGCTGCGACACCTTTATTTTGGGCCAGGCCCATGTAATTTTCGCAGGATTTTAATTAGCCACTTTTTAGAGTCCGTATTTGAAGGGAAAAGGACTTCTAGGGTTGGATTCGGCCACCACTTCCATGGCTGGCCGAAACCCCACCTTTTCGTCCTTAAATACTCCCCATAGCCGTCACCCTAGACTCGAATTTTGTTTAGACATTAAGTTAGCCATCATAGCAACTTCGCCAAGGCTCGAGCGTCGCAAAGGCCTCTTGTACTTCGCACCTATTCAGGATCCCACCTTTTCAATAAAGCTTTCCTCTTAATCCGCAATATCTTGATTGCAATATTGGTTCTTACTTGTTCTCGATTTTAGGTAGGAATTAAGACCCTCGCTGGTCAGGCTGATCGTGTTTCCGCAGGATCGGTAACCTCCTGCGATTGCATTGGCGCTCGTGCTCGCACGTGTAGTCGGATCGTCAAGCCCGAACTCCACCAAATCGATTATCATCATCTCATCGAAAGATCGGACACCTTTGCCCTATCAAGTGGTATCAGATTTCAGGTTGCTCGGTGAGATTTTACTGTTTTCGTAGATTAGATCTGTTTTTACCTATAACCCACGAAAAAGCCAAAAACACAGTTAGAGTTTAGATCCATCCCATAACCAATCTATGCCTCGCATTATATTTTCAGTTTTTGCATTGTTGAATTTATGTCTACATCGTCGCGTCGAGTTGCTGGTCTTAGTGTCTCGTCCCTTAGAGTTTCGAGTTCTGATCATAGTAGTCACCGCCACACTCGCCGATCACCGCCACCATATTCCACCACCATATTCCGCCACCATATTTCGCCGCCATACTCCCATCCACCATAAACCCTAATACTCCGCCACCGCCTTCCTACCGCGACACAGATCCGATCAGTTTTCCTGTCGCGATACGAGTCCAAGTAGAGTTATTGTTTCCTAGTTATTTCTTTTTACTCTCCTTCTTTGTTGTTTCCATGTTAAGCTAAAGTCCATGTCGAGCTCCGAGTCCGGTCGTAAGTCCAGAAGGAGAGCAAAAAAAAATCTGGCTATACTAGTTTTCGACCCGGGGGTCACTTTTCTCCATCGGCCGTTATAGTGATTTTCTGCATCTCGGTTCGCTTTTCAGGGTGCCATATCATCATACATTGCTTGTTGTGTAGCGTCGTGACATCGTTGGTGATTTAGGCTCGCGTCTCTAGTACGATCTAGCCTAGGACCAGCACAGTACCGTCGTTGAGCATTCTTTCAACTTTTGCATTGCTGTTTTGATAATTGCTAACCCCCTTTGCTAAGCCTTCCCAGATCTCCACAGGTATTCTCCACGTGCGGTGTCTCGACTCCTGGTAATCGCTTGGTTCAATCTCTGGACCCACTGATCCTCGCGGTTGCACATCGCCTTTGCCTGCTGTTTGGTAAGAACTTGTAAGAGCTTCGTATATTGCTTAACGGATTACGCGTGACTTTCACCATCTTTATGTAGTATATACCTGTGCTTTTTAAAGGACTAACCATGACAGATACTTCGCGGAACCCTGCCACAATGACGAACGAAGAACTACATGCCCACTTCTCTGAGCTCTTGGTCAGTCGCGCTGAAGACGTGGATACGCCTAGGGGAGTTTGACACCAAGCTCACCAACGCCGTGGACAAGATCGATGGACTCGAGAAATCCTTCAACGCCAAGCTTGACGCTCGGTTCAAGGAGATTTTGAACAGATTACCCGCACCCGCACCCGTACCTGGCGCACGGCGCATTCCGATCACGGGTCGGATCATTGCTGTCACCGACCTCAGCTGCATTGCGACGACGACCTCGGACTTCTGCATGGCCGCTATGACATTGGGGACAGACGACGGGTACTACTACGACCCCGACGACGACGATCTGTTTGACGAGGAGGTTGAACAACTTCCACAGGTACCTGCTGGCCGTCCCCGACATTACTACAGCAACGCTCGACCACCGGTACGTGATGATGATCATGTTGCAAAGCTTAAATTAAATATTCCATCTTTTGAGGGTAAATATAATCCTGATGCATATCTTACATGGGAGATGGAAGTAGAACAACGTTTTGCATGTTTAAAATATCCTGAGAATATGCGTGTTAGTGCTGCTACATGTGAATTCACTAAATTTGCTTATCTTTGGTGGTCTGAGTATTGTCGTTTAAATCCTACTACTATTCCTAGTACTTGGACTGCTTTAAAAACTGCTATGCGTGTTCGTTTTGTCCCTCCCACTTATCAACGTGATTTACTAAAGAATCTGACACGTTTAGAGCAAGGGAAAAATTCTGTAGAAGAGTATTATCAGGAATTGCAAACGGGGATGGTTCGGTGTGGTCTTGTTGAATCTAATGAACAAATGCTTGCACGTTTCTTTGGTGGATTAAACAAGGACATTCAACACATATTAGATTATAAGGAATATAATTCTATCACTCGTTTGTTTCATCTTGCTTGCAAAGCTGAACGTGAAGTGCAGGATCGCCAACCACCATGGAGGTGGACTAATAATTCTGCAGGCCGCACATCCACTTGGACATCGCGACAATCAGCGCCTCCTTCTCGTGATTCGCCACCAGCTACTACCACATCCAAGGCCACCACAAGATTTCCAGCTGCTCCTCCACCATCATCCAATGCTCCCGTCAGAGTGCATCTTCTATGGCTTCCACGGGTAAGACAAAGGATATATAATGCCGCAAGTGCTGGGGTTTTGGTCATATTGAGAGACAGTGCACAACACAACGTGTGATGATGGTGCGGGAGGATGGTCAATACGATTCAGCGAGTGACTTTGATGAAGATACATTAGCCCTTATTTCTGCTCGAGATGGAGACAATTCTAATGCTGATGAAGAGCCAGAGGTAATGGGAGTCAAGTCACGATCAATACAAGAGTTTAATTACACAACGTGTGTTGAGTGTGCAATTGAGCAAATCTGAACAAGATCAACGACACAACCTGTTCCAAACACGTGGTGTTGTCAAGGAAAGAGCTATACGGATCATCATTGATGGAGGGAGTTGTAATAATCTGGCTAGTGTTGACATGGTAGAGAAGCTTGCACGTCCAACAAGACAACGCACACATTCATATTACAGCCAATGGTTTGAGAGTTCTCGCAAGATCAAGGTAACATGAACGGTACGCGTGCATTTTACTATTGGTACATATTCTGATTTTGTTGATTGTGATGTTGTACCTATGCAAGCTTGTTCTTTGTTACTTGGTAGACCATGGCAATTTGATAGAGAATCTGTTCATAATGGCAAAACTAATCACTATTCTCTTATGCATGATGGAAAGAAAATTGGTCTAAAACCTATGACTCCCGAACAGATTTTAAAAGATGATCTTGCTAGAGCTAGTAGAGCTAAAACTGAGGAGAAAAATAAAAGTGAGAATCAGATTGTTGCTGCAGATTTTGTACCACCAAAGAATACTAAATCTGATTCTACACATGCTACTGAAATTCGTTTGAAGAGTCCATGTATGCTTGCAAATAAAATTGATATTGCTGAACTAGATGTACACAATACTCAATGTTATGCAATTGTCTGCAAAGAGGTTTTGTTTTCATTTGAGGATATGCCTCCTTCTTTGCCACCTGTTATTGCTAACCTTTTGCAGGAATATGAGGACGTCTTTCCCATTGAGCTGCCACCAGGACTACCTCCTATTAGAGGAATTGAGCACCAAATTGATCTAATTCCTGGTGCTACGTTGCCCAACCGCGCGCCATATAGAACCAATCCAGAGGAGACAAAGGAGATACAACGCCAAATTCAGGAACTACTCGACCGAGATCATATTCGTGAGTCCCTTAGCCCCTGTGTTGTTCCTATTATTTTGGTACCTAAGAAAGATGGTTCTTCGCGCATGTCTACTGATTGTAGAGCTATCAATAATATCGCTATTCGATATCGTCATCCTATTCCACGTTTAGATGACATGCTTGATGAATTGAGTGGCTCTACCATGTTTTCTAAAGTTGATTTGCATAGTGGTTACCACCAGATTCGTATGAAATTAGGAGATGAATGGAAACCAGCATTTAAAACTAAGTTCGGTTTATATGAGTGGTTCGTGATGCCGTTTGGTTTAACTAATGCACCCAGCACTTTCATGAGATTAATGAACGAAGTTTTACGTCCTTTCAGTGGAATTTTTGTGGTAGTCTACTTTGATGATATTCTGATTTATAGCAAATCTTTAGAGGATCATTTGGACCATTTACGTGCTGTTTTCAATGCTTTACGTGATGCATGTTTGTTTGGTAACCTTGAGAAGTGCACCTTTTGCACCAATCGAGTTGCGTTTCTTGGCTATGTTGTTACATCACAGGGTATTGAAGTGGATCCAACCAAGATTGAAGCTATTGAGAATTGGGCGCAGCCCAAGACGGTCACACAAGTGAGGAGTTTTCTTGGCCTCGCTGGTTTTTATAGGCGCTTTGTCAAAGACTTTGGATCAATTGTCTACCGAATGAGCTTACCAAGAAGGATGTGCCCTTTGTTTGGGGCGATGCACAACAATGTGCCTTCGTCATATTGAAAGATAAGCTAACACATGCTCCCTTACTCCAACTTCCCGATTTTACTAAGACTTTTGAGCTTGAATGTGATGCTAGTGGAATTGGTTTGGGAGGGTGTTATTACGAGGGAAAACCTGTTGCATATTTTAGTGAGAAATTGAGTGGGGCTAGTCTAAACTATTCTACTTATGATAAAGAATTATATGCGTTGGTTCGGACATTAGAAACTTGGCAACATTATCTATGGCCTAAGGAATTTGTTATTCATTCTGATCATGAATCTTTGAAGCATATTCATAGTCAAGCTAAGTTGAATCGTCGTCATGCAAAGTGGGTTGAATTTATTGAGTCTTTTCCTTATGTTATCAAACACAAAAAGGGTAAAGATAATATTATTGCTGATGCTTTGTCGCGCCGTTATACTTTGTTATCTCAACTTGACTTCAAAATATTTGGATTAGAAACTATTAAGGAACAATATGTGCATGATGCTGAATTTAAAGATGTGTTGCAGAATTGTAGAGATGGTAGATGATGGGGCAAAGGTGTCCGATCTTTCGATGAGATGGCGATAATCGATTTGGTGGAGTTCGGGCTTGACGATCCGACTACACGTGCGAGCACGAGCGCCAATGCAATCGCTAGGCCAATCTCCTGGAGGTTACCGATCCTGCGTGAACACGATCACCGACCATGAGGGTCTTAATTCCTACCTGAAATCGAGAACAAGTAAGAACCAATATTGCAATCAAGATATTGCGGATTAAGAGGAAAGCTTTATTGAAAGAGGTGGGATCCTGAATAGGTGCGAAGTACAAGAGGCCTCTGCGACGCTCGAGCCTTGGCGAAGTTGCGACTATGGCTAACTTAATGTCTAAACAAAATCCGAGTCTAAAGGTTCGGCTATGGGGCGATTTAAGGTGGGGTTTCGCCAGCCAAGGAAGTGGTGGCGAATCCAACCCTAAAAGTCCTTTTCCCTCAAATACGGACTCTAAAAAGTGGCTAACTAAAACTGCGAAAATTACATGGGCCTGGCCCAAAATAAAGGTGTCGCAACACCATATTATGCTATGGACGAATTCGTAAAGTATTGATCTTGAATATTTCGTCCAAGCCTTCTTTCTCCATTATGGTGGCCTCAAAGTTCTGAAATCTTCATCCGTGGCCTTCTCTTGGATCATCACATGCTTGTCGCCATCTCCATGCATGGCCATGCTCCAATGCTTGTCCTCTCATCCATGCTTGGTCCATCATTCCTAAGAGTAAGAAATGTATCCGACTTAGGCAAGATCATATTCTCATGTATGTAAGGAATAGTTCCAAGAAACGAAAGTACCGATAGTTAAGTTGTTTGGCACGAGATCTTGTGATGGGTCCTTGTATGTGTGTCAGTAGGTACAACGGTTGTATCAATAGTAGGGATGTCCACATCATGCTCCCCTTCTTGAATTGAAGTCGCCTCGACGCAATCTCATCTTCCTCACCAAAGTAAGGCTTCAAATCTGCAATGTTAAATGTAGGACTAACTGCACCAAAGTCTGCAGCAACTCAAGTTTATATGCATTATCATTGATTCTTTCTAACACCTTAAAGGGACCAGACGTGGCATTAACTTAGACTTATGTAAATCAGAAAACGATCTTTACGCAAATGTAACCAAACAAGATCGCCAACATCAAACACAACATGCTTTCTCCCTTTATCCCCAAAGAAGTTTATACTTAGCATTCATGTGTTCAATGTTATCTTTAGTAGTCCGATGCAAGTTTAATATCATTTCAGCGTTGTGTAGCATCCAAATTATGTTGCAATCAAGAAGGTAAAGGCAATAAATCAATAGGTGCACGAGGAACAAAACCATACACAATCTCAAATGGGCACATCTTTGTGGTAGAATGCAATGAACGATTATAAGCAAATTCTATATGAGGTAAACACTCTTCCCACAATTTTAAGTTCTTCTTTAAAACAGCCGTAACATAGTAGACAAAGTTCTATTTACTACTTCATTTGACCATCGTTTGGGGATGACATGTAGTACTAAACAGCAATTTAGTCCCCAACTTAGCCCATAAACATCTCCAAAAGTGGCTAAGAAATTTAGTATCACGATCGAGACAATAGTATTTGGCACACCATGCAAACGAACAATTTCGAAAGAACAAATCAGCAATATGCGCAGATCATCCGCTTTTATGACAAGTAATAAAGTGTGCCATCTTAGAAAACCGATCCACAACAACAAAAATACTATCCCTGCCCTTCTGTGTTCGTGGCAATCCCAAAACAAAGTCCATAGAAATATCCTCCCAAGGAACACTAGGAACAGGAAGAGGCATATATAAACCATGTGGATTAAGGCGAGACTTAGCTTTTGACAAGTATTGCAGCGTGCCACAAATCTCTCAACATCTCGACGCATACGTGGCCAAAAGAAGTGTGCAGCAAGAACATCCTCCGTTTTCTTGACACCAAAGTGTCCCATCAATCCTCCTCCATGCGCCTCTTGTAACAACAAAAGACGAACAGAGCTATCCGAATGCATAGTTTGTTAGCACGAAACACAAATCCATCATTGAAGACGAACTTGTTCCAAGTTCTACCATCTCTACAATTATGCAACACATCTTTAAATTCAGCATCATGCACATATTGTTCCTTAATAGTTTCCAATCCAAATATTTTGAAGTCAAGTTGAGATAACAAAGCATAACGGCGTGACAAAGCATCAGCAATAATATTATCTTTACCCTTTTTGTGTTTGATAACATAAGGAAAAGACTCAATAAATTCAACCCACTTTGCATGACGACGATTCAACTTAGCTTGACTACGAATATGCTTCAAAGATTCATGATCAGAATGAATAACAAATTCCTTAGGCCATAGATAATGTTGCCAAGTTTCTAATGTCCGAACCAACGCATATAATTCTTTATCATAAGTAGAATAGTTCAGACTAGCCCCACTCAATTTCTCACTAAAATATGCAAGGTTTTCCTCTTGTAATAACACCCTCCCAAACCAATTCCACTAGCATCACATTCAAGCTCAAAAGTCTTAGTAAAATCGAAGTTGGAGTAAGGAGCATGTGTTAGCTTATCTTTCAATATGACGAAGGCCTGTTGTTGTGCATCGCCCCAAACAAAGGGCACATCCTTCTTGGTAAGCTCATTCAAATTGATCCAAAGTCTTTGACAAAGCGCCTATAAAAACCAATGAGGCCAAGAAAACTCCTCACTTGTGTGACCGTCTTGAAATTGGCCAATTCTCAATAGCTTCAATCTTGGCTGGATCCACTTCAATACCCTGTGATGTAACAACATAGCCAAGAAACGCAACTCGATTGGTGCAAAAGGTGCACTTCTCAAGGTTACCAAACAAACGTGCATCACGTAAAGCATTGAAAACAGCACGTAAATGGTCCAAATGTTCCTCTAAAGATTTGCTATAAATCAGAATATCATCAAAGTAGACTACCACAAAACGTCCAATGAAAGCACGTAAAACTTCATTCATTAATCTCATGAAAGTGCTAGGTGCATTAGTTAAACCAAACGGCATTACTAACCACTCATATAAACCGAACTTAGTTTTAAATGCTGTTTTCCATTCATCTCCTAATTTCATACGAATCTGGTGGTAACCACTCGCAAATCAACTTTAGAAAACATGGTAGAGCCACTCAATTCATCAAGCATGTCATCTAAACGTGGAATAGGATGACGATATCGAATAGTAATATTATTGATAGCTCTACAATCAAGACACATGCGAAGAACCATCTTTCTTAGGTACCAAAATAATAGGAAAGACAAGGGCTAAGGGACTCACGAATATGATCTCTCCGAGTAGTTCCTGAATTTGGCGTATCTCCTTTGTCTCCTCCGGATTGGTTCTATATGGCGCGGTTGGGCAACGTGGCACCAGGAATGAGATCAATTTGATGCTCAATTCCTCTAATAGGAGGTAGTCCTGTGGCAACTCGAAATACGTCCTCATATTCTGCAAAAGGTTAGCAATGGTGGCAAAGAAGGAGGCATATCCTCAAATGAAAACAAAACCTCTTTGCAAACAATTGCATAACATTGAGTATTGTTTACATCTAGTTCAGAATATCAATTTTATTTGCAAGCATACATGGACTCTTCAAACGAATTTCAGTAGCATGTGTAGAATCGATTTAGTGTTCTTTGGTGGTATAAAATCTGCAGCAACAACTGATTCTCACTTTTATTTTTCTCCTCGTTTTAGCTCTACTAGCTCTAGCAAGATCATCTTTTAAAATCTGTTCGAGTCATAGGTTTTAGACCAATTTTCTTTCCATCATGCATAAGAGAATAGTGGTTAGTTTTGCCATTATGAATGATTCTCTATCAAATTGCCATGGTCTACCAAGTAACAAAGAGCAAGCTTGCATAGGTACAACATCACAATCAACAAAATCGAATATGTACCAATAGTAAAATGCACGCACTGCTCTTGTTACCTTGATCTTGCGAGAACTCTCAAACCATTGGATGTAGTATGAATGGGCGTTGTCTTGTTGAAGCGCAAGCTTCTCTACCATATCAACACCGCCGATTATTACAACTCCTCCATCAATGATGATCCGTATAGCTCTTTCCTTGACAACACCACGTGTTTGGAACAGTTGTGGCGTTGATCTTGCTCAGATTTGCTCAATTGCACACTCAACACACGTTGTGTAATTAAACTCTTGTATTGATCAGCCCATTACCTCCGCTCGTCATCATCATCGAATTGTCTCCATCTCGAGCGTAAATAAGGGCTAGTGTATCTTCATCGAAGTCACTTTCAGAATCGTATTCACCATCTTCGCACCATCATCACACGCTGTTGTGCACCTCTCAATATGACCAAAACCCCAAGACTTGCGGCATTGTATATCCTTAGTATTACCCGTGGAAGCCATAGAAGATGCACTACGGAGCATTGGATGATGGTGGAGGAGCAAATGAAATCTTGTGGTGGCCTTGGATGTGGTAGTAGGCGGAGGCGAATCACGAGGAGCGATTGTCGGGATGTCCAAGTGGATGTGCGACTGCAGAATTATTAGTCCTCCTCCATGGTGTTTGGCGATCCTGCACTTCACGTTCACTTTGCAAGCAAGATGAAACAAACGAGTGATAGAATTATATTCCTTATAATCTAATATGTGCTGAATGTCCTTGTTTAATCCACCAAAGAAACGTGCAAGCATTTGTTCATTAGATTCTACAAGACCACACCTAACCATCCCCGCTTGCAATTCCCGATAATACTCTTCTACGAATTTTTCCCTTGCTCTAAGCGTGTCGATTCTTTAGTAAATCACGTTGATAAGTGGGAGGTACAAACGAACACGCATAGCTTTTTAAAGCAGTCCAAGTACTAGGAATAGTAGTAGGATTTAAACGACAATACTCGGACCACCAAAGGGAAGCAAATTTAGTAAATTCACATGTAGCAGACTAACACGCATATTCTCGTGGATATTTTAAGCATGCAAACGTTGTTCTACTTCCATCTCCCATGTAAGATATGCATCAGATTATATTTACCCTCAAAAGATGGAATATTTAATTTAAGCTTTGCAACATGATCATCATCATTACGCATCGGCGTTGCGGTAGTAATGTCGGGACGACCGAGGTTGTTCAACCTCCTCGTCAAACGGATCGTCGCCGTCGGGTCGTAGTAGTACCCGTCGTCCCAATGTCGCAGCAGCGCGGAAGTCCGAGGAACGCTGCCGCAGCAGAGCCGCGGTGCGGCGGCAACCCGAGCCGTGATCGAATGCGCCGCACCATGTGGGTGCGGTCGGTAGGCAATCGGTTCAAGCTCCTTGAACCGAACGCAAGCTTGGCGTTGAAGGATTTCTCGAGTCCATCGATCTTGTCCACGGCGTTGGTGAGCTTGGTGTCAAACTCCCTAGGCGCTGTCCACGTCTTCGAGCGCGGAGAAGTGGGCATGTAGTTCTTCGCTCATGGTGGCGGGGTTCCATGGTTAGTCCTTAAAAGCACGGTATATACTACAGAATATGGTGGAAGTCACGTAATCCGTCAAGCAATATACGAAGCTCTTACAAGTTCTTACCAAACAGCAGAAAAGGCGATGTGCAACCACGAGGATCGGTGGGTCCAGAGATTGAACCAAGCGATTACGAGTCGAAACACCGCACGTGGAGAGTATCTGTGGAGCTCGGGAAGGCTTAGCAAAGGGTCGCAATTATCAAAACAGCAATGCAAAAGTTGAAAGAATGCTCAACGATGCGGTGCTGGTCCTAGGCTAGACCGTACTAGAGACGCGAGCCTAGATCACCAACGATGTCACGACGCCGACACAACAAGCACTGTATGATGATATAGCACCCTAAAAAGCGATCCGAGATGCAGAAAATTACTAGGATGGCGAGTGTCTAGAACTGATCTACGGGGTCTAAAAAGAGGTTAGCCCCCCAAATTTTTTTTTCGAAATTTTTTATTTTGCTCCGGAAAGCGCGCAGGCGCCAAAAAAATATCGCTATAACGGCCGATGGAGAAAAGTGATCCCCAAAGCCGAAAACCAGTATAGCCAGAAAATTTTTTCGGAGGCGGTTCCAGACTTTTTTTTTTTTTTTGCTCTCCTTCTGGACTTACGACCGGACTCTTAGCTCGACACGGAAATAACAAAGAAGGAAAGTCAAAAGAAATAACGAGGAGAGACTCGTACCACGGAAAAACTGATCGGATCGGTGGTAGGAAGGCGTGGCGGAGTATTAGGGTTTTATGGTGGCGGGGTATATGGCGGAATATGGTGGCGGTGATCGGCGAGTGGCGGTGACTAGTATGATCGAACTCGAAACTCTAAGGGACGAGACACTAAGACCAAGAACTCGACGCGACGATGTAGACACAAATTCAACAATGCAAAAAGAAAAGATAATGCGAGGCGAGATTGGTTATGGGATGGATCTAAACTCTAACGTGTTTTGGCTTTTTCGTGGGTTATAGGTAAAACAGATCTAATCTACGAAAAAAGAAAATCTCACCGAGCAACCTGAAATCGATACCACTTGATAGGGCAAAGGTGTCCGATCTTTCGATGAGATGGCGATAATCGATTTGGTGGAGTTCGGCTTGACGATCCGACTACACGCAGCGCCAATGCAATCGCTAGGCCAATCTCACGGAGGTTACCGATCCTGCGTGAACACGATCACCACCTGACCGGGTCTTAATTCCTACGAAATCGAGAACAAGTAAGAACCAATATTGCAATCAAGATATTGCGGATTAAGAGGAAAGCTTTATTGAAAGAGGTGGGATCCTGAATAGGTGCTACAAGAGGCCTCTGACGCCGAGCCTTGGCGAAGTTGCGACTATGGCTAACTTAATGTCTAAACAAAATCCGAGTCTAAAGGTTCGGCTATGGGGCGTATTTAAGGCGAAAAGGTGGGGTTTCGCCAGCCATGGAAGTGGTGGCGAATCCAACCCTAAAAGTCCTTTTCCTCAAATCTGGACTCTAAAAAGTGGCTAATTAAAACCTGCGAAAATTACATGGGCTGGCCCAAAATAAAGGTGTCATGACACCATATTATGCTATGGACGAATTCAAAGTATTGATCTTGAATATTTCGTCCAAGCCTTCTTTCTTCATTATGGTGGCCTCAAAGTTCTGAAATCTTCATCCGTGGCCTTCTCTTGGATCATCACATGCTTGCTGCCATCTCCATGCATGGCCATGCTCCAATGCTTGTCCCTCTCATCCATGCTTGGTCCATCATTCCTAAGAGTAAGAAATGTATCTGACTTAGGCAGCATCATATTCTCATGTATGTAAGGAATAGTTCCAAGAAACGAAAGTACCTGATAGTTAAGTTGTTTGGCACGAGATCTTGTGATGGGTCCTTGTATGTGTGTTGCTGTAGGTACAACGGTTGTATCAATAGTAGGGATGTCCACATCACATGGTGTGCCAAATACTATTGTTTCTGATCGTGATACTAAATTTCTTAGCCACTTTTGGAGATGTTTATGGGCTAAGTTGGGGACTAAATTGCTGTTTAGTACTACATGTCATCCCCAAACTGATGGACAAACTGAAGTAGTAAATAGAACTTTGTCTACTATGTTGTGGGCTGTTTTAAAGAAGAACTTGTGGGAAGAGTGTTTACCTCATATAGAATTTGCTTATAATCGTTCGCTGCATTCTACCACAAAGATGTGCCCGTTTGAGATTATAAGATCCCTCCTTTGTAAAGGAAAAGGATCCCTGTGATTGCAATGCTAGTCCCTGGATCATTGCTAGCATCCACAGTTTAAGATGAAGTACACAGATACAAAGGTCATTTATTACATCCATTCCAGAGATAAAACATAGTCTTTTACAATTCAAGGCCACAGGCCTAATACAAGAGTTTTGGAATAAGTAAATAAACATAAGTCTTCATCTTCATGTGCCATAGGAAAGCATGTTGAGTGTAGACTCATGACACCTAATCATCATCGGAGTAACCTGCAACATCACAAGTTACAGCCACAGTGGGTCAATACTTTGGAATAGAATTGGCAAGTGATACCTTAGTAAATTTTTAAGTGGACTATATTACTATATGCATTTTGGCTAAGTGTAGCTTGGCTTGCTTTGCTCAAAATAGGTTTTTCCTATTAGTTGAAATCTCTAAGTTTTTCTTTGTCAAAAACTTTTCCCAAGAAACCACCAATAGACATTGGGGTCCTTCACCCTTGTTCACCCACAAGTTTTACTTAGAAGTTGGAGTGATGAGATTCTTGATAGCTTCCATGTCTTGATGCTCAAGTTGTCCATTGCCATGGACTTGGCTAAGTACTTAGATTTTTCCAACTGCAGAGGTTGTGCACTTTCCCCACCAGACTTGGTTTCCCAAGACAGGACCCTTCAGAAGCCTTTCCTTAGACCAAATGGACGCACTCCAACCTATCATTCCCACTACCACCAACTGTCCAAATGGCTAAGTTCTAGCATCTTATGTGATCCAGGCAGAGCCCATATTGCCAAGTGGCTGCACTATAAGCTTCTCAACATTTGGCCTCTAAAATCCCTTTGTGCCTGGGTGGCATACCACAAGTGAGATACACAAGGTAAACCATGTCCATGGGCCTTGTGTAACCACTCAACCAAAAACCACCATTCAAGTCCCATTCCACCCAGGAGGTTCATTGACTTAGTTGTTTTATTAAGAAAACATAAGTCCAAAGACTTAGAAATATTTTCATCATAGCATGTATATACTTTACCAACCCTTGTTTGCTACTAGCTAGGCTAAGCATGGCATAGTAACTTAACTTAGGAAATTTCCTAGCAATTCTACAACTACTTAGGATTTCCCAACATAGCATTTGGCAAAATAGTAACATGCAAGACTTAGCAAAATATTTCTAATGCTTGTACAAAATACAGGGATGGAAATACTCATGAAGTACCACTTGCCTTGGTAGTTGGGAGAGTAGCACTCTTCACAATCACAATCAATAGCACCAAAGTCTACACAAAGAATAGTAGCACAAAATTATACAAATTCATATACAAACATAAATATATGCATGCATGCAAAATGCTAAGTGATGATTTTTAAAACCCAACCAAGCAAGTGCATAGTACTGAATCATAACCAAGTTAAAAACTTGCTAAACCAAGTTTATTTTACACTAAAACATTTTCCTAAACAATTCCTATACTCAAAATAGTCCTAAACAAGTTTCTGCAAATAAATTCATTTTAACAGAAACTAAACATTAAACACATTGCATAAACAGAAAGGGCTTGTTTCCCTGATTCCAACGATATAAAATTTGCAAAAATCTAACGTGGGAATCAAAAGTTATAGCCATTTCAATTTTTGATCTAAATCTGATTTCAAATCTGTTTTTGAATCAAACCCTAGCCACGCGTCTTAATCCTATTGGTTGATACCGTTTCGCTCAGGATCACCCTCCTGCGCCGTTGGATCTATTTAAAACACACGGCTCAGATCTACCCATAACGGTTCGCTAAATGATCTAATTCTATACGTAGGATCCAGATCTGACGGCTCTGGATCAAGCAACCAAAACGGGACGGCGCTGGCGGCGACTACTGGCGGCGGCGAGTTCTGTCTGCGGCGGCGCGGCGCTACAGGTCGTCCGGAGAGGCAGGAGTAAGCTTACCAGGTTCGCAGCATCGAGGAGAAGCTCAACCTAGCAGTGGCTTGACGAGGGGCGCACGGGCACGGTCGCTGAGGCTCGTCGGAGTTGCGGCGGCGTCTGTCGCTTGCAGTCGAGGTCGCTGGCGAGGCTCCGCGTCCTCCTAGTACAAGGCAGAGGGTTCAGAAGATGCGCAAGTGACTAGCGAACCAGTTGGTATCAAGGGGAAAGCGAGGGGCGCTCGGGACTTACCGCTATCGCTCGCCGGAGTCGAGCGACGGCGCAGGTGGTTGCGGGCATGAACGGAAATGACGACCTGGGTCACGAGCAGGCAAAAGAAAGGTGTCAGCAGATGCACAAGATCATGCTGGGCGTGATAGTTTGAACCAGAGAGAGGGGGGCGGTCGAGGCTCACCGGAATTAGTCACCGGAGTCGTCGGTACTGCAGGGCTTCAAGGTCAAATGCGCGCAGCCTGGTGGCGGAGTGAGCGAGGAGAGTGGGGGGAAATGACCGCTGTGCAGAGGGGATTATGTAGGCGAGAGGGGAACGACGATCAAGCGCGGAATCAAGGGCAATTAAGCGTGAATCAATCGCGGCAGTAATGGGCGGAGGAAACGGCCGGCGACGGGGTCGGGCGCGATTTGGGGAAGACGAGGGTGAGCTGGCGAGGTCCACCAGTCAGTGAGTGAGACGGAGAGGGGGTGGGGTCAGGGTGTCAGCGACCGCGTGGGTGCGTCTGCGCGTGCGAGCGAGCGAGAGAGTGGCCGGGTGGGCTAGTTGGGCCGGTTCTGCTGCTGGGCTAGAATAGGAGCGCCTGGCCCTTTTCTTTTGTTTATTCCTTTTCTTTTTCTGTTTTGATTTTCAGGAATGGTTTTCAAATGAATTCAAATTCTCTTTGAATTCAAATCTTTCTGGGGTTTTTGCAGTGTGCAACATACTCAAATCTAGGTATAAAACCATGTGGTTACTTTGAAAAGGCTTGGTCATTTTTGGAAAACAAAATAATAGGGACATTGCACTTGGTTTGCAAATGTTTGAAAATGGTTTTTGAAACCATTTCTATTTTGTAAAATTTTGTTCAAACTCTACACTCGAGCCAAACAATATAGAAGCAACCAAACTTGGTTTTTAAAACACTAAGCTCTCAAGTGAGGATGGGCATCTGATTTAAGTTGGCTCACATAAAAAGATAGCACTATGTGCTTCTGTTTTCTGGAATGAGTTTGAAATTGATCTCAATTCTATATGCATGCATGAATGATATGCAATCTTTGAAATCATGATTTTAGGGATGTTACAAATCTAACCCCCTTAAGGTGAATCTCGCCCTCGAGATTCGGATTGGCTAGCAAATAGGTGAGGGTGGTCTTTCCGAAGATCATCTTCTCTTTCCCATGTTGCTTCCTCTTCGGAATGATGATTCCACTACACTTTGCAAAACTTGATAGTCTTTGTCCTTGTGACCCTTTCTGCAGTCTCAAGAATCTTGATAGGTTTCTCTTCATAAGTGAGATCACTTTCTAGTTGAACCTCCTCCAAAGGTATAGTATCCTTCAAAGAAGTTTCTTCCATTTCTGGGTGACATTTCTTAAGCTGACTCACATGAAACACATTATGGACAGCTGACAGAGATTCAGGCAATTCAATTTCATATGCAACTTCTCCTTTGCGACTCAAAATCTTGAACTGTCCAACATATCTTGGTGCCAATTTTCCTTTGAATCCGAATCTTTTCACTCCACGAAGTGGTGACACTCTAAGATAGGCTCTATCACCAACTTCGTAGGTGACTTCTCTACGCTTAGGATCTGCGTAGCTTTTCTGTCGGGACTGTGCTATCTTCAACCTGTCCTTCACCATTTTGACCTTCTCTTCGGCTTCTTTGATAAGATCTGGCCCGAATAAACTTCTTTCCCCCACACCATTCCATAATAATGGGGTGGTACACTTTCTTCCATAGAGAAACTCAAACGGTGCCATCTCAATGCTGGCTTGATAGCTATTGTTATAAGAAAATTCTGCGTAAGGCAGACTTTCATCCCAACTGGCTCCATAGTCTAGGGCACATGCCCTCAACATGTCTTCTAGAATTTGATTAGTCCTTTTCGTTTGTCCATCGGTTTGAGGATGAAAAGCAGTACTGAATTCCAATCTCGTTCCCAATGACTCATGTAGCTGTCTCCAAAAATGGGAAGTGAATTGAGTCCCCTATCAGATACAATACTCTTGGGCACCCCATGTAGACATACAATTCTACTCATGTAGATTTTGGCTAACTTGGCACTTGTATAAGTTGTCTTCACGGGTATGAAATGAGCCAATTTAGTTAGGCGATCCACTACTACCCATATGGAATCATATCCTGATTTGGTCCTTGGTAATCCGGTAATGAAATCAATACCAATCTTGTCCCACTTCCAATCAGGAATAGGGAGTGGTTGGAGCAAACCTGCTGGTTTCTGATGCTCCGCTTTTACTCTACTACACACATCACACAACGCAATATGTTCGGCGATGTCCCTCTTGAGATTATTCCACCAAAATCTTTCTTTCATGTCCATGTACATTTTGGTGTTACCCGGGTGAATAGAATACGGAGAGTTGTGTGCTTCTTGCAGAATCAGTTTCCGCAACTCCGGATCTTGTGGAACACAGATACGTTTCCCATGCCATAAAGTACCCTGTTCGTCTTCATGGAAATTTTTAGCCTTCCCTTGGCCAATCTTTTCCTTAATCTCTTCAATTTCCTTATCAGTCTTCTGAGATTCTCGAATCTTGTCCAACAAAGTGGGTTGAACATCTAAAGACATGAGATGTCCTTCAGGCACAATCTCCAATCTGAGTTCTCTGAATTGGGTACACAAATCATCTGGAAATTCTCCTTTGGTAAGGCCATTTACAAATACCTTACGACTTAGAGCATCTGCTACAACATTTGCTTTATCGGGGTGGTATTGCAAACTTAAGTCATAATCCTTGATAAGCTCTAGCCATCTCCTTTGTCTCATATTAATTTATTTCTGAGTGAAGATATACTTCAAACTTTTGTGATCTGTGAACACTTCACATCGCTTTCAAAAAAGATAGTGTCTCCATGTTTTGAGTGCATGGACGACAGAGGCTAACTCTAAATCATGAGTAGGATAGTTTACTTCATGAGTTTTGAGTTGTCTCGAGGCATAAGCCACAACTTTACCGTCTTGCATAAGTACTACACCCAAACCTTGATGAGATGCATCACAATATACTTGGAAATCCTTTTCCAAATTTGGCAGACACAAGACTTGATGCAGCCCGTCCTACGACCGCTACTACATCTACTCCCACGAGCTCCCCAAGTGGACCCATGACTCGCGCCCGAGCCAAACTCCTTCAAGCTAAGGTGAACTCGCTCCTCTCCTTGTGTGACTTCGACACACCCTTGGATGGCTTGCTACTTCATACGCATACACTGTGCATCATCAGGTACGAAGAGAAGGACCCAAGGGATGGAGGGAAATCAACCGGTCGCTGCCAGACGCAAGCGGTACTACCGGTTGAGACGACCGGTACTACCGCTCCAAGCGGTCCTACCGGCCCCAGCTACCGCACGCTCCAGGAAGCACCACCCCACGCCCTAGACGCAAGCGGTACTACCGGCCCAGCAACCGGTACTACCAGACAGCGGTACTACCGCCCCCTCCTACCGCTCGCCACAGGCGCCTCCGACGGAAGCTCCAGGCCCTCAAGCGGTACTACCGCTCCCGGAGCGGTACTACAGGTTACCACCGGTACTACCGGTTGCCAGACCGGTACTACCGGCCCTGACTGATCCTGAACGCCTAAGTTCGGCCCTGTGCCTTGTAACCCTACCTATAATTTACCTTTTCGTTCCAAAACTACCCCTGTTTTGTGGCTAGACTATATATAGCCCCCACCCTCCATTGTAAACCTTAGACTTGGATAATAATAGATATTAAGGAAACCCTTTGAGGACTTATATCTATTGGTCTCATGCTCCTACCAAGGAGCACCGGATTATCCACCCCCCTCTTTGATCTTGCCTAGTGCGTTCAAGTTGTACAAGGCCTTGGGTTCTCGGTTTCTCGCCCCCAAGTCGTCAAGATCTCACCAAGCACCTCATCCCCCGTTCTTGGCGTGGAGAGCGAGCTTCTCCCAACACCGATCCTAGGGATTATGTTGGACCGGTTGCCACCGACGTGAGGAGTAGGCGTGTATCGTGTTTTGGTGTGTGTGTGTTCGTGGTTTTCATCTCCTTCCTCGATTTCATCCTCCGACCACCGCTTTCCCCTCGTTTCTCGTGGAATTCGTGAAAGATCAGGCTAACCCCAGGGTTACCCCATAACAAGACTGGTGCTGTCACAAGTCTCTTCTTCGACTCCTGAAAGCTGAGTTCACAACCTTCAGACAAAGCAAACTTCTTGTCCTTCTTTAACAATTCATTCATGGGCTTAGCTACCTTAGAGAAATTCTCGATAAACCTTCTGTAGTAACCTGCTAAGCCAAGGAAACTGCGAACTTCTTTCACGGACTTGGGAGATTCCCATTCAACACAATTTGAAACCTTAGCAGGATCAACTGCTACACCATCCTTTGTCATAACATGACCAAGAAAACCAACTTCCTCTAACCAGAACTCACACTTGCTGAATTTGGCATAAAGTTTATGCTCTCTCAACTTCTCAAGTATCAAACGCAAATGTCCTTCATGTTCTTCTTTGCTCTTGGAGTATACTAAGATGTCATCGATGAAAACGACAACAAACTTGTCAAGGAATTCCATAAACACTTTGTTCATCATATTCATGAAGTATGCTAGAGCATTGGTTAATCCGAAAGGCATTACGGTATACTCATACAATCCATACCTTGTTGTGAATGTTGTTTTAGGTATGTCTTGCTCTCTTATCTTGAGTTGAAAATATCCTGACCGGAGATCAATCTTTGAGAACGCACATGCTCCTTCTAGCTGATCAAACAAGTCATTGATTCTAGGCAAAGGATATTTGTTCTTGATAGTTACCTCGTTGAGTGAACGGTAATCTATGCATAACCTTTGACTTATATCTTTCTTCTCCACGAACAAAACTGGGGCTCCCCAAGATGAAGAACTAGGTTGAATAAATCCTTTCTGCAACTGTTCTCCAAGTTGCTTCTTGAGCTCTTTCAGTTCATCGACTGACATTTTATACGGTCTCTTTGCTATTGGTCCAGACCCTGGTACCAAATCTATCAGAAACTCCACATCTCTATCGGGTGGCAGTCCCGACAATTCTTCCGGAAACACATCCGGATACTCACTCACAATTGGCACACTGTCCATGCTAACCCCCTTAAGAGAATTAAGCATACTCCTTTTTGCTTCAAAACTGGTCTTGAATCTGATCATTTTATTTTCTGGAGTTGTGAGTGAGACAGTATGGTTGGCACAATCTATCACTCCTTTGTATTTAGTCATCCAGTCCATTCCCAGAATGACATCCAATCCTTGGGAGTTTAGAATTATCAAGTTAACGGGAAACTTATAGTACCGGTACTACCGGTAGTACAAGCGGTACTACCTGATAGGGCAAAGGTGTCCGATCTTTCGATGAGATGGCGATAATCGATTTGGTGGAGTTCGGGCTTGACGATCCGACTACACGTGCGAGCACGAGCGCCAATGCAATCGCTAGGCCAATCTCCTGGAGGTTACCGATCCTGCGTGAACACGATCGGCCGACCAATGAGGGTCTTAATTCCTACGAAATCGAGAACAAGTAAGAACCAATATTGCAATCAAGATATTGCGGATTAAGAGGAAAGCTTTATTGAAAGAGGTGGGATCTGAATAGGTGCGAAGTACAAGAGGCCTCTCTGACGCCGAGCCTTGGCGAAGTTGCGACTATGGCTAACTTAATGTCTAAACAAAATCCGAGTCTAAAGGTTCGGCTATGGGGCGATTAAGGCGAAAAGGTGGGGTTTCGCCAGCCATGGAAGTGGTGGCGAATCCAACCCTAAAAGTCCTTTTCCTCAAATACGGACTCTAAAAAGTGGCTAATTAAAATCTGCGAAAATTACATGGGCCTGGCCCAAAATAAAGGTGTCATGACACCATATTATGCTATGGACGAATTAAGTAAGTATTGATCTTAAATATTTCGTCCAAGCCTTCTTTCTTCATTATGGTGGCCTCAAAGTTCTGAAATCTTCATCCGTGGCCTTCTCTTGGATCATCACATGCTTGCTGCCATCACCATGCATGGCCATGCTCCAATGCTTGTCCCTCTCATCCATGCTTGGTCCATCATTCCTAAGAGTAAGAAACATATCTGATTTAGGCAGCATCATATTCTCATGTATGTAAGGAATAGTTCCAAGAAACGAAAGTACCTGATAGTTAAGTTGTTTGGCACGAGATCTTGTGATGGGTCCTTGTATGTGTGTTGCTATAGGTACAACGGTTGTATCAATAGTAGGGATGTCCACATCATGCTCCCCTTCTTGAATTGAAGTCGTCCTCGACGCAATCTCATCTTCCTCACCAAAGTAAGGCTTCAAATCTGCAATGTTAAATGTAGGACTAACCGTACCAAAGTCTGCAGGCAACTCAAGTTTATATGCATTATCATTGATTTTCTCTAACACCTTAAAGGGACCAGCAGCACGTGGCATTAACTTAGACTTGCGTAAATCAGGAAAACGATCTTTACGCAAATGTAACCAAACAAGATCGCCAACATCAAACACAACATGCTTTCTCCCTTTATCCCCAAAGAAGTTTATACTTAGCATTCATGTGTTCAATGTTATCTTTAGTAGTCTTATGCAAGTTTAATATCATTTCAGCGTTGTGTAGCATCCAAATTATGTTGCAATCAAGAAGGTAAAGGCAATAAATCAATAGGTGCACGAGGAACAAAACCATACACAATCTCAAATGGGCACATCTTTGTGGTAGAATGCAAAGAACGATTATAAGCAAATTCTATATGAGGTAAACACTCTTCCCACAATTTTAAGTTCTTTAAAACAGCCCGTAACATAGTAGACAAAGTTCTATTTACTACTTGGTTTGACCATCGGTTTGGGGATGACATGTAGTACTAAAGAGCAATTTAGTCCCCAACTTAGCCCATAAACATCTCCAAAAGTGGCTAAGAAATTTAGTATCACGATCAGAGACAATAGTATTTGGCACACCATGCAAACGAACAATTTCACGAAAGAACAAATCAGCAATATGCAACATCATCCGCTTTATGACAAGGAATAAAGTGTGCCATCTTAGAGAACCGATCCACAACAACAAAAATACTATCCCTCATACGTGTTCGTGGCAATCCCAAAACAAAGTCCATAGAAATATCCTCCCAAGGAACACTAGGACAGGAAGAGGCATATATAAACCATGTGGATTAAGGCGAGACTTAGCTTTTTGACAAGTAGTGCGCATGCCACAAATCTCTCAACATCTCGACGCATACGTGGCCAAAAGAAGTGTGCAAGAAGAACATCCTCCGTCTTCTTGACACCAAAGTGTCCCATCAATCCTCCTCCATGTGCCTCTGTAATAACAAAAGACGAATGAGCTATATCGGAATGCATAGTTTGTTAGCACGGAACACAAATCCATCATTGAAGACGAACTTGTTCCAAGTTCTACCATCTCTACAATTCTGCAACACATCTTTAAATTCAGCATCATGCACATATTGTTCTTTAATAGTTTCCAATCCAAATATTTTGAAGTCAAGTTGAGATAACAAAGCGTAACGCGTGACAAAGCATCGACAATAATATTATCTTTACCCTTTTGTGTTTGATAACATAAGGAAAAGACTCAATAAATTCAACCCACTTTGCATGACGATTCAACTTAGCTTGACTACGAATATGCTTCAAAGATTCATGATCAGAATGAATAACAAATTCCTTAGGCCATAGATAATGTTGCCAAGTTTCTAATGTCCGAACCAACGCATATAATTCTTTATCATAAGTAGAATAGTTCAGACTAGCCCCACTCAATTTCTCACTAAAATATGCAACAGGTTTTCCCTCTTGTAATAACACCCCTCCCAAACCAATTCCACTAGCATCACATTCAAGCTCAAAAGTCTTAGTAAAATCAGGAAGTTGGAGTAAGGGAGCATGTGTTAGCTTATCTTTCAATATGACGAAGGCCTGTTGTTGTGCATCGCCCCAAACAAAGGGCACATCCTTCTTGGTAAGATCATTCAGCGGCGCGGCAATTGATCCAAAGTCTTTGACAAAGCGCCTATAAAAACCAGCGAGGCCAAGAAAACTCCTCACTTGTGTCACCGTCTTGGGCTGCGGCCAATTCTCAATAGCTTCAATCTTGGCTAGATCCACTTCAATACCCTGTGATGTAACAACATAGCCAAGAAACGCAACTCGATTGGTGCAAAAGGTGCACTTCTCAAGGTTACCAAACAAACGTGCATCATGTAATGCATTAAAAACAGCACGTAAATGGTCCAAATGATCCTCTAAAGATTTGCTATAAATCAGAATATCATCAAAGTAGACTACCACAAAACGTCCAATGAAAGCACGTAAAACTTCGTTCATTAATCTCATGAAAGTGCTAGGTGCATTAGTTAAACCAAACGGCATTACTAACCACTCATATAAACCGAACTTAGTTTTAAAAGTTGTTTTCCATTCATCTCCTAATTTCATACGAATCTGGTGGTAACCACTACGCAAATCAACTTTAGAAAACATGGTAGAGCCACTCAATTCATCAAGCATGTCATCTAAACGTGGAATAGGATGACGATATCGAATAGTAATATTACTGATAGCTCTACAATCAGTACACATGCACGAAGAACCATCTTTCTTAGGTACCAAAATAATAGGAACAACACAGGGGCTAAGGGACTCACGAATATGATCTCTGTCGAGTAGTTCCTGAATTTGGCGTTGTATCTCCTTTGTCTCCTCTGGATTGGTTCTATATGGAGCGCGGTTGGGCAACGTGGCACCAGGAATTAGATCAATTTGGTGCTCAATTCCTCTAATAGGAGGTAGTCCTGGTGGCATTTCGGGAAGACGCGTCCTCATATTCACGCAAAGGTTAGCAATAGCGGGTGGCAAAGAAGGAGGCATATCCTCAAATGAAAACAAAACCTCTTTGCATACAATTGCATAACATTGAGTATTGTTTACATCTAGTTCAGCAATATCAATTTTATTTGCAAGCATACATGGACTCTTCAAACGAATTTCAGTAGCATGTATAGAATCAGATTTAGTGTTCTTTGGTGGTATAAAATCTGCAGCAACAATCTGATTCTCACTTTTATGTTTCTCCTCAATTTTAGCTATACTAGCTCTAGCAAGATCATCTTTTAAAATCTGTTCGGGAGTCATAGGTTTTAGACCAATTTTCTTTCCATCATGCATAAGAGAATAGTGATTAGTTTTGCCATTATGAACAGATTCTCTATCAAATTGCCATGGTCTACCAAGTAACAAAGAACAAGCTTGCATAGGTACAACATCACAATCAACAAAATCAGAATATGTACCAATAGTAAAATGCACGCGTACCGTTCTTGTTACCTTGATCTTGCGAGAACTCTCAAACCATTGGATGTAATATGAATGTGGGCGTTGTCTTGTTGGAAGCGCAAGCTTCTCGACCATAACAACACTGGCCAGGTTATTACAACTCCCTCCATCAATGATGATCCGTATAGCTCTTTCCTTGACAACACCACGTGTTTGGAACAGGTTGTGGCGTTGATCTTGCTCAGATTTGCTCAATTGCACACTCAACACACGTTGGGTAATTAAGCTCTTGTATTGATCAGCAGCTTCAGCTCCCATTACCTCTGGCTCTTCATCAGCATCAGAATTGTCTCCATCTCGAGCAGAAATAAGGGCTAGTGTATCTTCATCAAAGTCACTCGCTGAATCGTATTGACCATCTTCGCGCACCATCATAACACGTTGTGTTGTGCACTGTCTCTCAATATGACCAAAACCCCAGCACTTGCGGCATTGTATATCCTTTGTCTTACCCGTGGAAGCCATAGAAGATGCACTACGAGCAGGAGCATTGGATGATGGTGGAGGAGTAGCTGGAAATCTTGTGGTGGCCTTGGATGTGGTAGTAGCTGGAGGCGAATCACGAGGAGGCGCTGATTGTCGGGATGTCCAAGTGGATGTACGACCTGCAGAATTATTAGTCCTCCTCCATGGTGTTTGGCGATCCTGCACTTCACGTTACTTTGCAAGCAAGATGAAACAAACGAGTGATAGAATTATATTCCTTATAATCTAATATGTCTTGAATGTCCTTGTTTAATCCACCAAAGAAGCGTGCAAGCATTTGTTCATTAGATTCAACAAGACCACACCTAACCATCTCCGTTTGCAATTCTGATAATACTCTTCTACGAATTTTTCCCTTGCTCTAAGCGTGTCGATTCTTTAGTAAATCACGTTGATAAGTGGGAGGTACAAAGCGAACACGCATAGCAGTTTTAAAGCGGTCAAGTACTAGGAATAGTAGTAGGATTTAAACGACAATACTCAGACCACCAAAGGGAAGCAAATTTAGTAAATTCACATGTAGCAGCACTAACACGCATATTCTCAGGATATTTTAAGCATGCAAAACGTTGTTCTACTTCCATCTCCCATGTAAGATATGCATCAGGATTATATTTACCCTCAAAAGATGGAATATTTAATTTAAGCTTTGCAACATGATCATCATCATTACGTACCGGTGGGCGAGCGTTACGGTAGTAATGTCGGGGACGACCAGCAGGTACCTGTGGAGGTTGTTCAACCTCCTTGTCAAACAGATCGTCGTCGTCGGGGTCGTAGTAGTACCCGTCGTCTGTCCCCAATGTCGCAGCAGCAGCCGCGGAAGTCCGAGGAACGTCGATCAGCAGAGCCGCCGGGGGTGCGGCGGCAGCCGTACCAGCAGTCCGAGCCGTGATCGGAATGCGCCGTGCGCCATGTGTGGGTGCCGGTGCGGGTGCGGGCAATCGGTTCAGAAGCTCCTTGAACCGAACGTCAAGCTTGGCGTTGAAGGATTTCTCGAGTCCATCGATCTTGTCCACGGCGTTGGTGAGCTTGGTGTCAAACTCCCTAGCGGCGTGTCCACGTCTTCGGTGACGGCCCGAGCGGAGAAGTGGGCGTGTAGTTCTTCGTTCGTCATGGTGGCGGGGTTCCGAAGTATCTGTCATGGTTAGTCCTTAAAAGCACGGTATATACTACGAGAATATGGTGGAAGTCACGCGTAATCCGTCAAGCAATATCTGAAGCTCTTACAAGTTCTTACCAAACAGCAGGAAAAGGCGATGTGCAACCACGAGGATCAGTGGGTCCAGAGATTGAACCAAGCGATTACTAGGAGTCGAAACACCGCAGGTGGAGAGTATCTGTGGAGCTCTGGGAAGGCTTAGCAAAGGGGTTAGCAATTATCAAAACAGCGATGCAAAAGTTGAAAGAATGCTCAACGACGATGTCTTTGGTCCTAGGCTAGACCGTACTAGAGACGCGAGCCTAGATCACCAACGATGTCACGACGCAACACAACAAGCACTGTATGATGATATAGCACCCTGAAAAGCGATCCGAGATGCAGAAAAATAGTAGGATGGCGAGTGTCTAGATCTACGGGGTCTAAAAAGAGGTTAGCCCCAAAAAAAAAATTCGAAATTTTTTATTTTGCTCGGAAGCCTTGAGCGTAAAAAATATCGCTATAACGGCCGATGGAGAAAAGTGATCCCCAAAGCGAAAACCAAGATAGCTGAAATTTTTTGAGGCGGTTCAGACTTTTTTTTGCTCTCCTTCGGACTTACGACCGGACTCTTAGCTCGACACGGACTTTAGTGAACGGAAACAACAAAGAAGGAAAGTCAAAAGAAATAACTAGGAAATAATGACTCAACTCGGACTCGTGCATGGCAGAAAGGTGATCGGATCCGTGTCGCGGTAGGAAGGCGGTGACGAGTGTTAGGGTTTATGGTGGCGGGGTATATGGCGGAATATGGTGGTGGTGATCGGCGAATGTGGCGGTGACTAGTATGATTAGAACTCGAAACTCTAAGGGCGAGACACTAAGACCAAGAACTCGACGCGACGATGTAGACACAAATTCAACAATGCAAAACCGAGAAGATAATGCGAGGCGTAGATTGGTTATGGGATGGATCTAAATTCTAAGCGTGTTTTTGGCTTTTCGTGGGTTATAGGTAAAAACAGATCTAATCTCGAAAACAGTAAAATCTCACCGAGCAACCTGAAATCTGATACCACTTGATAGGGCAAAGGTGTCCGATCTTTCGATGAGATGGCGATAATCGATTTGGTGGAGTTCGGGCTTGACGATCCGACTACACGTGCGAGCACGAGCGCCAATGCAATCGCTAGGCCAATCTCCTGGAGGTTACCGATCCTGCGTGAACACGATCAGCCTGACAAGCAAGGGTCTTAATTCCTACCTGAAATCGAGAACAAGTAAGAACCAATATTGCAATCAAGATATTGCGGATTAAGAGAAAAGCTTTATTGAAAGAGGTGGGATCCTGAATAGGTGCGAAGTACAAGAGGCCTCTGCGACGCTCGAGCCTTGGCAAAGTTGCGACTATGGCTAACTTAATGTCTAAACAAAATCCGAGTCTAAAGGTTCGGCTATGGGGCGTATTTAAGGGCGAAAAGGTGGGGTTTCGGCCAGCCATGGAAGTGGTGGCCGAATCCAACCCTAAAAGTCCTTTTGCCCTCAAATACGGACTCTAAAAAGTGGCTAATTAAAATCCTGCGAAAATTACATGGGCCTGGCCCAAAATAAAGGTGTCGCAGCACCATATTATGCTATGGACGAATTCGTAAAGTATTGATCTTGAATATTTCGTCCAAGCCTTCTTTCTTCATTATGGTGGCCTCAAAGTTCTGAAATCTTCATCCGTGGCCTTCTCTTGGATCATCACATGCTTGCTGCCATCACCATGCATGGCCATGCTCCAATGCTTGTCCCTCTCATCCATGCTTGGTCCATCATTCCTAAGAGTAAGAAACATATCTGATTTAGGCAGCATCATATTCTCATGTATGTAAGGAATAGTTCCAAGAAACGAAAGTACCTGATAGTTCAGTTGTTTGGCACGAGATCTTGTGATGGGTCCTTGTATGTGTGTTGCTGTAGGTACAATGGTTGTATCAATAGTAGGGATGTCCACATCACTACCGCTCACCGGTACTACCGCTCGTTACCAGCGGTACTACCGCTCGACTCTGACCGTGTTTCCTTGCCCGTTGACGCCTCATTTTCGTTTGCTGACTTTTTCCACCTCGCTTGTTCGTGTTTCGCGTGTTTGTTGCCAATTTTCACAACAGCTTCCGCATCAAAGTCATCCCGCGCTCAACGACACCGCGACACTCGAACATCACCCCCCACCAACGGTTGCAAGTCGTCAACAATACCAAAGGTATAACTTGCACCACCTTAACAGCCCCATATCTTCCTTTGTGTGTATCTATCCTATGAGAGCAACTCATTTTGTGTTTGTCTAAGCATTGTGCACTTGCCTTCGGAAAGTGAGAGTGTGAGGCCAAATACAAAAGCCAACATAGTAGCATAGCAAGGGAGAAAAAGAAAAAGAATCAAAAAAAGGAAAAGAAAAAGATAGAATAGAAAGATACACAGTCTCCCAATACAAAGAGAATACCAAGCTTGTAAGCCAACAAGAGAGACGAAAGAGCGCACTGAGGCAAGTGCACAAATCTATTGCTTATCCTCTTTTGGCAAACGAGTTTTGGTCTCTCCTTGTGTTGGCACGGCAACCGAGCGTAGTATTCGTTAGGACCTTTTGTGCTCATTTTCATAATCGTGCTAACCCCGTTATTCTCCACGTGTGTGTTTTCCGTGTTTTTGTAGATCGTATCCTTTTGCTGTTGATCTTTGGTTCTTTACCACGTAGGACAATAACCTTTTGCTTGGATCGTTTCGTTTGGTTTTCCACAATCCTAACCTTCCACCAAAAGCTTTTGAGAGTTGTAGCATATTTGTGTGTGAGTTTCTTGCCATTTCACTTTGCACGCTTTTCGCTCATTTGTGTGGCAATTGGTTTGATATAATCTCAAAGGTGAGGTAAAAGGCTAACTCTCCGCACCCTTTCTCTCCATATACAACCCTTGTTGGCTTTGCATCATGGATAGGCATGGAGAGACATCCGAACCACCACCACCTCCGGAGGATGACACACATTCATGACAAGATGGGACCATTGGAAGGTCCGAGGAGAATTCAACTATCGTTGTGAAGCCCTCGAGCGGCGCCAAGATGAACAATTTAGCGAGGCCTGTGTGGAATTCAAGAACATCGACAACCGCTTCGAAAAAGTCCGTGGCCAAATGCATGCCATGCAACACAACCTCGGTCATCAAAATGAAGCTCTTGGTTGTGCACTCGCCTCAACGGATGAGAAGCTTCAAAGCATCATTGATGGACTCGCAAGGCCACGCTCGCGCGAATCAAGCTCATCTCGGCACTCCTCAAGTGAATCAAGTGCACCTCGCCGTCATGCTTCAAGGCACCGGGATGGACCCGTTCTTCAATCCATGAGCTCTTCGCAAGCGGTACCATCTCCGCGTCACGCCGCAATGTCAAGCTATGATGGTGACCTCTCCGCAAGACCTCCAAGGTGCGAAGCGAATCGACCACAACCAAGGGCACTTGTAATTCAACAAGAGCAACCTCGCATGGACCACCAAGGCCATCGACATCGACATACCCTTTCAACAACAAGTGAAGCTTCCGAAGAGGACGAACAAGATCATCATCGACGGGAAGCACTCGAAGATCCTCCAAGGCGTCATCATCGACATGATCGTCCACGTCGGCAACATGATGGTCATGACGAGCCTCCTCTACATCAAGAAGAAGAAGAGCAGCCCATTGCGCATGCGGCTCGACGTCCTCCTTGCCACAGGGCGCAAGACAATGCTCCTCTGCATCAACCACGAGAAGAACAAGAGCAAGCTCCCCAAGCTCGTCGTGAGGACCATCAACCTCCTCCTCCTCTCAACTCACAACAACAAGAGCAAGCTCCCCAAGCTCGTCGTCAAAACCAAGTTCCACCACCAAACGCGGCACCTCAACAACCGCAAGACACACGCACAATCACCAAAAAAAGACATAAAGCTCGGATGATGATGATGACCGCAAAAAAATCATGGCAACCACAAGGAACGGAACAAATGGAGAAGAAACTTTAAGCTCTCAGCAAATTCATGCCAAAAAGTTCACGGTTCTGATGAAAAAAAAATCTCTCTCTGGGGACTCAACTCAGACATCTTCCATACACAACTATACTGATGCAATGAGAAGATGATGGCCCTGGGATCCCATGGTATGATAGTTTGAACCTTTGGTGGGAACAAGTCCAAAAAACAAATGAAGCAAGAGAAAGCAAGAAAGAAAGCCATATGCAAGCAATATGAAGATATTGTTCTTCCTTCACACACACTTTTCACCGTTTGACCTTTTTCAAGCAAGGACAACGAGTGTGGAAGAGTACTTCAAGAAAAGGAAACTTCAATGAAATGGAAGCTCAACATGATCCGATAACAACAAACAAGCATTGAATGAAATCAATGAAATTCAACCTTCATCGCTCCATCAAGCAAGTCCAACAACATCGCAGACAAACAACAACAGTTCACAGAACATCACAAGATCAAGCAGATAGTGCAAGGCAAGGCAAAGATCAAGGGCAACAAGCCAAACAAAGCCAAACCCAAACAAAAGCCACCAACCGCTCCAACCACAACCAAGCTACTCAAACCACACACCAAAGGAAGCTCCGTACAAAAAGCTTCCAACCAACCCCCACAAACCCAAACAAAAAACAACAATGGGGTGAACACAAAGGGAATTGGATGATGTCAAGGTGAAAGGGCACAAGAAGAAAATGCATGTGGATGTGAAAAGTGTTTGTCAAAAATGACAGTTTCGATGAAGAATAGTGAATGATGAAGAATAAGAAAGAGTCAAGGAAGAAGAAAGAAGGAGAAGGAAGAAGAACAAGAACTCAACAAGATGAAGAGAGACTTCTTGTGTGTGAGCATGGGAAGTCCCACAACAAGTGTTCTGAGGGTCTTGAAAGGAAGAAAGTCAATGAAAATGAGAACAACTCGTCCATCTTTTCAAACTCGTCAAAATTCAATGAAGATCATCAAAGAAGTCATCGATGGATGGAGTTGCCACAACAGCCCAAGCGACCGCGTGTGACACCCGACCACCCCACTCCATCATCCCACATACCCCACCACTATACAAAAGAGACCAGACCTGAGAATCCGTCAGATCAAGTCCGCCCACAATTGGGCTGTTCTCTATGGGGACTACAAGGACACGGGTGGAATGTGGTCCCAATGGCGGTTTACCATATGCTTTGTTTTTCAAATTGACAAATATGAATAACTTTGCACTCAGGCTGGTCACACAACACCTTCAAACTTTCTTGAAAAAAACCAATGAAATTTAATGACTCTAAACAAAATAATTGCGCATAAAAAAAAGAGCTAGCGAGGAATGCAACACGAAACCAAGAAAGACACACAAGAGAACAGAACAACAAAATGTGTGAGAGACAGTGAGTAAAAGAGTAGTGTGGAAAAAGTGTAGGAAAACTAAGTGTGAGAAAAGAGTGAAAAACTAAGGGCCATCAAAGTTGACAAATGTTCCGAGACGGGACAACAAGGAACTAACCACTTTCAAAACTGTCACCGAACTTCTGTAATCATTTCTGTTTCTCCTTCTTTTATGTAATTCCTCATGGCCTTCCATTTCTTTCCTCCTTCGATGTATCATCCCTTGGCTTCCTCATCGACCTCCCTCCTCTTCCAGGAATCGAGCACCCCACCAAAACCGTGCGTCGTGCTCTCCAGGATCGATCGTCAACACAACCACTTCATCCGAAGGGGATGATCAAATAGCAAAAAGGCGGAGCGTCCCAGCAAGTGATGCAAGTCCCAAAAAACAAGCCCAAGCGCGATGATATGATTTATGCATGGTGGAATCAATGCTCACACATGTGAGTTATGTATATCTCCATCATATTTGAAAATGTGTGACATGTGAGTTATATTCAAATTCATATGGCAAAGATTGATGTGAAAATAGTTGGTTGTTCAAAAATTATCATGAGTGAGGGTTGGTTTACAAGTTCAGCATTCTGGTCTCTTCGAATGGCCGGAAAAATGGTTGCCTTTTGGCTTCTCATTCCTTGAAGCTGGTCCTTGCCTTTGATTGTGAGATACTTTTTATTCTATCAGGCAGGTATGTATTTTAGTATTGTTTAGATTATCATTTCTTCATCATGAAAAACTTTCAGACATGTCATGTTTGTAGCATTACTTCAATACTTCAAGTCCATTCTTTTCTAAAAGCTTTATGTTCATCCACTTTTGCACTTTGCTTCAAATTTTTCCTCATTTTTTGCAGTTTCCAAGTCTTTTTCATCAGTTTTTGTCTCATTTTCTAACTTTTTTGAAGTTTTTCTATCATCCTTTAAAAAAGTAATGATTGGCAGAGACCATTTCAGAAAAAGCTTTCTTTAAGTCATTTTTCAAAGACTTTTTGGCTTTTTTCCCCTTTTTTGAAATTGACTTTTTGCAGAAGAATTTTTTCTTAAAAGCTGTTCAAAAAAAAAAAGAAACAGCAAAAGTTTTATTCAAAGCTTCACTGGCATAAAAAAAAAAGCATGAAAAAAAGTTTTTTGCATTAAATTGACAAAAAAACTTGAGATTGAGTGAAACCTTTGTAGATTGCATATGGTGATTGGCTTTTTTATCAAAAATAAGGCATCTTTTGGCGAGTTTGTTACCCCATTGCTTTTAGAAGTTTTTTATTATCTTTTTTTATGACAAAAAAACTTTTTACTTGTGTTCCAGAAAAAGAGTGCCATCTTCAAGTTTCGTTTTCATAAAAATTGTCAAATTATCAATCCAGAAAGGCAAGTAAAAATTAATATCAGTAGTCTTGAGAGTAAAAAAGGACGGTTAATGATGTACAAAAAACAATCTTTCTTGGATTATTGTGTAATTTCAGAAGTTGTGTCAAATTGAACACTTTGTTGCAAAAACTTTTTCAAAACCTTTCTTTGAATATTTCTCAAGCCAATATCTTTGGTGATGATGATTTGCTTTTGACTTTTAATTTTTGGTTTTTCAAAATAGCTTTACATTGTTTCAATTTTCATACAAAAGTCTTTCCAAACAAAACAAGCTTTGCATTCCGAAATCATCTCTCCAACTTTTGCTTCTTCAAGAGTCCCATGGTGGAGGCCTTATGGGTCAATTTGGCCGTGACAAGACATATGACATGCTCTCCACTCACTACTTTTGGCCAAAGATGAAGCGCGACGTGGAGCGCCACGTTCAACGATGCACTACATGTATCCAAGCTAAGTCTAAGTCCAACCCCTTTGGTCTTTATATGCCATTGCCATTGCCTATTCCTCATGCACCTTAGTCGGACATTAGCAAGGACTTTGTGTTAGGCTTGCCTAGATCTAAACATGGTCATGATTCCATATTTGTAGTCGTGGATCGCTTTTCTAAAATGGCACATTTCATTCCGTGCCATAAGACCGATGATGCTTCACATGTAGCCAATTTGTTTTTCAGGGAAATAATTCGGCTACACGGTGTGCCTCGAACAATCGTCTCCGACCGCGAGATAAAATTCATGAGCTACTTCTGGAAGACTCTCATGGCCAAGCTCGGCATCAAGCTCCTCTTCTCGTCCGCCTCGCACCCTCAAACCGATGGACAAACCGAGGTCGTCAATCGAAGCCTTGGCACACTCCTCCGGGTGTTGATAAAGAAGAACCTTAAAGACTGGGAGGAATGTATTCCACACGCCGAGTTCGCCTACAACCGCGCCAAGCACTCCACCACCATGAGGAGCCCGTTCATGATCGTCTATGGCTTCAAGCCTCTCACCGCACTCGATATCCTTCCACTTCCTCTTCATGAACGCGCCAATATGGAAGTTGTCAAGCGTGCCCAAACAATGAAGAAACTCCATGAAGACACACGAGCTACTATCGAGCAATAAGTCCTTCGCCAAGCATCCAAGCTAAACAAGACCAAGAAATAGATGATCTTTGATGAGGGCGACCTTGTATGGATACACTTGAGTAAAGACCGCTTCCCCAAGGAACGCGACTCCAAGCTAAAGCCAAGAGGCGATGGACCATTCAAGGTGCTAAAGAGGATCAACAACAACGCCTACGTCATCGATATACCAACATCGAAATATCTTGTGAGCTCGACATTCAATGTCAAGGACCTCTCGCCCTACCATGGCGAAGAGGAAGTTGTGACGGTTGAAGAGTCGAGGAAGACTCTTTCCCAAGGAGGGGGAGCTGATGCAGCCCGTCCTACGACCGCTACTACATCTACTCCCACGAGCTCCCCAAGTGGACCCATGACTCGCGCCCGAGCCAAACTCCTACAAGCTAAGGTGAACTCGCTCCTCTCCTTGTGTGACTTCGACACACCCTTGGATGGCTTGCTACTTCATACGCATACACTGTGCATCATCAGGTACGAAGATAAGGACCCAAGGGAATGAGGGAAATCAACCGGTCGCTGCCAAGCGCAAGCGGTACTACCGATTGACACGACCGGTACTACCGCTCCAAGCGGTCCTACCGACTACATGCGCTCCAGAAGCACCACCCGCGCCCAGACGCATGGCGGTACTACCCGAAGCGGTACTCTGACTGCGGTACTACCGCCCCCTCCTACCGCTCGCCACAGGCGCCTCCGACGGAAGCTCCAGGCTCTCAAGCGGTACTACCGCTCCCGGAGCGGTACTACCGGTTACCACCGGTACTACCGGTTGCCGGACCGGTACTACCGGCCCTAACTGATCCTGAACGCCTAAGTTCGGCCCTGTGCCTTGTAACCCTACCTATAATTTAACTTTTCGTTCCGAAACTACCCCTGTTTTGTGGCTGGACTATATATAGCCCCCACCATCCATTGTAAACCCTAGACTTGGATAATAATAGATATTAAGGAAACCCTTTGAGGACTTATATCTATTGGTCTCATGCTCCTACCAAGGAGCACCGGATTATCCACCCCCCTCTTTGATCTTGCCTAGTGCGTTCAAGTTGTACAAGGCCTTGGGTTCTCGGTTTCTCGCCCCCAAGTCGTCAAGATCTCACCAAGCACCTCATCCCCCGTTGTTGGCGTGGAGAGCGAGCTTCGCCCAACACCGATCCTAGGGATTATGTTGGACCGGTTGCCACCGACGTGAGGAGTAGGCGTGTATCGTGTTTTGGTGTGTGTGTTCGTTGTTTTCATCTCCTTCCTCGATTTCATCCTCCGACCACCGCTTTCCCCTCGTTTCTCGTGGAATTCGTGAAAGATCAGGCCAACCCCAGGGTTACCCCATAACAAGACTGGTGCTGTCACAAGTCTCTTCTTCGACTCCTGAAAGCTGAGTTCACAACCTTCAGACCAAGCAAACTTCTTGTCCTTCTTTAACAATTCATTCATGGGCTTAGCACCTTAGAGAAATTCTCGATAAACCTTCTGTAGTAACCTGCTAAGCCAAGGAAACTGCGAACTTCTTTCACGGACTTGGGAGATTCCCATTCACTCACAGCTGAAACCTTAGCAGGATCAACTGCTACACCATCCTTTGTCATAACATGACCAAGAAAACCAACTTCCTCTAACCAGAACTCACACTTGCTGAATTTGGCATAAAGTTTATGCTCTCTCAACTTCTCAAGTATCAAATGCAAATGTCCTTCATGTTCTTCTTTGCTCTTGGAGTAGACTAAGATGTCATCGATGAAAACGACAACAAACTTGTCAAGGAATTCCATAAACACTTTGTTCATCATATTCATAAAGTATGCTAGAGCATTGGTTAATCCGAAAGGCATTACGGTATACTCATACAATCCATACCTTGTTGTGAATGCTGTTTTAGGTATGTCTTGCTCTCTTATCTTGAGTTGAAAATATCCTGACCGGAGATCAATCTTTGAGAACGCACATGCTCCTTCTAGCTGATCAAACAAGTCATTGATTCTAGGCAAAGGATATTTGTTCTTGATAGTTACCTCGTTGAGTGAACGGTAATCTATGCATAACCTTTGACTTATATCTTTCTTCTCCACGAACAAAACTGGGGATCCCCAAGATGAAGAACTAGGTTGAATAAATCCTTTCTGCAACTGTTCTCCAAGTTGCTTCTTGAGCTCTTTCAGTTCATCGACTGACATTTTATACGGTCTCTTTGCTATTGGTCCAGACCCTGGTACCAAATCTATCAGAAACTCCACATCTCTATCGGGTGGCAGTCCCGACAATTCTTCCGGAAACACATCCGGATACTCACTCACAATTGGCACACTGTCCATGCTAACCCCCTTAAGAGAATTAAGCATACTCCTTTTTGCTTCAAAACTGGTCTTGAATCTGATCATTTTATTTTCTGGAGTTGTGAGTGAGACAGTATGGTTGGCACAATCTATCACTCCTTTGTATTTAGTCATCCAATCCATTCCCAGAATGACATCCAATCCTTGGGAGTTTAGAATTATCAAGTTAACGGGAAACTTATAGTTCCCAAATTCTATGACTAGATCATGACATCCCGAATTCACTATCATTTCTCCACCAGGAGAACTTACTTTTATAGGACACCCAATAGTTTCTACCGGTAGTTCATTTCTTTCAACAAATGCTCTTGATATGAATGAATGAGATGCACCAGTATCAAAGAGTACAAATGCTGGAATAGAATTTAGTCTGAACTTACCAGCAACAGCATCATGCTCCTCATAGACCTCCTCCACACTGATGTGGATCACCTATCCTTCTGGAAAGGATTGGGCTTGACAGGTCCTTCAACTTTCTTTTCGGGGCACTCATTTGCATAGTGTCCCATCTTCTTGCATTTGAAGCACTCAACCTGACTGATGTCTCTCTTAGCAGGATGACTTCCACTCCCACTACCATTACCACTGTGGTGGTTCTTATGTCCACTCTTGTGGTTCTTGTATTTGTCATTGTCATGACTGCGATGATGCTTGTTGTCATGACGGTTGTGGTTGTGGTGCTTGTTGAATTTCCTGTTAGGGGGTAACCCGGGGGTTGGCCCGATCTTTCACGAATTCCACGAGCAACGAGGGGGAAAGAGGTGGTCGGGTATGAAATCGGGGGAAGGCGATGAAAACCACGAACGCACACACCAAAACACGATACACGCCTACTCCTCATGCCGGTGGCAACCGGTCCAACATAATCCCTAGGATCGGTGTTGGGCGAAGCTCGCTCTCCACGCCAACCACGGGGGATGAGGTGATTGGTGAGACCTTGACGACTTGGGGGCGAGAAACCGAGAACCCAAGGCCTTGTACAACTTGAACGCACTAGGCAAGATCCAAGAGGGGGGTGGATAATCCGGTGCTCCTTGGTAGGAGCATGAGACCAATAGATATAAGTCCTCAAAGGGTTTCCTTAATATCTATTATTATCCAAGTCTAAGGACTTACAATGGAGGGTGGGGGCTATATATAGTCCAGCCACAAAACAGGGGTAGTTTCGGAACGAACAGGTAAATTATAGGTAGGTTTACAAGGCACAGGGCCGCACTTTAGGTATTCAGAGTCAGTCGGGCCCGGTAGTACCGGTCCTGCAACCGGTAGTACCGGTGGTGACCGGTAGTACCGCTCCTGGAGCGGTAGTACCGCCCGAGGGCCTGGAGCTGTCGTCGAAGGCGCCTGTGGCGAGCGGTAGGAGGAGGCGGTCGTGCCGCTGTCCGGTAGTACCGGTCGTTGGACCGGTAGTACCGCTTGGACCGGTAGTACCGGTCGGCGGTACCGCTTGCGTCTGGCAGCGGCTTGAGCTTCCGTTGGGGGTGCCTGTGGCGAGCGGTAGGAGAGGGCGGTAGTACCGCTGGTCGGTAGTACCGGTCGGCAGTACCGCTTGCGTCTGGCAGCGACTGGTCGCTTCTCCTCCGTTCCTTGGGTCCTTCTCTTCGTACCTGATGATGCACAGTGTATGCGTGTGAAGTAGCAAGCCATCCAAGGGTGTGTCGAAGTCACACAAGGAGAGGAGCGAGTTCACCTTAGCTTGAAGGAGTTTGGCTCGGGCGCGGGTCATGGGTCCACTTGGGGAGCTCGTGGGAGTAGATGTAGTAGCGGTCGTAGGACGGGCTGCATCAGCTCCCCCCCCTTGGGGAAGAGTCGTCCTCGACTCTTCAACCGTCCCAACTTCCTCTTCGCCATGGTAGGGTGAGAGGTCCTTGACATTGAATGTCGAGCTCACAAGATACTTCGATGTTGGTATATCGATGACATAGACGTTGTTGTTGATCTTCTTTATCACTTTGAATGGTCCATCGCCTCTTGGCTTTATCTTGGAGTCGCGTTCCTTGGGGAAGCGGTCTTTACTCAAGTGTATCCACACAAGGTCGCCCTCATCAAAGATCATCTCTTTCTTGGTCTTGTTGAGCCTTGATGCTTGGCGAAGGACTTGTTGCTCGATAGTAGCTCGTGTGTCTTCATGGAGTTTCATCATTGCTTGGGCACGCTTGCCAACGTCCATATTGGCACGTTCATGAAGTGGAAGTGGAAGGATATCGAGCGCGGTTAGAGGCTCGAGGCCATAGACGATCATGAACGGGCTCCTCATGGTGGTGGAGTGCTTGGCGCGGTTGTAGGCGAACTCGGCGTGTGGAATGCATTCCTCCCAGTATTTAAGGTTCTTCTTTATCAACACCCGGAGAAGTGTGCCAAGACTTCGATTGACTACCTCGGTTTGTCCATCGGTTTGAGGATGCGAGGCGGACGAGAAGAGGAGCTTGATGCCGAGCTTGGCCATGAGGGTCTTCCAGAAGTAGCTCATAAATTTTACGTCACGGTCGGAGACGATTGTTCTTGGCACGCCGTGTAGCCGAATTATTTCCCTGAAAAACAAATTTGCTACATGTGAAGCATCATCGGTCTTATGGCACGGAATGAAATGTGCCATTTTTGAAAAGCGATCCACGACTACAAATATGGAATCGTGACCATGTTTAGATCTAGGCAAGCCTAATACAAAGTCCATGCTAATGTCCGACCAAGGTGCATGAGGAATAGGCAATGGCATATAAAGACCAAAGGGGTTAGACTTAGACTTAGCTTGGATACATGTAGTGCATCGTTGAACGTGGCGCTCCACGTCGCGCTTCATCTTTGGCCAAAAGTAGTGAGTGGAGAGCATGTCATATGTCTTGTCACGGCCAAAGTGACCCATAAGGCCTCCACCATGGGACTCTTGAAGAAGCAAAAGTTGGAGAGACGATTTCGGAATGCAAAGCTTGTTTTGTTTGAAAAGAAAACCCTTATGCAAATAGAAATCATCAATCCCTTTGTCTATTGAACATTGTGCAAATATTGGTCCAAAGAAAGAGTCGGGCTCGTACAAAGATTTGATGTCATCAAGACCCAAGACATTGACTTCGAGTCGTGTAAGAAGGCTTGTGTTTTTGCGAGACAAGGCGTCCGCGACCACATTTTCTTTGCCCTTCTTGTATTTGACAATGTAAGGAAAAGACTCCATCAACTCAACCCACTTTGCGTGCCTTTTACTCAAGTTGGCTTGGCCCTTAAGGTACTTCAACGACTCATGGTCGGAATGGATGATAAATTCTAGGGGCCAAAGATAGTGTTGCCACACTTGAAGAACACGAACCAAGGCAAAAAGTTCTTTGTCATAAATGGGATAATTGAGGAGTGCGCCATCAAGTTTCTCACTATGGTAAGCAATAGGACGCCCATTTTGCATAAGGACGCCACCAATGCCAATACCACTAGCGTCACATTCAATCTCAAAGGTTTTTGTGAAATCCGGCAATGCAAGGAGTGGTGCTTCGGTAAGCCTCTTTTTGAGCTCATCAAACGCCTCTTGTTGTGCTTTTCCCCAAACGAACGTGACATTTTTCTTGGTCAATTCGTTGAGGGGGCAAGCAATTGTAGAAAAATCTTTCACAATGCGACGGTAAAAGCCAGCCAACCCATGAAAACTACGAAGTTCACTAACATTTGTTGGAATTGGCCAATCTCGTATGTCCTTGACTTTGGAGACGTCCACTTCGATTCCATTAGAAGACACAACAAAACCAAGGAAAATCAGCTTGTCTCTTGCAAAAGTGCACTTGGGGAGATTAGCATAAAGCCTTTCATGACGAAGGATTTGGAGGACCTCCTTAACATGAGTAACATGCTCCTCGAGTGACTTGCTATAGACAAGAATGTCATCAAAGTAAACAACTACACTCTTTCCAATCAGAGATCGCAAAATATGGTTCATGAGACGCATGAAGGTAGATGGGGCATTGGATAAGCCAAAAGGAATAACCAACCATTCATAGAGACCAAGCTTGGTCTTGAAGGCGGTTTTCCACTCATCACCTTCATCCATGCGAATTTGATGGTAGCCACTATGAAGATCAATTTTCGAAAATATAGTGGCTCCACATAACTCATCAAGCATGTCATCAAGACGCGGTATAGGATGTCGATAACGCACGGTGATAGCATTGACTGGACGGCAGTCCATGCATAACCGCAACGTATCATCCGTTTTCGGGACTAGGATCACGGGAACCGCGCTTGGGCTAGTGCTTACTTGGATCAAACCTTTGGAGACGAGTTGGTTGATTTAACGCTCGATCTCCTTCGTCTCTTCCGGGTTTGTGCGATACGCGGCGCGGTTTGGTAGTGGTGCGCCGGGTACGAGGTCGATGCGGTGCTCGATTCCACGAAGAGGGGGAAGGCCATGAGGAAGCTCTTCGGGAAATACATCTTGGAATTCCTGCAAAACAGCCATCAAAGAAGGAGGAACATTTGTCAAGTCATTAGTTCCTTGCGCTTGTCCCTTGCATACGAGGACGTAGTGCAAGATGGATGGGTTGTTCCGCACTTCTCTCATCTCACTTTTGGTGGCAAGAACACTCTTAGTTTTTCCACTCGAGTTTGGCTTGTAGCTCTCACTCACTATGGTGTGGTTCTCTCGCTCACCACTCTTCTCACAAGGTGTTTTTGCGTATTGCGCCCTCGCTAAAGCCTTTGCATTGTCCGCAATTATTTGGCTAGGAGTCATTGGTTGCAACACACAAGTTTTATCAAGCCATTTGAAGGTGTAAGTGTTTGAGTGACCATTATGCAAAGCACGCTTGTCATATTGCCACGGTCTTCCGAGCAACATGTGACAAACCGTCATTGGAACCACGTCACATTCCACCGTGTCCTTGTAGTGCCCAATTGAGAACGTCACCGAGACGGTGTGCTTGATCTTGACGGATCCTTGGTCACTTAGCCATTGGATATGGTAGGGGTGTCTATGTGGAAGGAGGGTGAGGTTGAGTTTCTCACACAATTCCGTGCTTGTAAGGTTGTGGCAACTCCCACCATCGATAACAACTTTGATGGACTTCCCATTGATGCCGGCACGAGTTTGGAAGATGTTCGAGCTTTGGTCTTCACTTTCATTGGCATGGGTAGTCAAGACCCTTGTGACCACAAGCGATGGACTTGCGTCATGCTCACACACAAGAAGTTCTTGGTCCTCTTCCCAATGTTGCCTTGCCATGGCTTCCTTGACCCTTGTATCAAACTCGTCTTCACTCAAGTATTCTTTATCGCCGTTGTCATGGATGAACAAAACTTTCTTGTTTCCACATGCATTCGACTTGTGCCCTTTGCCTCCACACTTGTAGCATTCACCATTGAATGGTTGATCATCCCTTGTGTTTTTGCCACTTGGGGGTTGTTTTCCTTGAGGGAGAGTTGGCTTGAAGGGAAGCTTGGTGGTACTTGAGGAGCTTCCACTTGGTGTTGTTGGAGTAGTGGTTGGCGCTTGCTTGTAGGTGAAGTACATCTTTGGCTTGTTATACTTGATGTCCTCTTGCACTTGGCGCTCGGCCTTGGATGCGATGTGCACAAGCTCAACCATGTTGTTGTACTTTTGGAACTCGGTAATGCGCTTGATGGGATGGTTCAAGCCATTGAGGAAGCGTGCCATTGTTTGCTCATCTCGCTCTTCAATGTTGGCACGGATCATGTTGAGCTCCATTTGCTTGAAGTACTCTTCCACGGTCTTTGTCCCTTGACTAAGCGTTTGAAGCTTGTTGAAGAGGTCACGCGTGTAGTGTGAAGGAACAAAGCGGGATCTCATATGAGCCTTCATATCTTGCCAAGTTGCGATTGGAGGATCTTCTTTTGCTTCGCGAGCGAGTTGGACTTGTTCCCACCAAAGGTTGGCATACTCATCAAACTCGAGGGATGCCATGGCCATCATCTTCTCATTGTTATAATTGTGCATGCGGAAGATCTTGTCGACTTTGAGTTCCCAAGAGAGATATTCCTCGGGCTCATTGGAACCGGTGAACTTGGGCATGGTGAATTTGAGCTTGCCGAAAGTTTCTTCTCCATTGCGGTTCCGGTTGCGGCGGTTGCCATGATTTGGGCGGTCATCATCATCATCCGAGCTCTCTTGTCTTGCTTGGTGATTGTTGCGTTGCTCTTGCGGTTGTTGAGGTGCCGCGTTTGGTGGTGGAACTTGTTGGTGGCGACGAGCTTGGGGAGCTTGCTCGTTTTGTTGACGTGGTTGAGGACGAGGAGCCTTGTCTTGCGCCCTGTGGCGAGGAGGGCGTCGAGCCTCATGCGCAATGGGCTGCTCTTCTTCTTCTTGGTGTAGAGGAGGCTCGCCATGACCATCATGTTGCCGACATGGACGATCATGTCGATGATGACGTCTTGGGGGATCTTCGAGTGCTTCCCGTCGACGGTGATCTTGTTCGTCCTCTTCGGAAGCTTCACTTGTTGTTGAAGGGGCATGTCGACGTTGATGGCCTTGGTGGTCCATGCGAGGTTGCTCTTGTTGAATCACAAGTGCCCTTGGTTGTGGCCGGTTCGCTTCGCGCCTGGGAGGTCTTGCGGAGAGTTCACCATCGTAGCTTGACGTCGCGGCGTGGCGAGGAGCTGTTTCCTCTTTCGGTGAGCTTATGGGTTTATGAACGGGTCCATCCCGGTGCCTTGAAGCGTGACGGCGAGGTGCACTTGATTCACTTGAAGAGTGCCGAGATGAGCTTGATTCGCGCGAGCGTGGCCTTGCGAGTCCATCAATGATGCGTTGAAGCTTCTCATCCGTTGAGGCGAGTGCACGACCAAGAGCTTCATTTTGATGACCGAGGTTGTGTTGCATGGCATGCATTTGGCCACGGACTTCTTCGAAGCGGTTGTCGATGTTCTTGAATTCCACACGGGCCTCGCTAAATTGTTCATCTTGGCGCCGCTCGAGAGCTTCACAACGATAGTTGAATTCTCCTCGGATCTTCCAATGGTCCCATCTTGTCATGAATTGGTTATCATCCTCCGGAGGTGGTGGTGGTGGTTGGGATGGCTCTCCATGCATGTCCAGGATGCAAAGCCAACAATGGTTGTATATGGAGAGAAAGGGTGTGGAGAGTTAGCCTTTTACCTCACCTTGGAGATTATATCAAACCAATTGCCACACAAATGAGCGAAAAGCGTGCAAAGTGAAATGGCAAGAAACTCTCAAAGGATTTTGGTGGAAGGTTAGGGTTGTGGAAAACCAAACGAAACGATCCAAGCAAAAGGTTATTGTCCTACGTGGTAAAGAACCAAAGATCAAAAGCAAAAAGGATACGATCTACAAAAACACGGAAAACACACACGTGGAGAAAAATGGGGTCAGCACGACTATGAAAATGAGCACAAAAGGTCCTAATGAAGACTACGCTCGGTTGTCATGCCAACACAAGGAGAGACCACAACTCGTTTGCCAAAAGAGGATAAGCAATAGATTTGTGCACTTTCCTCGGTGCGCTCTTTCTTCTCTCTTGTTGGCTTACAAGCTTGGTATTCTCTTTGTATTGGGAGACTATGTAACTTTCTATTCTAACTTTTTCTTTTCCTTGTTTTTTTTTATTCTTTTTCTTTTCTTTTTCTCCCTTGCTTTTCTACTATGTTAGCTTTTGTATTTGGCCTCACACTCTTACTTTTCCGAAGGCAAGTGCACAATGCTTAGACAAACACAAAATGAGTTGCTCTCATAGGATAGATACACACAAAGGAAGATATGGGGCTGTCAAGGTGGTGCAAGTTATACCTTTGGTATTGTTGACGACTTGCAACCGTTGGTGGGGGATGATGTTCGAGTGTCGCGGTGTCGTTGAGCGCGGGATGACGTTGATGCGGAAGCTGTTGTGAAAATGGCGACAAACACGCGAAACACGAACAAGCGAGGAGGAAAGGTCAGCAAACAAACTGAGGCGTAAAATGGCAAGGAACCACGGCCAGAGTCAAGCGGTAGGACCGCTTGTCACAACCGGTAGTACCGGTGAGCGGTAGTACCGCTTGTACTACCGGTAGTACCGGTCACTAGCGGTAGTACCGCTTGCACCGCCATGATACAGCACGGGCACAGGAGCAGGTGAACTTGCCAAAACCTCAAATTCGTTGAAAAACTGACCGAAAGGCTGAGCTAGAAACAATAGGGGCTATAGATCGACTCCCAAAGCAACAGATCTATGGACCAAAACCACGAAAAACTCACCAAATCCAGAGATCGATCCGAAGGCAAATTGGGGCTCTTTTTGGTAGGATTTTCGTTTTTAAGGCGGATAAAAGAAAAATTGGGGGAAATTCGTGATCAACCGTGCTCTTTATACCAATATGTTAGGTGGTAACCCGGGGGTTGGCCCGATCTTTCACGAATTCCACGAGCAACGAGGGGGAAAGAGGTGGTCGGGGGAAGGCGATGAAAACCACGAACGCACACACCATAACACGATACACGCCTACTCCTCATGCTGGTGGCAACCGGTCCAACATAATCCCTAGGATCGGTGTTGGGCGAAGCTCGCTCTCCACGCCAACCACGGGGGATGAGGTGCTTGGTGAGACCTTGACGACTTGGGGGCGAGAAACCGAGAACCTAAGGCCTTGTACAACTTGAACGCACTAGGCAAGATCCAAGAGGGGGGTGGATAATCCGGTGCTCCTTCGTAGGAGCATGAGACCAATAGATATAAGTCCTCAGAGGGTTTCCTTAATATCTATTATTATCCAAGTCTAAGGACTTACAATGGAGGGTGGGGGCTATATATAGTCCAGCCACAAAACAGGGGTAGTTTCGGAACGTACAGGTAAATTATAGGTAGGTTTACAAGGCACAGGGCCACACTTTAGGTATTTAGAGGCAGTCGGGCCCAGTAGTACCGGTCCTGCAACCGGTAGTACCGGTGGTGACCGGTAGTACCGCTCCTGGAGCGGTAGTACCGCCTGAGGGCCTGGAGCTGTCGTCGAAGGCGCCTATGGCGAGCGGTAGGAGGAGGCGGTCGTGCCGCTGTCCGGTAGTACCGGTCGTTGGACCGGTAGTACCGCTTGGACCGGTAGTACCGGTCGGCGGTACCGCTTGCGTCTAGCAGCGGCTTGAGCTTCCGTTGGGGGTGCCTGTGGCGAGCGGTAGGAGAGGGCGGTAGTACCGCTGGCCGGTAATGCAGCATCGCTTGCCCGTCAATGATCGGTCGCTTCTCCTCCGTTCCTTGGGTCCTTCTCTTCGTACCTGATGATGCACAGTGTATGCGTGTGAAGTAGCAAGCCATCCAAGGGTGTGTCGAAGTCACACAAGGAGAGGAGCGAGTTCACCTTAGCTTGAAGGAGTTTGGCTCGGGCGCGGGTCATGGGTCCACTTGGGGAGCTCATGGGAGTATATGTAGTAGCGGTCGTAGGACGGGCTGCATCATTTCCCATGCTTGTGGGATCCTGAGCTTCCACTGTCATCATAGTGAGATCGTTTGTGAGACGATCCCGAGCTGTGCTTGTCGGAGTGCTTTCTCTTTCTACTCTCGACTTGCTTCATTTTGTTCTCCAATATAGCAGGCTTGTCACAGAGCGACTGATAAGTGGGAACATATGCCACAACCAGCTGTAGATTCAGCTCATCATTCAACCTTTCCAGAAATTTTTCCTTTCTCTTGGCATCTGTGTCGACCTCATCTGGTGCATAACGCGCCAGATTGTTGAACTCTTCAATGTATTCAGCCACGCTGCGGTGGCGCTGCTTCAGATTGTGGAACTCTTTCTTTTTCAGGCTCATTATTTCTGATGAGATATGAGCAGTGCGAAAGCCATCCTCAAAGATAGCCCAAGTTACCTCATCTATGGGTGTGGTGATTTGGAAGTTGTCCCACCAAGTGGCGGCTGGCCCTTCCAGCAGATGTCTTTGCAATCGACCTTTTTCAAAGTGCAGCCCACGGTTACTAAGTCCTTGTTTACAGAACGTAGCCAATCATTGTCACCATGGGATCAGTTGTCCCCGAGAACTTAGCTGGCCTCAATCGCAGAAATCTGGTGAGCATATCAAAGCTCGGAGGGTTGTTGTTGTTATTGTTGTTATTGTTGTTGTTATTGGGGTTGTTGTTGTTGTTGTTGTTTTGGTTCTGAATGAATGTTGTCATCATCTGCATGAGATGTGTTTGAGCAGTCATCATTTGTTGCATTTCTGGTGTGATGTTGTTGTTGTTGGGGTTGGGGTTTGCGCGACGGGGAGGCATCTGTGGTTTGTTCAAATAGAGATAAGAATGAGATACCCATAAATGTTTTCATGCACATTACATCACATAAGCAAACACATAGCATGCAACACAAGATAAAAGTTCAACAACAAGATAACAAGTTCACAAAGTAAAACACACAAGTAGCGAGCCATCCACATGTCGGATGGTCCAATAACAAGTTCTGAAATAATAAGTACGATAATAAAAGATAAACGAGTAGTCAAGTCTACTCATCAGCATCAATCTCCTCCTCGACAAAGGTAAGACCTGCATTCTCCATTGCGGTCTTGTTCTCCTCAATGGTAGTGGTCAAGGACTCAATCTTGGCCTTGAGAGCCCTCTTCTGGGAACGAAGCCTCTCTATCACCGTCTGCTGCTGCTCTAGCTCGAAGTCCTTGAACTGCAGTTCTTCAGTCATATCCCGGATCTTCTTGTTCCTATCCTGGACACGCTTCTCCTGACTCTTGAACTTCCTGTCCTGGGTCTCGAACTTCGCCTCCATTTCCTTGACTATCTCGTCCTGCTGCGCGAAGAGCTTGTCCTTCTCGCGAAGTTGCACCTGGAGCTCATCGTTGCTGAGCATGACATTTGTCCTGTCCGTGTCCACGTGCCTAATGAGAGACTCTAAGTCCTAGAGATACAGACGTATCGGCTCTGCTGCGTCCCTCGAGTCGTCCTCGAAGTCGATGGACTCTCCATCCTCATCACGTCTTCCGAAGACGTGGAAGTGGGTGCCTCTAACCTGTCGGGAGTGCCGGCCTAGCAGACGTCCTATCAGGTCCTGCATGACTACCTCCATGCCTCTCTCCCTGTCATCGTGCATAAGCTTGAAGACGATGGCCTCCGTAGTAGGCTCAGTCTGGCATCCGGGCTGGTTCACCTTGAAGCCCCAGAGGTCCTTCCTCTCGAACTTGGTGAGTGGATGCACCATGATGGTGGGAAGAGGGAGATTGAGCAAAGTGGTAAGCTCAACAATACGAGGACCAAAGCGGGTAACCTGGAACTCCTCAACAGTGCTGATGGTAATAGGCATCTATTTATAAGATAGAAAAGTTAGAACAACACAAATCAAGATAAAACAAAAGTCAAACATCACATACATATCCTTGGAAAGCAAAATCACACAAGTCATGCATACATGAATCCATTACATCAACCAAGGTCCAATCTTATTTTAAGGTAAAATTTTGGAAAATAAGGTGATAGGTGGTGGTCCAACTAACGAAGTACGTTTACAATCCTATCTCACTGGATCTGTTGGCTAACACAATGTTCCTAGAAGCAATTAACCTATCTTGCTCACATGATTCCATCACTAAGTCTATAATGTCTCCTCTTAAGGTTTGGTTGGTAGCTTCCAACTCTTGGGTATGTTCCTTCTCTTTCTTCAAGTTTTTTTTGGAGGTTGAGCATTCTGCACTTGACTCTAGCACTAAGTTCTTTGATAGTCCTCCAAGCTCCATCTCTTGCTGACTCAAAGAATGTGGTGTGCACCACAGTGTTGGTGTACATGCAGAATCCTGTTTCTTTGTGGTTGTCTTCCTTGTTTTTGTACAAGTGAAGTTGCACCCACCAGTACTCAACTCCTTCATCCATCACAGGAAAGCCTTTGTACACAGCTGCACCATGTATTTCCATTGCCACCATGAGGTCCTTGAGAATTTTGGGAAACTCTGTCTCACACTCCAAGGTCATGGTCATGAGTGGTCCTTTCCTTACGGCTTCGTTGATGGAGTTCATCTACAAATAGAGATGAGAAAGAGAAGATTAGAAAAGTTTACGAGAAGAATATACAAGTGTAGAAGTAGTTGAATTTTTTTCCTTAGTGGTTTCCAATCCTAGGGTCATAATCCTACAGGCAACACAGTGCTACCATCTATAAGATCCCTCCTTTGTAAAGGAAAAGGATCCCTGTGATTGCAATGCTAGTCCCTGGATCATTGCTAGCATCCACAGTTTAAGATGAAGTACACAGATACAAAGGTCATTTATTACATCCATTCCAAAGATAAAACATAGTCTTTTACAACTCAAGGCCACAGGCCTAATACAAGAGTTTTGGAATAAGTAAATAAACATAAGTCTTCATCTTCATGTGCCATAGGCAAGCATGTTGAGTGTAGACTCATGACACCTAATCATCATCGGAGTAACCTGCAACATCACAAGTTACAGCCACAGTGGGTCAATACTTTGGAATAGTATTGGCAAGTGATACCTTAGTAAATTTTTAAGTGGACTATATTACTATATGCATTTTGGCTAAGTGTAGCTTGGCTTGCTTTGCTCAAAATAGGTTTTTCCTATTAGTTGAAATCTCTAAGTTTTTCTTTGTCAAAAACTTTTCCCAAGAAACCACCAATAGACATTGGGGTCCTTCACCCTTGTTCACCCACAAGTTTTACTTAGAAGTTGGAGTGATGAGATTCTTGATAGCTTCCATGTCTTGATGCTCAAGTTGTCCATTGCCATGGACTTGGCTAAGTACTTAGATTTTTCCAACTGTAGAGGTTGTGCACTTTCCCCACCAGACTTGGTTTCCCAAGACAAGACCCTTCAGAAACCTTTCCTTAGACCAAATGGACGCGCTCCAACCTATCATTCCCACTACCACCAACTGTCCAAATGGCTAAGTTCTAGCATCTTATGTGATCCAGGCAGAGCCCATATTGCCAAGTGGCTGCACTATAAGCTTCTCAACACTTGGCCTCTAAAATCCCTTTGTGCCTGGGTGGCATACCACAAGTGAGATACACAAGGTAAACCATGTCCATGGGCCTTGTGTAACCACTCAACCAAAAACCACCATTCAAGTCCCATTCCACCCAGGAGGTTCATTGACTTAGTTGTTTTATTAAGAAAACATAAGTCCAAAGACTTAGAAATATTTTCATCATAGCATGTATATACTTTACCAACCCTTGTTTGCTACTAGCTAGGCTAAGCATGGCATAGTAACTTAACTTAGGAAATTTTCTAGCAATTCTACAACTACTTAGGATTTCCCAACATAGCATTTGGCAAAATAGTAACATGCAAGACTTAGCAAAATATTTCTAATGCTTGTACAAAATACGGGGATGGAAATACTCATGAAGTACCACTTGCCTTGGTAGTTGGGATAGTAGCACTCTTCACAATCACAATCACTAGCACCAAAGTCTACACAAAGAATAGTAGCACAAAATTATACACAATTCATATACAAACATAAATATATGCATGCATGCAAAATGCTAAGTGATGATTTTTAAAACCCAACCAAGCAAGTGCATAGTACTGAATCATAACCAAGTTAAAAACTTGCTAAACCAAGTTTATTTTACACTAAAACATTTTCCTAAACAATTCCTATACTCAAAATAGTCCTAAACAAGTTTCTGCAAATAAATTCATTTTAACAGAAACTAAACATTAAACACATTGCATAAACAGAAAGGGCTTGTCTCCCTGATTCCAACGATATAAAATTTGCAAAAATCTAACGTGGGAATCAAAAGTTATAGCCATTTCAATTTTTGATCTAAATCTGATTTCAAATCTGTTTTTGAATCAAACCCTAGCCACGCGTCTTAATCCTATTGGTTGATACCGTTTCGCTCAGGACCACCCTCCCGTGCCGTTGGATCTATTTAAAACACACGGCTCAGATCTACCCATAACGGTTCGCTAAATGATCTAATTCTATACGTAGGATCCAGATCTGACGGCTCTGGATCAAGCGACCAAAACGGGGCGGCGCTGGCGGCCATCTTGGCGAGTTACATGCGGCGCGGCGCTACAGGTCGTCCGGAGAGGCAGGAGGAAGCTTACCAGGTTCGCAGCGTCGAGGAGAAGCTCAACCTAGCAGTGGCTTGACGAGGGGCGCACGGGCACGGTCGCTGAGGCTCGTCGGAGTTGCGGCGGCGTCTGTCGCTTGCAGTCGAGGTCGCTGGCGAGGCTCCGCGTTGTCCTAGTACAAGGCAGAGGGTTCAGAAGATGCGCAAGTGACTGGCGAACCAGTTGGTATCAAGGGGAAAGCGAGGGGCGCTCGGGACTTACCGCTATTGCTCGCCAGAGTCGAGCGACGGCGCAGGTGGTTGCGGGCGTGAACGGAAAGGACGACCTGGGTCACGAGCAGGCAAAAGAAAGGTGTCAGCAGATGCACAAGATCATGCTGGGCGTGATAGTTTGAACCAGAGAGAGGGGGGCGGTCGCGGCTCACCGGAATTAGTCACCGGAGTCGTCGGTACTGCGGGGCTTCGAGGTCAAATGCGCGCAGCCTGGTGGCGGAGTGAGCGAGGAGAGTGGGGGAAAATGACCGCGGTGTAGAGGGGATTATGTAGGCGAGAGGGGAACGGCGATTAAGCGCGGAATCAAGGGCAATTAAGCGAGAATCAATCGCGGCAGTGATGGGCGGAGGAAACGGCCGGCGACGGGGTCGGGAGCGATTTGGGGAAGACGAGGGTGAGCTGGCGAGGTCCACCAGTCAGTGAGTGAGACGGAGAGGGGGTGGGGTCAGGGTGTCAGCGACCGTGTGGGTGCGTCTGCAGCGTGAAAGCGAGAGTGGTCGGTGGGCTAGTTGGGCGGTTACGCTCATTGGGCTAGAATAGGAGCGCCTGGCCCTTTTCTTTTGTTTATTCGTTTTCTTTTTCTGTTTTGATTTTCAGGAATGGTTTTCAAATGAATTCAAATTCTCTTTGAATTCAAATCTTTCTGGGGTTTTTGCAGTGTGCAACATACTCAAATCTAGGTATAAAACCATGTGGTTACTTTGAAAAGGCTTGGTCATTTTTGGAAAACAAAATAACAGGGACATTGCACTTGGTTTGCAAATGTTTGAAAATGGTTTTTGTAACCATTTCTATTTTGTAAAATTTTGTTCAAACTCTACACTCAAGCCAAACAATATAGAAGCAACCAAACTTGGTTTTTAAAACACTAAGCTCTCAAGTGAGGATGGGCATCTGATTTAAGTTGGCTCACATAAAATGCTAGCACTATGTGCTTCTGTTTTCTGGAATGAGTTTGAAATTGATCTCAATTCTATATGCATGCATGAATGATATGCAATCTTTGCAATCACGATTTTAGGGATGTTACAGAGATCATCTATGGTTTTGTTCCTCGTGCACCTATTGATAGGCAAAGGTGTCCAATCTTTCGATGAGATGGCGATAATCGATTTGGTGGAGTTCAGGCTTGACGATCCGACTACACGTGCGAGCACGAGCGCCAATGCAATCGCTACGCCAATCTCCTGGAGGTTACCGATCCTGCGTGAACACGATCAACCTTACCAACGAGGGTCTTAATTCCTACCTGAAATCGAGAACAAGTAAGAACTAATATTGCAATCAAGATATTGCGGATTAAGAGGAAACCTTTATTGAAAAGGTGGGATCTTGAATAGGTGCGAAGTACAAGAGGCCTCTGCGACGCTCGAGCCTTGGCGAAGTTTGCGACTATGGCTAACTTAATGTCTAAACAAAATCCGAGTCTAGGGGGGCGGCTATGGGGAGTATTTAAGGGCGAAAAGGTGGGGTTTCAGCCAGCCATGGAAGTGGTGGCCGAATCCAACCCTAGAAGTCCTTTTCCCCTCAAATACGGACTCTAAAAAGTGGCTAATTAAAATCCTGTGAAAATTACATGGGCCTGGCCCAAAGTAAAAGGTGTCGCAGCACCATATTAAGCTATGGACGAATTCGTGAAGTATTGATCTTGAATATTTCGTCCAAGCCTTCTTTCTTCATTATGGTGGCCTCAAAGTTCTGAAATCTTCATCCATGGCCTTCTCTTGGATCATCACACGCTTGCTGCCATCTCCATGCATGGCCATGCTCCAATGCTTTTCCCTCTCATCCATGCTTGGTCCATCATTCCTAAGAGTAAGAAATACATTTGATTTAGGCAGCATCATATTCTCATGTATGTGAGGAATACTTCCAAGAAACGAAAGTACCTGATAGTTAAGTTGTTTGGCACGAGATCTTGTGATGGGTCCTTGTATGTGTGTAGCTGTAGGTAAAACGGTTGTATCAATAGAAGGGATGTCCACATCACCTACTTCGGTGCAACATAATTTGTGATGCAGCCCATCCTACGGACGCACCTCCATCTACAACACCTATCCCTCCCAGTGGACCAATGACTCGCGCCCGAGCTAAGCTCCTCCAAGCCAAGGTTAACTCGCTCCTTTCCTTGTGTGACTTCGACACACCCTTGGATGGCTTGCTATTTCATACGCATGCCCTGTGCATCATCAGGTACGAAGAGAAGGAACCAATGGACGGAGGAACCGGAGCGGAAGCAACCAGTCGCTGCCAGACTCTAGCGGTACTACCGGATCAGGCGACCGGTACTACCGGATCAAACGGTACTACCGGCACCAGCTACCGGACGCTCCAGAAGGAACCCAACCAAGGGCAAGACGACGACGGTACTACCGGCCCAGGAACCGGTACTACCGGTGGCCGGTACTACCGCCCCCTCCTACCGCTTCTGAGCGACTCGACGGAAGTTCCAGTCCGCCAATACTACCGCCCGAGCGGTACTACGGCCAGGACCGGTACTACCGGTTTCCACCCAGACTACCGGTCCCGACCGAACTCGAACGCATCGTTTGGCCTGGCGCCTGCACCTTCCTATATTTTACCTTTTCGTTCTGAAACTACCCCTGTTTTTGTGGCTGGCCTATATATAGCCCCCACCCTTTATTATAAACCCTAGACTTGGATAATAATAGATTAAGGACACCCCTTTGAGGATCTTTCAATCTATTGGTCTCATGCTCCTACCAAGGGGCACCCTATTATCCACCCTCCTCTTGGATCTTGCCTAGTGCGTTCAAGTTGTACAAGGCCTTGGGTTCTCGGTTTCTCGCCCCCAAGTCGTCAAGGTCTCACCAAGCACCTCGTCCCCCGTTGTTGGCGTGGAGAGAGAGCTTCGCCCAACACCGATCCTAGGGATTATGTTGGACCGGTTACCACCGGCGTGAGATATCGGCGTGTATCGTGATTTGTGTGCGTGTGTTCGTGGTTTTCATCCCTTCTTCCCCTATCCACCGCTTTCCCCTTGTTTCTCGTGGAAATTCGTGAAAGATCGGGCCACCCCAAGGGGTTACCCCCTAACATATTGGTATCAAGAGCACGGTTGATCACGAATTTCCCCCCAATTTTTCTCCTATCCCCCTTAAAATCGAAAATCCCACCAAAAAGAGCCCCAATTTGCCTTCAGATCGATCTTTGGATTTGGTGCGTTTTTCGTGGTTTTGGTCCATAGATCTGTTGCTTTTTGAGTCGATCTATATCCTTTTATGTTCCTAGCCCGGCCTTTCGGTCAGATCACTATGAATTTGAGGATTTTGTCAAGTTGACCTTGTTACAGTCCCGCGCCTGGCGGTACTACCGGTCGTGCGAGCGGTACTACCGCGAATCACCGGTACTACCGGCCGCACAAGCGTTACTACCGCTCGCCGGTACTACCGGTCGTTCCTAGCGGTACTACCGCCCACCTCTGACCGTGTTTCTTTTCTCTTTAACGCCTCAACTTCGTTTGCTGACTTTTCCACTTCACTTGTTCGTGTTTCGCGTGTTTGTCGCCATTTTAACAACAGCTTCCGCATCAAAGTCACCTCGCGCTCAAAGACACCGCGACACTCGAACATCTTCCCCCCACCAACGGTTGCAAGTCGTCAACAATACCAAACGTATAACTTGCGCCACTTTGACAGCCCCATATCTTCCTTTGTGTGTATCTATCCTATGAGAGCAACTCATTTTGTGTTTGTCTAAGCATTGTGCACTTGCCTTTGGAAAGTGAGAGTGTGAGGCCAAATACAAAAGTTAACATAGTAGCATAGAAAAAAAGGAAAAGAATAAAAAAAAAGAAGAAAAAATAGAAAGATACATAGTCTCCCAATACAAAGAGAACACCAAGCTTGTAAGCCGAAAAGAGAGAAGAAAGAGCGCACCAAGGCAAGTGCACAAATCTATTTCTTATCCTCTTTTGGAAAACGAGTTGTGGTCTCTCCATGAGTTGGCACGACATCCGAGCGTAGTCTTCGTTAGGACCTTTTATGCTCATTTTCATAGTCGTGCTAACCCCCTTTTTCTCCACGTGTGTGTTTTTCCGTGTTTTTGTAGATCGTATCCTTTTGCTTTTGATCTTTGGTTCTTTACCACTTAGAATAATAACCTTTTGCTTGGATCGTTTCGTTTGGCTTTCCACAATCCTAACCTTCCACCAAAAGCTTTTGAGAGTTGTAGCATATTTGTGTGTGAGTTTCTTCACCATTTCACTTTGCACGCTGTTCGATCCTTGTGTGGCAATTGGTTTGATATAATCTCCAAGGTGAGGTAAAAGGCTAAGTCTACGCACCCTTATTCTCCATATACAACCCTTGTCGGCTTTGCATCATGTACAGGAATGGAGAGCCGTCCCAACCACCACCACCTCCGGAGGACGACACACAATACATGACAAGATGGGACCATTGGAAGGTCCGAGGAGAATTCAACTACCGTTGTGAAGCTCTTGAGCGGCGCCAAGATGAACAATTTAGCGAAGCCCGCGTGGAGTTCAAGAACATCGACAACCGCTTCAAAGAAGTCCGAGGCCAAATGCATGCCATGCAACACAACCTCGGTCATCAAAATGAAGCTCTTGGTCGCGCCCTCGCCTCCACGGATGAGAAGCTTCAACGCCTCATTGATGGGCTAGCAAGGCCACGCTCGCGCGACTCAAGCTCATCTCGGCACTCCTCAAGTGAATCAAGTGCACCTCGCCGTAACGCTTCAAGGCACCGGGATGGACCCGTTCTTCAATCCATCAGCTCTTCTCAAGCGGTGCCATCTCCGCGACACGCCGCAACGTCAAGCTATGATGGTGACCTCTCCGCAAGACCTCCAAGACGTGAAGCGAACCGGCCACAACCAAGGGCACTTGTGATTCAACAAGAGCAACCTCACATGGACGACCAAGCCCATCACCCTCGACATGTCCTTTCAACATCAAGTGAAGCATCCGAAGAGGACGAACAAGATCACCGTCGACGTGAAGCACTCGACGATCCTCCAAGGCGTCAACATCGACATGATCGTCCACATCGGCAACATGATGGTCATGACGAGCCTCCTCTACATCAAGAAGAAGAAGAGCAGCCCATTGCGCATGCGGCTCGACGTCCTCCTCGCCACAGGGCGCAAGACAATGCTCCTCGGCATCACCCACGACAAGAACAAGAGCAAGCTCCCCAAGCTCGTCGTGAGGATCAACAACCTCCTCCTCGTCCTCAACTGCGCCAACAACACGAGCAAGCTCCCCAAGCTCGTCGTCAAAACCAAGTTCCACCTCAACAACCGCAAGAGCAACGCAACCATCACCAAGCAAGACATGAGAGCTCGGATGATGATGATGACCGCCAAAATCATGGCAACCGCCGCAACCGGAACCGCAATGGAGAAGAAACTTTCGGCAAGCTCAAATTCACCATGCCCAAGTTCACCGGTTCCAATGAACCCGAAGAATATCTCTCGTGGGAACTGAAGGTTGACAAGATCTTCCGCATGCACAACTATAGCAATGAGAAGATGATGGCCATGGCATCCCTCGAGTTTGATGAGTATGCCAACCTTTGGTGGGAACAAGTCCAACTCACTCGCGAAGCAAAAGAAGAGCCTCTGTTATGGGGTAACCCCTTGGGGTGGCCCGATCTTTCATGAATTTCCACGAGAAACGAGGGGAAAGCGGTGGTTGGGGGAAGAACGGGATGAAAACCATGAACACACGCACGCAAATCACGATACACGCCGATCTCTCACGCCGGTGGCAACCGGTCCAACATAATCTCTAGGATCAGTGTTGGGCGAAGCTCTCTCTCCACGCCAACAACGGGGGACGAGGTGCTTGGTGAGATCTTGACGACTTGGGGGCGAGAAACCGAGAACCCAAGGCCTTGTACAACTTGAACGCACTAGGCAAGATCCAAGAGGAGGGTGGACAATAGGTGCTCCTTGGTAGGAGCATGAGACCAATAGATTAAAAGATCCTCAAAGGGGTGTCTTAATCTATCATTATCCAAGTCTTGGGTTTACAATGGAGGGTGGGGGCTATTTATCGGCCAACCACATAAACAGGGGTATTTTGGGAACAAATAGCGAAATATAGAGAGGGTTACAAGGCGCTGGGCCGACTTAACACGATCAGGTTCTGTGTCGTCCGGTAGTACCGGTCCAGCTCGTCCGATAGTACCGGTCAACCGGTAGTACCGCTTCCTGGCCCGGTAGTACCGCTTGTCGTCCTGGGACTTCCGCTGGAGTCTTCACAGGCGATGGGGGCGGTAGTCGTGGTCCAGAGTACGGGTCCTAGGCTAGTACCGCCAAGGATGAGAGTATTTGGCTTGCGCTGGAGTCTTCACATGGTGTGAGTAGGGCGGTAGTGCCGGGCGGTAGTAATGGCCGCTGTGTCCCAGTAGTACCGCTGGCGACAGAGAGCATTTGGTCTCTTCCGCTGGTGCTCTTCCGTTCAGTGGGTCCTTCTCTTCGTACCAGATGATGCACAAGGTATGCGTATGAAGTAGCAGGCCATCCAAGGGTGTATCGAAGTCACACAAGGAGAGGAGCGAGTTCACCTTAGCTTGAAGGAGTTTGGCTCGGGCGCGAATCATGGGTCCACTTGGGGAGCTCGTTGGAGTAGATGTAGTAGCGGTCATAGGACGGGCTGCATCAGCCTCCAATCTCAACTTGGCAAGATATGAAGGCCCATATGAGATCCCGCTTTGTTCCTTCGCACTACACGCGTGACCTTTTCAACAAGCTTCAAACGCTTAGTCAAGGGACAAAGACCGTGGAAGAGTACTTCAAGCAAATGGAGCTCAACATGATCCGTGCCAACATTGAAGAGCGTGATGAACAAACAGTGGCACGCTTCCTCAATGGCTTGAACCATCAAATCAAGCGCATCACCGAGTTCCAAAAATACAACAACATGGTTGAGCTTGTGCACATCGCATCAAAGGCCGAGCGTCAAGTGAAAGAGGACATCAAGTATAACAAGCCAAAGACGTACTTCACCTACAAGCAAGCACCAACCACTACTCCAACAACACCAAGTGGAAGCTCCTCAAGTACCACCAAGCTTCCCTTCAAGCCAACACTCCCTCAAGGAAAACAGCCCCCAAGTGGGAAATACACAAGGGATGATCAACCATTCAATGGTGAATGCTACAAGTGTGGAGGCAAAGGACACAAGTCGGCCGCACGTGGAAACAAGAAGTTTTGTTCATCCATGACAACGGCGATGAAGAATACTTGAGTGAAGAAGAGTTTGATGCACGGGTCAAGGAAGCCATGGCAAGGCAACATTTGGAAGAGGACCAAGAACTTCTTGTGTGTGAGCATGACGCAAGTCCATCGCTTGTGGTCACAAGGGTCTTAACTACTCAAGCCAATGAGAATGAAGACCAACGATCAAACATCTTCCAAACTCATGCCGGCATCAATGGGAAGTCCATCAAAGTTGTCATCGATGGAGGGAGTTGCCACAATCTTGCAAGCACGGAATTGTGTGAGAAACTCAACCTCACCCTCCATCCTCATAAACACCCCTACCATATACAATGGCTAAGTGACCAAGGATCCGTCAAGATCAAGCACACCGTCTCGGTAACGTTCTCAATTGGACCCTACAAGGACACGGTGGAATGTGACATGGTCCCAATGACGATGTGCCATATGTTGCTCGGAAGGCCGTGGCAATATGACAAGCGTGCTTTGCATGATGGTCACTCAAACACTTATACCTTCAAATGGCTTGATAAAACTTGTGTGTTGCAACCGATGACTCCTAGCCAAATAATTGCGGACAATGCAAAGGCTTTAGCGAGGGCGCAATACACAAAAACACCTTGTGAGAAGAGTGGTGAGCGAGAGAACCACACCATAGTGAGTGAGTGCCACAAGCCAAACTCGAGTGGAAAAACTAAGAGTGTTCTTCTTGCCACCAAAAGTGAGATGAGAGAAGTGCGGAACAACCCATCCATCTTGCACTATGTCCTTGTATGCCAGGGACTAGCGCAAGAAACTAATGACTTGAGAAATGTTCCTCCTTCTTTGATGGCTATTTTCCAGGAATTCCAAGATGCATTTCCCGAAGAGCTTCCTCGTGGCCTTCCTCCTCTTCGTGGAATCGAGCACCGCATCGACCTCATACCCCGCGCCCCACTCCCAAATCACGCCGCGTATCGCACAAAGCCGGATGAGACGAAGGAGATAGAACGACAAATCAACCAACTCGTCTCCAAAGGTTTGATCCAAGTAAGCACTAGCCCAAGCGCGGTCCCCGTTATTCTAGTTCCAAAACGGATGATACATTGCGGTTATGCATGGACTGCCGTCCAATCAATGCTATCACCGTGCGTTATCGACATCCTATACCGCGTCTTGATGACATGCTTGATGAGTTATGTGGAGCCACTATATTTTCGAAAATTGATCTTCGTAGTGGTTACCATCAAATTCGCATGGCCGAAGGTGATGAGTGGAAAACCGCCTTCAAGACCAAGCTTGGTCTCTATGAATGGTTGGTTATGCCTTTTGTCTTATCAAATGACCCATCTACCTTCATGCGCCTCATGAACCATATTTTGAGATCTCTCATTGGAAAGAGTGTCGTTGTTTACTTTGATGACATCCTTGTCTATAGCAAGTCACTAGAGGAGCATGTTACTCATGTTAAGGAGGTCCTTCAAATCCTTCGTCATGAAAAGCTTTATGCCAATCTCCCAAAGTGCACTTGTTATGGGGTAACCCTGGGGTCGGCCCGATCTTTCACGAATTCCACGAGAAACGAGGGGGAAAGAGGTGGTCGGGTATGAAATCGGGGGAAGGCGATGAAAACCACGAACACACACACACACCAAAACACGATACACGCCTACTCCTCACGCCGGTGGCAACCCGTCCAACATAATCCCTAGGATCGGTGTTGGGCGAAGCTCGCTCTCCACGCCAACAACGGGGGATGAGGTGCTTGGTGAGGTCTTGATGTCTTGGGGACGAGAAACGGAGAAACCAAGGCCTTGTACAACTTGAACGCACTAGGCAAGATCCAAGAGGGGGGTGGATAATCTGGTGCTCCTTGGTAGGAGCATGAGACCAATACATATAAGTCCTCAAAGGGTTTCATTAATATCTATTATCCAAGTCTAAGCGTTTACAATAGAGGGTGGGGGCTATATATAGTCCAGCCACAAAACAGGGGTAGTTTCGGAATGAAAAGGTAAATTATAGGTGGGGTTACAAGGCATGGCCGAGGCGAGGCGATCAGTGGTCGGGCAGACTGAGACAGTACAACCGGTAGTACTGTGGAAACCGTAGTACCGCTTCCGAGCGGTAGTACCGCTTGAGGGCCTGGAGCTTCCGCTCGGGCGCCTGTGAAGTAGGAGGGGTGCAGCCACCGGTAGTACCGGTTGCAAGACCGGTAGTACCGCTTGCTTCTGGGGCGTGGAGTGGTGCTTCCTGTGGCGAGCGGTAGGAGGAGGCGGTAGGACCGCTTGGAGCGGTGGTACCGGTCGTCCCAACCGGTAGTGACTTCGTCTGCAACGATCGGTGGCTTCTGCACTGATGATGCACAGAGTTTACGTGTGAAGTAGCAAGCCATCCGAGGGTGTGTCGAAGTCACACAAGGAGAGGAGCGAGTTCACCTTAATTTGAAGGAGTTTGGCTCGGGCGCGAGTCATGGGTCCACTTGGGTAGCTCATGGGAGTAGATGTAGTAGCGGTCGTAGGACGGGCTGCATCAGCTCCCCCCCCCTTGGGAAAGAGTCGTCCTCGACTCTTCAACCATCACAACTTCCTCTTCGCCATGGTAGGGTGAGAGGTCCTTGACATTGAATGTCGAGCTCACAAAATACTTCGATGTTGGTATATCGATCACATAGGCGTTGTTGTTGATCCTCTTTAGCACCTTGAATGGTCCATCGCCTCGTTACTTTAGCTTGGAGTCGCGTTCCTTGGGGAAGCGGTCTTTACTCAAGTGTATCCATACAAGGTCGCCCTCATCAAAGATCATCTCTTTCTTGGTCTTGTTTAGCCTTGATGCTTGGCGAAGGACTTGTTGCTCGATAGTAGCTCGTGTGTCTTCATGGAGTTTCTCATTGCTTGGGCACGCTTAACAACGTCCATATTGGCACGTTCATGAAGTGGAAGTGGAAGGATATCGAGCGCGGTGAGGGGCTCGAAGCCATAGACGATCATGAACGGGCTCCTCATGGTGGTGGAGTGCTTGGCGCGGTTGTAGGCGAACTCGGCGTGTGGAATGCATTCCTCCCAGTATTTAAGGTTCTTCTTTATCAACACCCGGAGAAGTGTGCCAAGACTTCGATTGACGACCTCGGTTTGTCCATCGGTTTGAGGATGCGAGGCGGACGAGAAGAGGAGCTTAATGCCGAGCTTGGCCATGAGGGTCTTCCAGAAGTAGCTCATGAATTTTACGTCGCGGTCGGAGACGATTGTTCTTGGCACGCCGTGTAGCCGAATTACTTCCCTGAAAAACAAATTTGCTACATGTGAAGCATCATCGGTCTTATGGCACGGAATGAAATTTGCCATTTTTGAAAAGCGATCCACGACTACAAATATGGAATCATGACCACGTTTCGATCTAGGCAAGCCTAACACAAAGTCCATGCTAATGTCCGACCAAGGTGCATCAGGAATATGCAATGGCATATAAAGACCAAAGGGGTTGGACTTGGACTTAGCTTGGATACATGTAGTGCATCGTTGAACGTGGCGCTCCACATCGCGCTTCATCTTTGGCCAAAAGTAGTGAGTGGAGAGCATGTCATATGTCTTGTCACGGCCAAAGTGACCCATAAGGCCTCCACCATGGGACTCTTGGAGAAGCAAAAGTTGGAGAGACGATTTCGGAATGCAAAGCTTGTTTTGTTTGAAAAGAAAACCCTTATGCAAATAGAAATCATCAATCCCTTTGTCTATTGAACATTGTGCAAATATTGGTCCAAAGAAAGAGTCGGACGCGTACAAAGATTTGATGTCCTCAAGACCCAAGACATTGACTTCGAGTCGTGTAAGAAGGCTTGTGTTTTTGCGAGACAAGGCGTCCGCCACCACATTTTCTTTGCCCTTCTTGTATTTTACAATGTAAGGAAAAGATTCCATAAACTCAACCCATTTTGCGTGTCTTTTACTCAAGTTGGCTTGGCCCTTAAGATACTTCAACGACTCATGGTCGGAATGGATGATAAATTCTTTGGGCCAAAGATAGTGTTGGCACACTTGAAGAACACGAACCAAGGCCAAAAGTTCTTTGTCATAAATGGGATAATTGAGGCGTGCGCCATCAAGTTTCTCACTATGGTAAGCAATAGGACGCCCATTTTGCATAAGGATGCCACCAATGCCAATACCACTAGCGTCACATTCAATCTCAAAGGTTTTTGTGAAATCCGGCAATGCAAGAAGTGGTGCTTCGGTGAGCCTCTTTTTGAGCTCATCAAAAGCCTTTTGTTGTGCCTTTCCCCAAATGAACGTGACATTCTTCTTGGTCAATTCGTTGAGGGGGCAAGCAATTGTAGAAAAATCTTTCACAAAGCGACGGTAAAAGCCAGCCAACCCATGAAAACTACGAAGTTCACTAACATTTGTATGGGTGGGCCAATCTCGTATGTCCTTGACTTTGGAGACATCCACTTCTATGCCATTAGAAGACACAACAAAACCAAGGAAAATCAGGTTGTCTCTTGCAAAAGTGCACTTGGGGAGATTAGCATAAAGCTTTTCATGACGAAGGATTTGGAGGACCTCCTTAACATGATTAACATGCTCCTCGAGTGACTTGCTATAGACAAGAATGTCATCAAATTAAACAACTACACTCTTTCCAATAAGAGATCGCAAAATATGGTTCATGAGACGCATGAAGGTAGATGGGGCATTGGATAAGCCAAAAGGCATAACCAACCATTCATAGAGACCAAGCTTGGTCTTGAAGGCGGTTTTCCACTCATCACCTTCAGCCATGCGAATTTGATGGTAGCCACTACAAAGATCAATTTTCGAAAATATAGTGGCTCCACATAACTCATCAAGCATGTCGTCAAGACGCGGTATAGGATGTCGATAACGCACAGTGATAGCATTGATTGGATGGCAGTCCATGCATAACCGCAACATATCATCCGTTTTCGGGACTAGGATCACGGGAACCGCGCTTGGGCTAGTGCTTACTTGGATCAAACCTTTGGAGACGAGTTGGTTGATTTGACGCTCAATCTCCTTCGTCTCTTCCAGGTTCGTGCGATACGCGGCGCGGTTTGGCAGTGGTACGCCGGGTATGAGGTCGATGCGGTGCTCGATTCCACGAAGAGGGGGAAGGCCATGAGGAAGCTCTTCGGGAAATACATCTTGGAATTTCTGCAAAACAGCCATCAAAGAAGGAGGAACATTTGTCAAGTCGTTAGTTCCTTGCGCTAGTCCCTTGCATACGAGGACGTAGTGCAAGATGGATGGGTTGTTCCGCACTTCTCTCATCTCACTTTTGGTGGCAAGAAGAACACTCTTAGTTTTTCCACTCGAGTTTGGCTTGTAGCTCTCACTCACTATGGTGTGGTTCTCTCGCTCACCGCTCTTCTCACAAGGTGTTTTTGCATATTGCGCCCTCGCTAAAGCCTTTGCATTGTCCGCAATTATTTGGCTAGGAGTCATTGGTTGCAACACACAAGTTTTATCAAGCCATTTGAAGGTGTAAGTGTTTGAGTGACCATTATGCAAAGCACGCTTGTCATATTGCCACGGTCTTCCGAGCAACATGTGACAAACCGTCATTGGAACCACGTCACATTCCACCGTGTCCTTGTAGTGCCCAATTGAGAACATCACCGAGACGGTGTGCTTGATCTTGACGGATCCTTGGTCACTTAGCCATTGGATATGGTAGGGGTGTCTATGCGGAAGGAGGGTGAGGTTGAGTTTCTCACACAATTCCGTGCTTGCAAGGTTGTGGCAACTCCCTCCATCGATGACAACTTTGATGGACTTCCCATTGATGCCGGCACGAGTTTGGAAGATGTTCGAGCGTTGGTCTTCATTTTCATTGGCTTGGGTAATCAAGACCCTTGTGACCACAAGCGATGGACTTGCGTCATGCTCACACACAAGAAGTTCTTGGTCCTCTTCCAAATGTTGCCTTGCCATGGCTTCCTTGACCCTTGCATCAAACTCTTCTTCACTCAAGTATTCTTCATCGCCGTTGTCATGGATGAACAAAACTTTCTTGTTTCCACATGCATTCGACTTGTGCCCTTTGCCTCCACACTTGTAGCATTCACCATTGAATGGTTGATCATCCCTTGTGTGTTTGCCACTTGGGGGCTGTTTTCCTTGGGGAATAGTTGGCTTGAAGGGAAGCTTGGTTGTACTTGGGGAGCTTCCACTTGGTGTTGTTGGCGCTTGCTTGTAGGTGAAGTACGTCTTTGGCTTGTTGTACTTGATGTCCTCTTGCACTTGGCGCTCGGCCTTGGATGCGATGTGCACAAGCTCAACCATGTTGTTGTACTTTTGGAACTCGGTGATGCGCTTGATGGGATGGTTCAAGCCATTGAGGAAGCGTGCCATTGTTTGTTCATCTCGCTCTTCGATGTTGGCACGGATCATGTTGAGCTCCATTTGTTTGAAGTACTCTTCCACGGTCTTTGTCCCTTGACTAAGCGTTTGAAGCTTGTTGAAGAGGTCACGCGTGTAGTGCGAAGGAACAAAGCGGGATCTTATATGATCCTTCATATCTTGCCAAGTTGCGATTGGAGGCTCTTCTTTTGCTTCGCGAGCGAGTTGGACTTGTTCCCACCAAAGGTTGGCATACTCATCAAACTCGAGGGATGCCATGGCCATCATCTTCTCATTGCTATAATTGTGCATGCGGAAGATCTTGTCGACCTTGAGTTCCCAAGAGAGATATTCCTCGGGCTCATTGGAACCGGTGAACTTGGGCATGGTGAATTTGAGCTTGCCGAAAGTTTCTTCTCCATTGCGGTTCCGGTTGCGTCGGTTGCCATTATTTTGATGGTCATCATCATCATCCGAGCTCTCATGTCTTGCTTGGTGATTGTTGCGTTGTTCTTGAGGTTGTTGAGCTGCCGCGTTTGGTGGTTGAACTTGGTTTTGACAACGAACTTGGGGAGCTTGCTCGTGTTGTTGTCGCGGTTGAGGACGAGGGGGAGGTTGATGGTCCTCACGACGGGCTTGGGGAGCTTGCTCTTGTTCTTGTTGTGGTTGATGTCGTGGAGCATTGTCTTGCGCCCTATGGCGAGGAGGACGTCGAGCCGCATGCGCAATGGGCTGCTCTTCTTCTTCTTGGTGTAGAGGAGGCTCGTCATGACCATCATGTTGCCGACGTGAACGATCATGTCGATGATGACGTCTTGGGGGATCTTCGAGTGCTTCCCGTCGACGGTGATCTTGTTCGTCCTCTTCGGAAGCTTCACTTGTTGTTGAAGAGGCATGTCGACGTTGATGGCCTTGGTGGTCCATGCGAGGTTGCTCTTGTTGAATCACAAGTGCCCTTGGTTGTGGCCGGTTCGCTTCGCGCCTGGGAGGTCTTGCGGAGAGGTCACCATCGTAGCTTGATGTTGCGGCGTGACGCGGAGATGGTACCGCTTGCGAAGAGCTCATGGATTGAAGAACGGATCCATCCCGGTGCCTTGAAGCGTGACGGCGAGGTGCACTTGATTCACTTGAGGAGTGCCGAGATGAGCTTGATTCGCGCGAGCGTGGCCTTGCGAGTCCATCAATGATGCGTTGAAGCTTCTCATCCGTTGAGGCGAGTGCACGACCAAGAGCTTCATTTTGATGACCGAGGTTGTGTTGCATGGCATGCATTTGGCCACGGACTTCTTCGAAGCGGTTGTCGATGTTCTTGAATTCCACACGGGCCTCGCTAAATTGTTCATCTTGGCGCCGCTCGAGAGCTTCACAACGATAGTTGAATTCTCCTCGGACCTTCCAATGGTCCCATCTTGTCATGAATTGGTTATCATCCTCCGGAGGTGGTGGTGGTTGGGATGGCTCTCCATGCCTGTCCATGATGCAAAGCCAACAATGGTTGTATATGGAGAGAAAGGGTGTGGAGAGTTAGCCTTTTACCTCACCTTGGAGATTATATCAAACCAATTGCCACACAAATGAGCGAAAAGCGTGCAAAGTGAAATGGCAAGAAACTCTCAAAGGCTTTTGGTGGAAGGTTAGGGTTGTGGAAAGCCAAACGAAACGATCCAAGCAAAAGGTTATTGTCCTACGTGGTAAAGACCAAAGATCAAAAGCAGAAAGGATACGATCTACAAAAACACGGAAAACACACACGTGGAGAAAAACGGGGTTAGCACGACTATGAAAATGAGCACAAAAGGTCCTAACGAAGACTACGCTCGGTTGTCGTGCCAACACAAGGAGAGACCACAACTCGTTTGCCAAAAGAGGGTAAGCAATAGATTTGTGCACTTGCTTCGGTGCGCTCTTTCTTCTCTCTTTCTTGGCTTACAAGCTTGGTATTCTCTATGTATTGGGGAGACTATGTATCTTTCTATTCTATCTTTTTCTTTTCCTTGTTTTTTTTATTCTTTTTCTTTTCTTTTTCTCCCTTGCTATGCTACTATGTTAGCTTTTGTATTTGGCCTCACACTCTCACTTTTCCGAAGGCAAGTGCACAATGCTTAGACAAACACAAAATGAGTTGCTCTCATAGGATAGATAAACACAAAGGAAGATATGGGGCTGTCAAGGTGGTGCAAGTTATACCTTTGGTATTGTTGGCGACTTGCAACCGTTGGTGGGGGATGGTGTTCGAGTGTCGCGGTGTCGTTGAGCGCGGAATGACGTTGATGCGGAAGCTGTTGTGAAAATGGCGACAAACATGCGAAACACGAACAAGCAAAGTGGGAAGGTCAGTGAACGAAATCGAGGCGTCAAAGGGCAGGAGGCACGGTCAGTGGCGAGCGATAGTACCGTGTGCGACAACCGGTAGTACCGGCGAGCGGTAGTACCGCTTGTACTACCGGTAGTACCGGTTACTTGCGGTAGTACCGCTTGCACGGCCGGTAGTACCGCTTGGCACAGAACTGGAACGCGAGGAACTTGCCAAAAACCTCAAATTCGTGGGAAATCTGACCGAAAGGCTGGCTAGAAACAACAGGGGCTATAGGTCGACTCCCAAAGCAACAGATCTATGGACCAAAACCATGAAAAACTCACCAAATCCAGAGATCGATCCGAAGGCAAATTGGGGCTCTTTTTGGTAGGATTTTCGATTTTAAGGCGGATAAAAGAAAAATTGGGGGAAAATTCGTGATCAACCGTGCTCTTGATACCAATATGTTATGGGGTAACCCTGGGGTCGGCCCGATCTTTCACGAATTCCACGAGAAACGAGGGGGAAAGAGGTGTTCTGGTATGAAATCGGGGGAAGGCGATGAAAACCACGAACACACACACACCAAAACACGATAAACGCCTACTCCTCATGCCGGTGGCAACCGGTCCAACATAATCCCTAGGATCGGTGTTGGGCGAAGCTCGCTCTTGATGTGGACATCCCTACTATTGATACAACCGTTGTACCTACAGCAACACACATACAAGGACCCATCACAAGATCTCGTGCCAAACAACTGAACTATCAGGTACTTTCGTTTCTTGGAACTATTCCTTACATACATGAGAATATGATGCTGCCTAAATCAGAAATGTTTCTTACTCTTAGGAATGATGGACCGAGCATGGATGAGAGGGACAAGCATTGGAGCATGGCCATGCATGGTGATGGCAGCAAGCATGTGATGATCCAAGAGAAGGCCACGGATAAAGATTTCAGAACTTTGAGGCCACCATAATGAAGAAAGAAGGCTTGGACGAAATATTCAAGATCAATACTACAATTCGTCCATAGCATAATATGGTGTGCATGACACCTTTATTTTGGGCCAGCCCATGTAATTTTCGCAGGATTTTAATTAGCAACTTTTTAGAGTCCGTATTTGAGGGAAAAGGACTTTTAGGGTTGGATTCGCCACCACTTCCATGGCTGGCGAACCCCACCTTTTCGCCTTAACACGCCCCATAGCCGAACCTTTAGACTCGGATTTTGTTTAGACATTAAGTTAGCCATAGTCGCAACTTCGCCAAGGCTCGGCGTCAGAGGCCTCTTGTACTTCGCACCTATTCGGGATCCCACCTCTTTCAATAAAGCTTTCCTCTTAATCCGCAATATCTTGATTGCAATATTGGTTCTTACTTGTTCTCGATTTCGTGTAGGAATTAAGACCCTCATGGTCGGTGATCGTGTTCACGCAGGATCGGTAACCTCCAGGAGATAGGCCTAGCGATCGCATTGGCGCTCGTGCTCGCACGTGTAGTCGGATTGTCAAGCCCGAACTCCACCAAATCGATCATCGCCATCTCATCGAAAGATCGGACACCTTTGCCCTATCAAATGGTATCAGATTTCAGGTTGCTCGGTGAGATTTTACTGTTTTTCGAGATTAGATCTGTTTTACCTATAACCCACGAAAAAGCCAAAACACGATTAGAGTTTAGATCCATCCCATAACCAATCTCGCCTCGCATTATCTTTTCGGTTTTGCATTGTTGAATTTGTGTCTACATCGTCGCGTCGAGTTCTTTGGTCTTAGTGTCTCGTCCCTTAGAGTTTCGAGTTCTGATCATACTAGTCACCACCACACTCGCCGATCACCGCCGCCATATACCCTGCCACCATATTCCGCCGCCATATACCCTGCCACCATAAAACCCTAATACTCCGCCACCGCCTTCCTACCGCGACACAGATCCGATCAGTTTTTTCTGCCGTGGTACGAGTCCGAGTAGAGTTACTGTTTCCTCGTTATTTCTTTTGACTTTCCTTCTTTGCTGTTTCCGTGTTCAGCTAAAGTCCGTGTCGAGCTAAGAGTCCGGTCGTAAGTCCAGAAGGAGAGCAAAAAAAAAGTCTGGAACCGCCTCCGAAAAAATTTTCTGGCTATACTATTTTTCGACCCCGGGGATCACTTTTCTCCATCGGCCGTTATAGCGATATTTTTTTGGCGCCTGCGCGCTTTCCGGAGCAAAATAAAAAATTTCGAAAAAAATTTTTGGGGGCTAACCTCTTTTTAGACCCCGTAGATCAGTTCTAGACACTCGCCATCATAGTGATTTTCTGCATCTCGGATCGCTTTTCAGGGTGCTATATCATCATACAGTGCTTGTTGTGTCGCGTCGTGACATCGTTGGTGATCTAGGCTCGCCTCTAGTACGGTCTATCCTAGGACCAGCAAGACCGTCGTTGAGCATTCTTTCAACTTTTGCATTGCGGTTTTGATAATTGCGACCCTTTGCTAAGCCTTCCCGAGCTCCACGATACTCTCCACGCGGTGTTTCGACTCCTGGTAATCGCTTGGTTCAATCTCTGGACCCACTGATCCTCGTGGTTGCACATCGCCTTTTCCTGCTGTTTGGTAAGAACTTGTAAGAGCTTCGTATATTGCTTGACGGATTACGCGTGACTTCCACCATATTCCTGTAGTATATACCTGTGCTTTTTAAGGACTAACCATGACAGATACTTCGCGGAACCCGGCCACCATGACGAACGAAGAACTACATGCCCACTTCTCCGCGCTCCTGGTCAGTCGCGCTGAAGACGTGGACACGCGCCTAGGGGAGTTTGACACCAAGCTCACCAACGCCGTGGACAAGATCGATGGACTCGAGAAATCCTTCAACGCCAAGCTTGACGTTCGGTTCAAGGAGCTTCTGAACCGATTGCCCGCACCCGCACCGGCACCCACACATGGCGCACGGCGCATTCCGATCACGGGTCGGATGCTTTGATGCCGCTGCCGCACTCGGCTGCTGCGACTGACGTTCCTCAGACTTCCGCCGTGGCTGCTGCTGCGACATTGGGGACAGACGACGGGTACTACTACGACCCCGACGACGACGATCTGTTTGACGAGGAGGTTGAACAACCTCCACAGGTACCTGCTGGTCGTCCCCGACATTACTACCGCAACGCTCGCCCACCGATGCGTCGATGATGATCATGTTGCAAAGCTTAAATTAAATATTCCATCTTTTGAGGGTAAATATAATCCTGATGCATATCTTACATGGGAGATGGAAGTAGAACAACGTTTTGCATGCTTAAAATATCCGAGAATATGCGTGTTAGTCTTTGCTACATGTGAATTTACTAAATTTGCTTCCCTTTGGTGGTGAGTATTGTCGTTTAAATCCTACTACTATTCCTAGTACTTGACTGCTTTAAAAACTGCTATGCGTGTTCGTTTTGTACCTCCCACTTATCAACGTGATTTACTAAAGAATCGACACGCTTAGAGCAAGGGAAAAATTCTGAGAAGAGTATTATCGGGAATTGCAAGCGGGGATGGTTAGGTGTGGTCTTGTAGAATCTAATGAACAAATGCTTGCACGTTTCTTTGGTGGATTAAACAAGGACATTCAGACATATTAGATTATAAGGAATATAATTCTATCACTCGTTTGTTTCATCTTGCTTGCAAAGCTGAGCGTGAAGTGCAGGATCGCCAAACACCATGGAGGAGGACTAATAATTCTGCAGTCGCACATCCACTTGGACATCCCGACAATCAGCGCCTCCTCGTGATTCGCCTCCACTACTACCACATCCAAGGCCACCACAAGATTTCCAATGCTCCTCCACCATCATCCAATGCTCCCTTTCGTAGTGCATCTTCTATGGCTTCCACGGTAAGACTAAGGATATACAATGCCGCAAGTCTTGGGGTTTTGGTCATATTGAGAGCAGTGCACAACACAACGTGTGATGATGGTGCGAGAAGATGGTGAATACGATTCATGAGTGACTTCGATGAAGATACACTAGCCCTTATTTCTGCTCGAGATGGAGACAATTCTGATGATGATGACGAGCCAGAGGTAATGGGAGCTGAAGCTGCTGATCAATACAAGAGTTTAATTACACAACGTGTGTTGAGTGTGCAATTGAGCAAATCTGAGCAAGATCAACGCCACAACCTGTTCCAAACACGTGGTGTTGTCAAGGAAAGAGCTATACGGATCATCATTGATGGAGGGAGTTGTAATAATCTGGCCAGTGTTGACATGGTAGAGAAGCTTGCGCTTCCAACAAGACAACGCCCACATTCATACTACATCCAATGGTTTGAGAGTTCTCGCAAGATCAAGGAATATGAGGACGTATTTCCCGCTGAGCTGCCACCAGGACTACCTCCTATTAGAGGAATTGAGCATCAAATTGATCTAATTCCTGGTGCCACGTTGCCCAACCGCGCGCCATATAGAACCAATCCAGAGGAGACAAAGGAGATACAACGCCAAATTCAGGAACTACTCGACAGAGATCATATTCGTGAGTCCCTTAGCCCTTGTGCTGTTCCTATTATTTTGGTGCCTAAAAAGATGGTTCTTGGCGCATGTGTCTTGATTGTAGAGCTATAAATAATATTACTATTCGATATCGTCATCCTATTCCACGTTTAGATGACATGCTTGATGAATTGAGTGGCTCTACCATGTTTTCTAAAGTTGATTTGCGTAGTGGTTACCACAGTTAAGTATGAAATTAGGAGATGAATGGAAAACAGCATTTAAAACTAAGTTCGGTTTATATGAGTGGTTAGTAATGCCGTTTGGTTTAACTAATGCACCTAGCACTTTCATGAGATTAATGAGCGAAGTTTTACGTGCTTTCATTGGACGTTTTGTGGTAGTCTACTTTGATGATATTCTGATTTATAGCAAATCTTTAGAGGAACATTTGGACCATTTACGTCTTGTTTTCAATGCTTTACGTGATGCACGTTTGTTTGGTAACCTTGAGAAGTGCACCTTTTGCACCAATCGAGTTGCGTTTCTTGGCTATGTTGTTACATCACGGTATTGAAGTGGATCCGGCCAAGATTGAAGCTATTGAGAATTGGCCGCCCAAGACGGTCACACAAGTGAGGAGTTTTCTTGGCCTCATTGGTTTTTATAGGCGCTTTGTCAAAGACTTTGGATCAATTGCCTTGTACTGAATGAGCTTACCAAGAAGGATGTGCCCTTTGTTTGGGCGATGCACAACAACAGCCTTCGTCATATTGAAAGATAAGCTAACACATGCTCCCTTACTCCAACTTCCTGATTTTACTAAGACTTTTGAGCTTGAATGTGATGCTAGTGGAATTGGTTTGGGAGGGTGTTATTACAAGAGGAAAACACATGTTGCATATTTTAGTGAGAAATTGAGTGGGGCTAGTCTGAACTATTCTACTTATGATAAAGAATTATATGCGTTGGTTCGGACATTAGAAACTTGGCAACATTATCTATGGCCTAAGGAATTTGTTATTCATTCTGATCATGAATCTTTGAAGCATATTCGTAGTCAAGCTAAGTTGAATCGTCGTCATGCAAAGTGGGTTGAATTTATTGAGTCTTTTCCTTATGTTATCAAACACAAAAGGGTAAAGATAATATTATTGCTGATGCTTTGTCACGCCGTTATGCTTTGTTATCTCAACTTGACTTCAAAATATTTGGATTGGAAACTATTAAAGAACAATATGTGCATGATGCTGAATTTAAAGATGTGTTGCGAATTGTAGAGATGGTAGAACTTGGAACAAGTTCGTCTTCAATGATGGATTTGTGTTCCGTGCTAACAAACTATGCATTCGAGATAGCTCTGTTCGTCTTTTGTTATTACAGAGGCGCATGGAGGAGGATTGATGGGACACTTTGGTGTCAAGAAGGCGGAGGATGTTCTTCTTTGCACACTTCTTTTGGCCACGTGTCGTCGAGATGTTGAGAGATTTGTGGCACGTGCACTACTTGTCAAAAAGCTAAGTCTCGCCTTAATCCACATGGTTTATATATGCCTCTTCCTGTTCCTAGTGTTCCTTGGGAGGATATTTCTATGGACTTTGTTTTGGGATTGCCACGAACACGTAAGGGGAGGATAGTATTTTTGTTGTTGTGGATCGGTTCTCTAAGATGGCACACTTTATTCCTTGTCATAAAGCGGATGATCTGCGCATATTGTTGATTTGTTCTTTCGTGAAATTGTTCGTTTGCATGGTGTGCCAAATACTATTGTCTCGATCGTGATACTAAATTTCTTAGCCACTTTTGGAGATGTTTATGGGCTAAGTTGGGGACTAAATTGCTCTTTAGTACTACATGTCATCCCCAACCGATGGTCAAACTGAAGTAGTAAATAGAACTTTGTCTACTATGTTACGGGCTGTTTTAAAGAAGAACTTAAAATTGTGGGAAGAGTGTTTACCTCATATAGAATTTGCTTATAATCGTTCTTTGCATTCTACCACAAAGATGTGCCCATTTGAGATTGTGTATGGTTTTGTTCCTCGTGCACCTATTGATTTATTGCCTTTACCTTCTTGATTGCAACATAATTTGGATGCTACACAACGCTGAAATGATATTAAACTTGCATAAGACTACTAAAGATAACATTGAACACATGAATGCTAAGTATAAACTTCTTTGGGGATAAAGGGAGAAAGCATGTTGTGTTTGATGTTGGCGATCTTGTTTGGTTACATTTGCGTAAAGATCGCTTTTCTGATTTACATGAAGTCTAAGTTAATGCCACGTCTTCTTTGGTCCCTTTAAGGTGTTAGAGAGAATCAATGATAATGCATATAAACTTGAGTTGCTGCAGACTTTTAGTGCAGTTAGTCCTACATTTAACATTGCAGATTTGAAGCCTTACTTTGGTGAGGAAGATGAGATTGCGTCGAGGGCGACTTCAATTCAAGAAGGGAGCATGATGTGGACATCCCTACTATTGATACAACCGTTGTACCTACTGACACACATACAAGGACCCATCACAAGATCTCGTGCCAAACAAGCGAACTATCCGGTACTTTCGTTTCTTGGAACTATTCCTTACATACATGAGAATATGATGCTGCCTAAATCAAATGTTTCTTACTCTTAGGAATGATGGACCGAGCATGGATGAGAGGGACAAGCATTGGAGCATGGCCGTGCATGGTGATGGCAAGCATGTGATGATCCAAGAGAAGGCCACGGATGAAGATTTGAACTTTGAGGCCACCATAATGAAGAAAGAAGGATTGGACGAAATATTCAAGATCAATACTTTCTGAATTCGTCCATAGCATAATATGGTCTGCGACACCTTTATTTTGGGCAGGCCCATGTAATTTTCATGATTTTAATTAGCCACTTTTTAGAGTCCGTATTTGAGGAAAAAGGACTTTTAGGGTTGGATTCGCCACCACTTCCATGGCTGGCGAAACCCCACCTTTCATAAATCGCCCCATAGCCGAACCTTTAGACTCGGATTTTGTTTAGACATTAAGTTAGCCATAGTCGCAACTTCCAAGGCTCGGCGTCAGAGGCCTCTTGTACTTCGCACCTATTCAGGATCCCACCTCTTTCAATAAAGCTCTCCTCTTAATCCGCAATATCTTGATTGCAATATTGGTTCTTACTTGTTCTCGATTTCAGGTAGGAATTAAGACCCTCGCTGGTCAGGCTGATCGTGTTCACGCAGGATCGGTAACCTCCAGGAGATTGGCCTAGCGATTGCATTGGCGCTCGTGCTCGCACGTGTAGTCGGATCGTCAAGCCCGAACTCCACCAAATCGATTATCGCCATCTCATCGAAAGATCGGACACCTTTGCCCTATCACAGTGGACCAATGACTCGCGCCGGAGCTAAGCTCCTCCAAGCCAAGGTTAACTCACTCCTTTCCTTGTGTGACTTCGACACACCCTTGGATGGCTTGCTACTTCATACGCATGCCCTGTGCATCATCAGGTACGAAGAGAAGGAACCAAGGGACGGAGGAACCGGAGTGGAAGCAACCAGTCGCTGCCAGACTCCAGCGGTACTACCGGATCAAGCGACCGGTACTACCGGATCAAGCGGTACTACCGGCCCTAGCTACCGGACGCTCCAGAAGGAACCCAACCAAGGGCCAGACGACGACGGTACTACCGGCCCAGGAACCGGTACTACCGGTGGCCGGTACTACCGCCCCCTCCTACCGCTCGCTACAGGCTACTCCGACGGAAGCTCCATGATAGGGCAAAGGTGTCCGATCTTTCGATGAGATGGCGATAATCGATTTGGTGGAGTTCGGGCTTGACGATCCGACTACACGTGCGAGCACGAGTGCCAATGCAATCGCTAGGACAATCTCCTGGAGGTTACCGATCCTGCGTGAACATGATCAGCCTGACCAACGAGGGTCTTAATTCCTACCTGAAATCGAGAACAAGTAAGGACCAATATTGCAATCAAGATATTGCGGATTAAGAGGAAAGCTTTATTGAAGAGGTGGGATCCTGAATAGGCGCGAAGTACAAGAGGCCTCTGCGACGCTCGAGCCTTGGCGAACTTAATGTCTAAACAAAATCCGAGTCTAGAGGTTCGGCTATGGGGCATATTTAAGGGCGAAAAGGTGGGGTTTCAGCCAGCCATGGAAGTGGTGGCCGAATCCAACCCTAAAAGTCCTTTTCCCCTCAAATACGGACCCTAAAAAGTGGCTAATTAAAATCCTGCGAAAATTACATGGGCCTGGCCCAAAATAAAAGGTCACCATATTAAGCTATGGACGAATTCGTAAAGTATTGATCTTTAATATTTCGTCCAAGCCTTCTTTCTTCATTATGGTGGCCTCAAAGTTCTGAAATCTTCATCTGTGGCCTTCTCTTGGATCATCACATGCTTGCTGCCATCTCCATGCATGGCCATGCTCCAATGCTTGTCCCTCTCATCCATGCTTGGTCCATCATTCCTAAGAGTAAGAAATATATACGATTTAGGCAGCATCATATTCTCATGTATGTGAGGAATAGTTCCAAGAAGCGAAAGTACCTGATAGTTAAGTTGTTTGGCACGAGATCTTGTGATGGGTCCTTGTATGTGTGTTGCTGTAGGTACAACGATTGTATCAATAGTTGGGATGTCCACATTACTGCAGGTCCGCCAGCGGTACTACCGCCCCCGGAGCGGTACTACCGGTTGCCTGACTGGTACTACCGGTCCTGACTGAACCTGAACGCATCAGTTTGGCCCAGCGCCCTGTACCCCTTCCTATATTTTACCTTTTCGTTCCGAAACTATCACTGTTTTTGTGGCTGGCCTGTATATAGCCCCCATCCTTTATTGTAAACCCTAGGCTTGGATAATAATAGATTAAGGACACCGCTTTGAGGATCTTTCAATCTATTGGTCTCATGCTCCTACCAAGGGGCACCCTATTATCCACCCTCCTCTTGGATCTTGCCTAGTGCGTTCAAGTTGTACAAGGCCTTGGGTTCTCGGTTTCTCGCCCCCAAGTCGTCAAGGTCTCACCAAGCACCTCGTCCCCCGTTGTTGGCGTGGAGAGAGAGCTTCGCCCAACACCGATCCTAGGGATTATGTTGGACCGGTTGCCACCGGCGTGAGATATCGGCGTGTATCGTGATTTGTGTGCGTGTGTTCGTGGTTTTCATCCCTTCTTCCCCCGTCCACCGCTTTCCCCTCGTTTCTCATGGAAATTCGTGAAAGATCGGGCCACCCCAAGGGGTTACCCCCTAACAATTTGGATGCTACACAACGCGCTGAAATGATATTAAACTTGCATAAGACTACTAAAGATAACATCGAACAAATGAATGCTAAGTATAAACTTGCTGGGGATAAAGGGAGAAAGCATGTTGTGTTTGATGTTGGAGATCTTGTTTGGTTAGATTTGCATAAGGATCGCTTTCCTCATTTACGCAAGTCTAAGTTAATGCCGCGTGTTGCTGGTCCCTTTAAGGTGTTAGAGAAAATAAATGATAATGTTTATAAACTTGAGTTGCCTGCAGACTTTGGTACGGTTAGTCCTACGTTTAACATTGCAGATTTGAAGCCTTACTTTGGTGAGGAATATGAGATTGCGTCGAGGACGACTTCAATTCAAGAAGGGGAGCATGATGTGGACATCCCTTCTATTGATACAACCGTTGTACCTACAGCTACACACATACAAGGACCCATCACAAGATCTCGTGCCAAACAACTTAACTATCAGGTACTTTCGTTTCTTGGAACTATTCCTCACATACATGAGAATATGATGCTGCCTAAATCAGATGTATTTCTTACTCTTAGGAATGAAGGACCAAGCATGGATGAGAGGGACAAGCATTGGAGCATGGCCATGCATGGAGATGGCAGCAAGCGTGTGATGATCCAAGAGAGGGCCACGGATGAAGATTTCAGAACTTTGAGGCCACCATAATGAAGAAAGAAGGCTTGTACGAAATATTCAAGATCAATACTTCACGAATTCGTCCATAGCTTAATATGGTGCTGCGACACCTTTATTTTGGGCCAGGCCCATGTAATTTTCACAGGATTTTCATTAGCCACTTTTTAGAGTCCGTATTTGAGGGGGAAAGGACTTCTAGGGTTGGATTCGGCCACCACTTCCATGGCTGGCCGAAACCCCACCTTTTCTTCCTTAAATACTCCCCATAGCCGTCACCCTACACTTGGATTTTGTTTAGACATTAAGTTAGCCATCATAGCAACTTCGCCAAGGCTCGAGCGTCACAGAGGCCTCTTGTACTTCGCACCTATTCAGGATCCCACCTTTTCAATAAAGCTTTCCTCTTAATCCGCAATATCTTGATTGCAATATTGGTTCTTACTTGTTCTCGATTTCAGGTAGGAATTAAGACCCTCATGGTCGGTGATCGTGTTTCCGCAGGATCGGTAACCTCCAGGAGATTGGCCTAGCGATTGCATTGGCGCTCGTGCTCGCACGTGTAGTCGGATCGTCAAGCCCAAACTCCACCCAATCGATTATCATCATCTCATCGAAAGATCGGCACCTTTGCCCTATTAGGTGGGGGCTATATATAGGCCAGCCACATAAACAGAGGTAGTTTAGGAACGAAATGGGAAAATATAGAGGGGTACAGGGCGCTAGGCCGAACTGATGCGATCCGGTTCAGTCAAGACCGGTAGTACCGGTCGGGTACCCGGTAGTACCGGTCGCAACCGGTAGTACCGCTGGTGGTCCTGGAGCTTCCGTCGGATTCGCCCGATGTCGGCGGTAGAGAGGCGGTAATCCCATCGGTATCTGGGTTCCTGGGCCGGTAGTACCGTAGTCGTCTGGGCCTTGGTTGGGTTCCTCCTGGAGCGTCCGGTAGCTGGGGCCGGTCGTGCCGCTTGATCCGGTAGTACCGGCCGTAGGGTCCGGTAGTACCGCTTGAGTCTGGCAGCGATTGGTTGCTTCCGCTCCGGTTCCTTCGTCCCATGGGTCCTTCTCTTCGTACCTGATGATGCACAGTGTATGTGTATGAAGTAGCAAGCCATGCAGGGGCGTATTGAAATCACACAAGGAAAGGAGGGAGTTAACCTTGGCTTGTAGGAGCTTAGCTCGGGCGCGAGTCATTGGTCCACTGGGAGGGCTAGGTGTTGTAGATGGAGGTGCGTCTGTAGGACGGGCTGCATCAGGGGACAGATAGTACGCCACTCCGGAGACGACACCGGAGTCTCCGGACCCCACACCAGTGTCTCCGGCCTACACGATGGGCCTGCGCGCCGCCAGTTGGGCCTTCGGCCCATGTACCAATCTAGCTCGTCCAAACCCTAGTTTTATCCGTAAACTACCCCTGTTTATGTGGCTGGCCTATAAATAGAGCCCCCACCCTTCATGTATCCCTCAGGCATAGATGATAGACTAAAGACAACCCCCTTGTGTGGAATCTCTAGTTTGCCTCATCCCCTTTACCAAGGGGACCGACTATCGTCACCAACCTCGATTGGACTTTGCATCACGCATCCATCGTTGAACAAGGCCTTGGAGTTCATTGTCTTGTCTCCAATTTGTCAAGACCCTCCCCAAGGTGTTCTTCCCTCTCCGATGTGGATTTGAGGGAGCACGTTGACCGATCTTTCCTTGCGAGAATTCTATCGGACTGGTGGCCGCCGTTCGAGAGCAATCGGCCTTGTATTGTGTGAGTTTTGCGTGTGTTCATCGTGTTCTTCGTGAGGTGTGTGTTCGCTTCCGCTACCTTCTCCCTTTCCCCTCGCTTTCCCATCGATTTGACCACGAGATCCGTGAAGATCGGGCCACCCAAGAGGTTAACCCCTCCATCAACATCCTTCTTGGTAAGTTCATTCAGCGGCGCGGCAATTGAACCAAAGTCTTTGACAAAGCGCCCATAAAAACCAGCGAGGCCAAGAAAACTCCTCACTTGTGTGACCGTCTTGGGCTGCGGCCAATTCTCAATAGCTTCAATCTTGGCTAGATCCACTTCAATACCCTGTGATGTAACAACATAGCCAAGAAACGCAACTCGATTGGTGCAAAAGGTGCACTTCTCAAGGTTACCAAACAAACGTAAAGCATTGAAAACAGCACGTAAATGGTCCAAATGATCCTCTAAAGATTTGCTATAAATCAAAATATCATCAAAGTAGGCTACCACAAAACGTCCAACGAAAGCACGTAAAACGTCGTTCCTTAATCTCATGAAAGTGCTAGGTGCATTAGTTAAACCAAACGGCATTACTAACCACTCATATAAACAGAACTTAGTTTTAAATGCTGCTTTCCATTCATCTCCTAATTTCATACGAATCTGTTGATAACCACTACGCAAATCAACTTTAGAAAACATGGTAGAACCACTCAATTCATCAAGCATGTCATCTAAACGTGGAATAGGATGACGATATCGAATAGTAATATTATTGATAGCTCTACAATCAGTACACATGCGCGAAGAACCATCTTTCTTAGGTACCAAAATAATAGGAACAACACAGGGGCTTAGGGACTCACGAATATGATCTCTGTCGAGTAGTTCCAGAATTTGGCGTTGTATCTCCTTTGTCTCCTCTGGATTGGTTCTATATGGCGCGCGGTTGGGCAACGTAGCACCAGGAATTAGATCAATTTGGTGTTCAATTCCTCTAATAGGAGGTAGTCCTGGTGGCAGCTCAGCGGGAAAGACGTCCTCATATTCCTGCAAAAGGTTAGCAATAGCGGGTGGTAAAGAAGGAGGCATATCCTCAAATGAAAACAAAACCTCTTGGGAGACAATTGCATAATATTGAGTATTGTTTACATCTAGTTCAGCAATATCAATTTTATTTGCAAGCATACATGGACTCTTCAAACGAATTTCAATAGCACGTGTAGAATCAGATTTAGTGTTCGTTGGTGGTACAAAATCTGCAGCAACAATCTGATTCTCACATTTATCTTTCTCCTCAGTTTTAGCTCTACTAGCTCTAGCAAGATCATCTTTTAAAATCTATTCAGGAGTCATAGGTTTTAGACCAATTTTCTTTCCATCATGCATAAGAGAATAGTGATTTTGCCATTATGAACAGATTCTCTATCAAATTTCCATGGTCTACCAAGTAACAAAGAATAAGCTTGCATAGGTACAACATCACAATCAACAAAATCAGAATATGTACCAATAGTAAAATGCACGCGTACCGGTCTTGTTGGAAGTACAAGCTTCTCTACCATGTCAACACTAGCCAGATTGTTACAACTCCCTCCATCAATGATGATCCGTATAGCTCTTTCCTTGATAACACCACGTATTTGGAACTGGTTGTGGCGTTGATCTTGCTCAGATTTGCTCAATTACACACTCAACACATGTTGTGTAATTAAGCTCTTGTATTGATCAGCAGCTTCAGCTCCCATTACCTCTGTCTCTTCATCAGAATCACACTTGTCTCCATCTCGAGCAGAAATAAGGGCTAATGTATCTTCATCAAAGTAACTCGCTGAATCGTATTGACCATCATCACGCACCATCATAACATGTTGTGTTGTGCACTGTCTCTCAATATGACCAAAACCCCAGCACTTGCAGCATTGTATATCCTTTGTTTTACCCGTGGAAGCCATAGAAGATGCGCTACGAGCAGGAGTATTGGATGACGGTGGAGGAGCAACTGGAAATCTTGTAGTAGCCTTGGATGTGGTAGTAGCTGGTGGCGAATCACGAGAAGGAGGTGCTGATTGTCGGGATGTCCAGGTGGATGTGCGACCTGCAGAATTATTAGTCCTCCTCCATGGTGTTTGGCGATCCTGCACTTCACGTTCAGCTTTGCAAGCAAGATGAAACAAACGAGTGATAGAATTATATTCCTTATAATCTAATATTTTTTGAATGTCCTTGATGGAGGGGTTAACCTCTTGGGTGGCCCGAGCTTCACAGATCTCGTGGTCAAATCGATGGGAAAGCGAGGGGAAAGGGAGAAGGTAGCGGAAGCGAACACACACCTCGCGAAGAACACGATGAACACACGCAAAACTCACACGATACAAGGCCGATTGCTCCCGAACGGCGGCCACCGGTCCGATAGAATCCTCGCAAGGAAAGATCGGTCAACGTGCTCCCTCAAATACACATCGGAGAGGGAAGAACACCTTGGGGAGGGTCTTGACAACTTGGAGACGAGACACCGAACTCCAAGGCCTTGTTCAACGATGGATGCGTGATGCAAAGTCCAATCGAGGTTGGTGACGATAGTCGGTCCCCTTGGTAAAGGGGATGAGGCAAAACTAGAGATTCCACATTGGGGGTTGTCTTTAGTCTATCATCTATTCCTAAGGGATACATGAGGGTGGGGCTCTATTTATAGGCCACCACTAAACAAGGGTAGTTTGGGGATAAACTAGGCGAATAGGTAAGTAAAGGGAATACATGGGTGGCCCAGCTGCAGTGTGTATGACGGAACATGACCCGGTAATCTGGGACTTGGGACAGTAGTACCGGTCATAGCTAATAGTGCCGCTCGGGGCAGTAATCCGCTTGCGGTCTGGGGCGTCGATGGAGCCATCGATGGCAGCGGTAGAAGGCGGTACGGTTCGAGATCCGTAGTACCGCTTGCGATCCTGAGGGCTTTTGTTGGCGTCGTATGAGGGCGGTAGTCGAAGCGGTAGTACCATTGGTAGTAATGCAGTCGGCTCATCCGTAGTAATACTGTTGGAGAGAGCATTTGGTGATTTGTCTTGTTCCTCCTCCTCTTCCAAGCTTCCGTCTTGTCGGGCTTGATGCTCCGGGCTTCCTCCTTTGCCTCCGTACTTGATGTAGCCCGACCTACGGTCGTTACCACATCTTGGTCTCCAACTTACGCCAAGTCGTCATGGACTCCAAAGGTGAATCTGTTCCTCTATGCGAGCCCCCTTACTACCCTATTGAATGGTATGCTACTTCATACTCCGTCACATATGCATGATAGGTTCACATTGACAAGTACGGAGGCAAGGGAGGAAGCCCAGGGCATCAAGCCGACAAGACGGAGGCCTGAAAGAGGAGGCGAAAGAAGACAAATCGCCAAGTGCTCTATGTCGCCAGCGGTACTACCGGACCTGGTGACCGGTACTACCGCTTCACTACCGCCCTGCTACCAGCAGACAGCGAAGCCAAATACTCTCTATCTCCGGCAGACTCTGGATCTGGACCCGGTCAGTGATTACTCGTCCCGATACCGCTTCCTTCTGACGGCTCGGTGGCGCTCGGGGCCATGGCGGTACTTCCGGTCCCAGAGCGGTACTACCGGTGTTGACCGGTACTACAGACAATTCGGTACTACCGTTCTGTGTGCTGCACACTTTGTTGGGCCTTCGGCCCATGTACCACTTTAGCTCGTCCAAACCCTAGTTTTATCCCCAAACTACCCTTGTTTAGTGGTTGGCCTATAAATAGAGCCCCCACCCCTCATGTATCCCTTAGGCATAGATGATAGACTAAAGACAACCCCCTTGTGTGGAATCTCTAGTTTTGCCTATCCCCTTATCCAAGGGGACCGACTATCGTCACCAACCTCGATTGGACTTTGCATCACGCAACCATCGTTGAACAAGGCCTTGGAGTTCGATGTCTCGTCTCCAAGTTGTCAAGACCCTCCCCAAGGTGTTCTTCCCTCTCCGATGTGGATTTGAGGGAGCACGTTGACCGATCTTTCCTTGCGAGGATTCTATCGGACCGGTGGCCGCCGTTCGGGAGCAATCGGCCTTGTATCGTGTGAGTTTTGCATGTGTTCATCGTGTTCTTTGCGAGGTGTGTGCTCGCTTCCGCTACCTTCTCCCTTTCCCCTCGCTTTCCCATCGATTTGACCACGAGATCCGTGAAGATCGGGCCACCCAAGAGGTTAACCCCTCCATCATCTGGTATCAGCAGCTTTTGGTTTCCACGGATTTCTCATCGATTTCGTCTTTTCCCCATAAATTCGAAAATTCCACCAAAAACAGCCCCAATTCGTGTTTTGGATCGATCTGTGATTTGAGTGCGTTTTGGTAGGTTTTGATCCATGGATTACTTGCTAAACTTGTTGATCTACCTTTCTTTGCGTTCCCATAGCCTAATTCCTTGATTTCCCCCGTCGATTTGGTGTTTTTCTTGAAGATTTTCCGCCCAAATCGCCCCAAAATCGCGAAAACGCGTCAGATCTGGGAGTCTCTGTCTCCAGCGGTACTACCGCTCCAAATATCCGGTACTACCGCTCCAAAAATCCAGTACTACCGCCCAGGACAGAAAGAAAATAGCAGGTTTCCAGATTTCAACCTCTCACCGTTTTGAGCATAACTTTTGCATTCGAACTCGGATTTTGGTGTTCTTTAGCTCGTTTCAAAGAGGAGAAGGAGCTCTACATCATCATCCACGTGGTTCATGCTATCTACTCCATCCAAATTCCGTGAGCAAGGCGGAATCCAACAATAAAGGGTGAAGATCGTCGACGAAAGGTATAAACATTCCGCGACTTCTCCCCACTTGCATTCCTTTGTGAACCCCACTATCTTTGCGAGCAACGAACACCTATTGAGACTAGTTCCTCTTATGATTTCTTGGGCTATGCACATTTGATACCTTGTAGAATTCCGAGCAAACGTTTGAGCGCTATCTCATATAGTTATCTTGTATAGTTGTTGGCACAAGGAAGAGGCAAGTGAAAAAGAAAATAAAAGAGTGATACAAAAAGAAAAAAAATATAAAAAAAAGAAAAGAAAAAGAAAGAAAGATACCTGTGCCTCATAGAATAGGAAGCGCAAGCTTGATGAACATCATATAGGTGGTACTTATTGTGCATATCTTGTAGCCCACCAATTTTGTGCAATCGAACTAGCGTCTCTCCTTGTACTTGTGTGACATGAGCTTATAGTCTTCGCTAGGTAATCATTTGGTTCTTAGCTCACTTTCTCCATCGCACAAGTCCCATTTATCCCACCGTGTGTGTTTCCTTGTATATATTTCCTATCTTGTGGATTGACTTGTTTTGCTTTGTGATCATTGTGGTTCTTTACTTGCCATTACAACATCTTGATTTCGGATTGGTTCTTGACATGCCACTTTCCATACCTATCCACCATAGGACTTGTGTGTGTGTGTGTTTATTGGTTAGTAGTTGGTTTTGGTGTTCCGCGTGAACCTCACTTTGCTTGGTTTATTGCTCTCAAGTGTGGCCACTTGCACGATACGATCTTCCAAGGTAAAGTAAGGTTTGACGTTGTATCCCTAACTCCCACTACCACTTCCATATACACCGCTTGGTCTTGTGCATCATATCTAGGGACTCCGGAACCGAGGATGATATCTATGAAGAATCCATGATGAGCCACCATGACTACGACTCCACAAGTATAGAGGACATGACGGAGCACAACATCGACAATGCCTCCTCATGCATGGAGCCTATGGAGCACTACACCGACAATGGCTCCACATGCTTGGCTGATATGGAGTACTACACCAACAATTACTCCCGAAGCATGGATGACTTTGAGTGCGACATCGACGACGCCTCGCCCAACATGGAGGACACGGAGAACTTCATCGAGTTTGATGGCTCCTCCACGAGCCATGAAGAATTCCTCCACCGCGTGGAGATGGAAGCCTACTACGCCAAGCAAGAGGAGGCGCATCATCAAGAATCCATGACCTTCAAGGCCAAGCGTGCCACACCAAAGGGCACCACCTACTTCGATGATCCACCTCCAAGGCGACAAGTGCCACAACCTAGATGGAGTCAAGCGCCACCATCTCCAAGGCGTCAAGCTCCACCTTCTCCAAGGCGCCAAGCTACATCACCTCCATGGCGCCAAGCTCTAACTCCTATCCAAACAAAAGTGGCGTCCAAACATCATATGCATCAAGAGGCGCCAATAAACAAGACTCTTCATCGACAAACATCCTCTCATGAGCATCGCCACCATAAAGAGGATACAAGACATCGTCAAAGGCCTCTTCGCCACCAAGACGAAGAATTCATGATGAGCACCAACCATAATGCTCAAGCAAGCTCAAGAAGGCACCATAAGCACAAGAAGAGTGCCAAGGCAAATGATCACCGTCGTGAGTGTCATGTGGACGACCAAGTGCGCCACCTACATCAACCATCGGCAAGGCACGCCAATGACCTCCGTCGACACCTTCATAGGGCACCTTCTACTACTAGTGCCACCACCACAATGGCACCAAGAGCAAGCCTTCCTCCACGCCATCAAGCTTCAATGCCTACGCTTGACTTCCACAACCTCGCCAACGAGGAAAATGTAGACCTCTACTTCGCCAAGTTGGATAGCATGAGCCTACCTCCACCACTACTACGCGATGGCCACGAGACGGTCGAGCATGGGATTTTACCTTCGACCATGGAGGAGAGCAATGATGCCCATCTTATGGCATCCAACCTTGGAGGCGACAAGGTCAAGAATGGTGAGCATGGGATATTCCCTTCACCAAAGGAGGCGCATGGAGTTGAGGAAACCGAGCCTATCCCCATATGCTTGAGTGATGATGTGGTACCAATCCCATGTGAGTATGAGAGCCACTTAGCCCACTTGAGTGAGAACAAGAGTGCCATGAGTGACTCCACCTTATGTGAGATTGAGTGCTTCCACTTGGAGGGCATGAGCGATACTCCTAGTGAGTTGAGAGTGGTAGTTGATAGGTCAAGTGAGACCATTTTGATTTCTAACAACTTACCCTCTACCTCTAGTGTGTTCTCTTGTGTTATGCTAGGTTCCATGGATGAAGAAGCGCCAAGCCATGAAGCAATGATGCCTCATTTGGAGAAGATGTACATGGTGCACGAAGATGATGCTACGCCATGGCTACATCAAGAAAACGAAGTCGTCCACAAGGAGGCCACTACTACCACAACACCCACTTCATATGAGAGGTATGAACAAGGTAACAATAAGAGTGTTGATGATGCCATGATCCCACTAGTGGACATGATGAATTGTGAGGATATGCATGCTATGGATGATACTTGTGACATTACATATGCTTCATCCACTTTCCCATGTGATGATTTGCCTTTGCATAATATTGATCATGTGGAATTGTTTGATTGCGATATCATTGCCATAAACATGCCATGCTATGCATCTTGTGTGTATCCTCCAATTTCTTTGGACTTGCCTTGTCATGCTAGTCATTCAATTTCTCCCGTTTCTTGCGATAAGATGAATGCTTGCTATTTCACTTGTTTTGCTTGCAACAATATTGATCATATGCGTTATAATGAGATGGCCCCATAGCTTTCTCAATTTTTGGAGATTTTGATGATTGCCATGATAAGCATGTTCCCCACTTGCATACTCACCATGCATCTATTTCATACTTGAATGACATTAATGGTGATGTGCACAAGAAGAGATACGTCATGATGGATGATGTGTATCTCTACCATGCACACACGTTCTTCCTTTTACATATGATGTGTGTAGGTACCCGCACGAGAATGTCAACCTCGGTTGAGCACGAGTTGACAAAAAGAGCTCTTGAGAGCATCCCACAAGTGAGTTCAAGATCGAACCCAGCTCTGATACCTTTTGCATGCTTTGCATCTTTCATGTTGACAAATTGTTCTTTCCTATGGTTTGCTTGCAAGCATGTTAATGGTATTATCTTCCCTTGTGACATTCATGTTTCTTCGCTTTTAGATAATGATGCTTTTTGTGTTGCAACAAAAATGTTGACCAATTTACCTTTCTAATGTTTTGTGTGCAACTATAATCCCATTAAGAACATGTATTGTCATGAGAGCTTCCAAGAATCTCGTCTTGTTGTTGCAACAAACATAAGGACCACTTGCTCTTTCATTTGGTTTGTTTGCAAACACGTTACTTTGACTTCCGCTTGGGATACTCATATTCCCATGATTTTGATTTTGATGATTTGTGTGTGACATCCAACATGTCGAACAATTTCTCTTTCCAATGGTTGGTTTGCACACATAATGTTGTTGCTTTGGACATTCTTCCTTGCGTGTTTTTGCTGAATTATCCTATTCTCGCATCAAGGACGTTGATCAAAAGTCTAGTCAATTGCCTTGAGTGCCCCACTACTACGTTATATGGAGTTTTTGATTTTCCACATTTGGATGATGTTCAAACGATTTCCATGCACATTGACCATGCATATGCATTCCGTTTGCTATACGGGATGCATATGCAAATCATCAAAAGCAAATATCATTGAATATATGAGTATCATCAAAATAGCAAAACAACACGTTTGCAAACAAACCAAATGAAAGAGCTATTGGTCCTTATGTTTGTTGCAACAACAAGACGAGATTCTTGGAAGCTCTCATGACAATACATGCTCTTAATGGAATTGTGGTTTCACACAAAACATCGGAGAGAGAAATTGTTCAACAATTTTGTTACAACACACAAAACATCATTATCTAAAAGCGAAGAAACATGACTGTCACAAGGGGAGATAATACCATTAACATGCTTGCAATCAAACCATAGGAAAGAGCAATTTGCCAACATGAAAGATGCAAAGCATGCAAAAGGTATCAGAGCTGGGTTTGATCTTGAACTCACTTGTGGGATGCTCTCTAGAGCTCTTTTTGATGCAGCCCGTCCTACGAACGCTACTACATCTACTACATCTACTCCCACAAGCTCCCTAAGTGGACCCATGACTCGAGCCCGAGCCAAACTCCTTCAAGCTAAGGTGAACTCGCTCCTCTCCTTGTGTGACTTCGATACACCCTTGGATGGCCTGCTACTTCATAAGCATACCTTGTGCATCATCAGGTACGAAGAGAATGACCCAGAGAACGGAGAAGCACCAGCGGAGGGAACCAAATGCCCTCTGTCACCAGCGGTACTACCGGACATGGTGACCGGTACTACCGCCCAGTGGCACTACCGCCTCCTGCTACCGCCACCAACAGACGACCCCAGCGCAAGCCAAATACTCTCTGTCACTGGCGGTACTACCGGCCTAGGACCCAGTACTACCGGACCCCGGCTTTCACACTCGCCACCTGTGACAGACGACGCCAAATAAGTCCCGGGATTAAGCGGCACTACTACTGGGCGGTACTACCGGTGGCCGGTACTACCGGTCGTCTTGGACCCGATACTCTGGACGTATGTGGACCGGATCGTGTTAAGTCGGCCCAGCGCCCTGTAACCCTTTCTATATTTCGCTATTTTGTCCCTAAAATACCCCTTTTTATGTGGTTGGCCTATAAATAGCCCCCACCCTCCATTTTAAACCCTAGACTTGGATAATAATAGATTAAGGAAACCCTTTGAGGATCTTACATCTATTGGTCTCATACTCCTACCAAGGAGCACCCTATTATCCACCCTCCTCTTGGATCTTGCCTAGTGCGTTCAAGTTGTACAAGGCCTTGGGTTCTTGGTTTCTCGCCCCCAAGTCGTCAAGGTCTCACCAAGAACCTCGTCGCCCGTTGTTGGCGTGGAGAGAGGGCTTCGCCCAACACCGATCCTAGGGATTATGTTGGACCGGTTGCCACCGGCGTGAGAGATCGGCGTGTATCGTGATTTGTGTGCGTGTGTTCGTGGTTTTCATCCCCTTCTTCCCCCGACCACCGCTTTCCCCTCGTTTCTCGTGGAAATTCGTGAAAGATCGGGCCACCCCAAGGGGTTACCCCATAACATCTTGGTATCAAGAGCAAGGTTGATCATGAATTTCAAGGGAACTTGTGATTCAACAAGAGCAACCTCACATGGACGACCAAGCCCATCGCCCTCGACATGTCCATTCAACATCAAGTGAAGCATCCGAAGAGGACGAACAAGATCACCGTCGACGTGAAGCACTCGACGACCCTCCAAGGCGTCAACATCGACATGACCGTCCACGTCGGCAACATGATGGTCATGACGAGCCTCCTCTACATCAAGAAGAAGAAGAGTAGCCCATTGCGCATGTGGCTCGACGTCCTCCTCGCCACAGGGCGTAAGACAATGCTCCTCGGCACCACCCACGACAAGAACAAGAGCAAGCTCCCCAAGCTCGTCGTGAGGACCATCAACCTCCTCCTCGTCCTCAACCGCGCCAACAAAACGAGCAAGCTCCCCAAGCTCGTCGTCAAAACCAAGTTCCACCACCAAACGCGGCACCTCAACAACCGCAAGAGCAACGCAACCATCACCAAGCAAGACATGAGAGCTCGGATGATGATGATGACCGCCCAAATCATGGCAACCGCCGCAACCGGAACCGCAATGGAGACGAAACTTTCGGCAAGCTCAAATTCACCATGCCCAAGTTCACCGGTTCCAATGAACCCGAGGAATATCTCTCGTGGGAACTCAAGGTCGACAAGATCTTCCGCATGCACAACTATAGCAATGAGAAGATGATGGCCATGGCATCCCTCGAGTTTTATGAGTATGCCAACCTTTGGTGGGAACAAGTCCAACTCGCTCGCGAAGCAAAAGAAGAGCCTCCAATCGCAACTTGGCAAGATATGAAGGCTCATATGAGATCCCGCTTTGTTCTTTCACACTACTCGCGTGACCTCTTCAACAAGCTTCAAACGCTTAGTCAAGGGACAAAGACCGTGGAAGAGTACTTTAAGCAAATGGAGCTCATCATGATCCGTGCCAACATTGAAGAGCGAGATGAACAAACAATGGCACGCTTCCTCAATGGCTTGAACCATCCCATCAAGCGCATCACCGAGTTCCAAAATACAACAACATGGTTGAGCTTGTGCACATCGCATCAAAGGCCAAGTGTCAAGTACAAGAGGACATCAAGTACAACAAGCCAAATACGTACTTCACCTACAAGCAAGCACCAACCACTACTCCAACAACACCAAGTGGAAGCTCCTCAAGTACCACCAAGCTTCCCTTCAAGCCAACACTCCCTCAAGGAAAATGATGTGGACATCCCTTCTATTGATACAACCGTTGTACCTACAGCTACACACATACAAGGACCCATCACAAGATCTCGTGCCAAACAACTTAACTATCAGGTACTTTCGTTTCTTGGAACTATTCCTCACATACATGAGAATATGATGCTGCCTAAATCAGATGTATTTCTTACTCTTAGGAATGATGGACCAAGCATGGATGAGAGGGACAAGCATTGGAGCATGGCCATGCATGGAGATGGCAGCAAGCGTGTGATGATCCAAGAGAAGTCCACGGATGAAGATTTCAGAACTTTGAGGCCACCATAATGAAGAAAGAAGGCTTGGACGAAATATTCAAGATCAATACTTCACGAATTCGTCCATAGCTTAATATGGTGCTGCGAGACCTTTATTTTGGGCCAGGCCCATGTAATTTTCGCAGGATTTTAATTAGCCACTTTTTAGAGTCCGTATTTGAGGGGAAAAGGACTTCTAGGGTTGGATTCGGCCACCACTTCCATGGCTGGCCGAAACCCCACCTTTTCGCCCTTAAATACTCCCCATAGCCGTCCCCCTAGACTCGGATTTTGTTTAGACATTAAGTTAGCCATCATAGCAACTTCGCCAAGGCTCGAGCGTCGTAGAGGCCTCTTGTACTTCGCACCTATTTAGGATCCCACCTTTTCAATAAAGCTTTCCTCTTAATCCGCAATATCTTGATTGCAATATTAGTTCTTACTTGTTCTCGATTTCAGGTAGGAATTAAGACCCTCGTTGGTCAGGTTGATCGTGTTCACGCAGGATCGGTAACCTCCAGGAGATTGGCCTAGCGATTGCATTGGCGCTCGTGCTAACACGTGTAGTCGGATCGTCAAGCCCGAACTCCACCAAATCGATTATCATCATCTCATCGAAAGATCGGACACCTTTGCCCTATCAGAAAACAGCCCCCAAGTGGCAAAAACACAAGGGATGATCAACCATTCAATGGTGAATGCTACAAGTGTGGAGGCAAAGGACACAAGTCGGCCGCATGTGGGAACAAGAAAGTTTTGTTCATTCATGACAACGGCGATGAAGAATACTTGAGTGAAGAAGAGTTTGATGCAAGGGTCAAGGAAGCCATGGCAAGGCAACATTTGGAAGAGGACCAAGAACTTCTTGTGTGTGAGCATGACGCAAGTCCATCGCTTGTGGTCACAAGGGTCTTAACTACCCAAGTCAATGAGAATGAAGACCAACGCTCGAACATCTTCCAAACTCGTGCCGGCATCAACGGGAAGTCCATCAAAGTTGTCATCGATGGAGGGAGTTTCCACAATCTTGCAAGCACGGAATTGTGTGAGAAACTCAACCTCACCCTCCATCCGCATAAACACCCCTACCATATACAATGGCTAAACCAAGGATCCGTTAAGATCAAGCACACCGTCTCGGTTACGTTCTCAATTGGGCCCTACAAGGAAACGGTGGAATGTGACGTGGTCCCAATGACGGTGTGCCATATGTTGCTCGGAAGGCCGTGGCAATATGACAAGCGTGCTTTGCATGATGGTCACGCAAACACTTATACCTTCAAATGGCTTGATAAAACTTGTGTGTTGCAACCAATGACTCCTAGCCAAATAATTGTGGACAATGCAAAGGCTTTAGCGAGGGCGCAATACACAAAAACACCTTGTGAGAAGAGTGGTGAGAGAGAGAACCACACCATAGTGAGTGAGAGCTACAAGCCCAACTCGAGTGAAAAAACTAAGAGTGTTCTTGCCACCAAAAGTGAGATGAGAGAAGTGCGGAACAACCCATCCATCTTGACAAATGTTCCTCCTCCTTTGATGGCTATTTTGCAGGAAGTCCAAGATGTATTTCCCGAAGATCTTCCTCATGGCCTTCCTCCTCTTCGTCGAATCAAGCACCGCATCGACCTCATACCCGGCGCCCCACTCCCAAACCGCGCCGCGTATTGCACGAACCCGGAAGAGACAAAGGAGATCGAACGTCAAATCAACCAACTCGTCTCCAAAGGTTTGATCCAAGTAAGCACTAGCCCAAGCGCGGTCCCCGTGATTCTAGTTCCAAAAACGGATGATACGTTGCGGTTATGCATGGACTGCCGTCCAATCAATGCTATCACCGTGCGTTATCGACATCCTATACCGTGTCTTGATGACATGCTTGATGAGTTATGTGGAGCCACTATATTTTCGAAAATTGATCTTCGTAGTGGTTACCATCAAATTCGCATGGCTGAAGGTGATGAGTGGAAAACTGCCTTCAAGACCAAGCTTGGTCTCTATGAATGGTTGGTTATGCCTTTTGGCTTATCTAATGCCCCATCTACCTTCATGCGCCTCATGAACCATATTTTGAGATCTCTCATTGGGAAGAGTGTAGTTGTTTACTTTGATGACATCCTTGTCTATAGCAAGTCACTAGAGGAGCATGTTACTCATGTTAAGGAGGTCCTTCAAATCCTTCGTCATGAAAAGCTTTATGCTAATCTTCCAAAGGGCACTTTTGCAAAAGACAAGCTGATTTTCCTTGGTTTTGTTGTGTCTTCTAATGGCATTGAAGTTGATGTCTCAAAAGTTAAGGACATACGAGATTGGCCCATCCCTACCAATGTTAGTGAACTTTGTAGTTTTCATGGGTTGGCTGGCTTTTACCGTCGCTTTGTGAAAGACTTTTCTACCATTGCTTGCCCCCTCAACGAATTGACCAAGAAATATGTCACGTTCGTTTGGGGAAAAGCACAACAAAAGGCTTTTGATGAGCTCAAAAAGAGGCTCACCGAAGCACCCCTTCTTGCATTACCGGATTTCACGAAAACCTTTGAGATTGAATGTGACGCTAGTGGAATTGGCATTGGAGGCGTCCTTATGCAAAATGGGCGTCCCATTGCATTCCATAGTGAGAAACTTGATGGCGCATGCCTAAACTATCCAATTTATGATAAAGAGCTTTTTTCCTTGGTTCGTGTTCTTCAAGTGTGGCAACACTATCTTTGGCCCAAAGAATTTATCATCCATTCCGACCATGAGTCGTTGAATTATCTTAAGGGCCAAGCCAATTTGAGTAAAAGGCACGCAAAATGGGTTGAGTTCATGGAGTCTTTTCCTTACATTGTCAAATACAAGAAGGGCAAAGAAAATGTGGTAGCGGACGCCTTGTCTCGCAAAAACACAAGCCTTCTTACACGACTCGAAGTAAATGTCTTGGGTCTTGATGACATCAAATCTTTTGTACGTCAGGCCCTTTCTTTGGACCAATTTTTGCAAAATGTTCAATAGACAAAGGGATTGATGATTTCTATTTGCATAAGGGTTTTCTTTTCAAACAAAACAAACTTTGCATTCCGAAATCGTCTCTCCAACTTTTGCTTCTTCAAGAGTCCCATGGTGGAGGCCTTATGGGTCACTTTTGTCGTGACAAGACTTATGACATGCTCTCCACTCACTACTTTTGGCCAAAGATGAAGCGCGACGTGGAGAGCCACGTCCAACGATGCACTACATGTATCCAAGCTAAGTCTAAGTCCAACTCCTTTGGTCTTTATATTCCATTGCCTATTCCTCATGCACCTTGGTCGGACATTAGCATGGAATTTGTGTTAGGCTTGCCTAGATCTAAACATGGACATGATTATATATTTGTAGTAGTGGATCGCTTTTCCAAAAATGGCACATTTCATTCCGTGCCATAAGACCGATGATGCTTCACATGTAGCAAATTTGTTTTTCAGGGAAATAATTCGGCTACACGGTGTACCAAGAACAATCGTCTCCGACCGCGACGTAAAATTCATGAGCTACTTCTGGAAGACTCTCATGGCCAAGCTAGGCATCAAGCTCCTCTTCTCGTCCGCCTCGCATCCTCAAACTGATGGACAAACCGAGGTCGTCAATCGAAGTCTTGGCACACTCCTCCGGGTGTTGATAAAGAAGAACCTTAAAGACTGGGAGGAATGTATTCCACACGCCGAGTTCGCCTACAACCGCGCCAAGCACTCCACCACCATGAGGAGCCCGTTCATGATGATCGCTGACTTCGAGCCTCTCACCGCGCTCGATATCCTTCCACTACCACTTCATGAACGTGCCAATATGGACGTTGTCAAGCGCGCCCACACAATGAAGAAACTCCATGAAGACACAAGAGCTACGATCGAGCAACAAGTACTTCGCCAAGCATCAAGACTAAACAAGAACAAGAAAAAGATGATCTTCAAAGAAGGCGACCTTGTGTGGATACACTTAAGTAAAGACCGCTTCCCCAAGGAACGCGACTCCAAACTCAAGCCAAGAGGTGATGGACCATTCAAAGTGCTAAAGAGGATCAACAACAACGCCTATATCATCGATATCCCAACATCAAAGTATCTTGTGAGCTCGACATTCAATGTCAAGGACCTATCACCCTACCATGGAGAAGATGAAGTTGAGAAGGTTGAAGAGTCGAGGACGACTCTTTCCCAAGGGGGGGGAGCTGATGCAGCCCGTCCTACGAACTCTACTACATCTACTACATCTAATCCCACAAGCTCCCCAAGTGGACCCATGACTCGAGCCCGAGCCAAACTCCTTCAAGCTAAGGTGAACTCGCTCCTCTCCTTGTGTGACTTCGATACACCCTTGGATGGCCTGCTACTTCATACGCATACCTTGTGCATCATCAGGTATGAAGAGAATGACCCAGAGAACGGAGGAGCACCAGCGGAGGGAACCAAATGCCCTTTGTCGCCAGCGGTACTACCAGACCTGGCGACCGGTACTACCGCCCAGCGGCACTACCGCCTCCTGCTACTGCCACCAACAGACGACCCCAGCGCAAGCCAAATACTCTCTGTCACTGGCGGTACTACCGGCCTAGGATCCGGTACTATCGGACCCCGGCACTACTACCGCCACCAACAGATGACGCCAGCGCAAGTCCCAGGACGCCAAGCGGCACTACCGGGCCTGGAAGCGGTACTACCGGTTGACCGGTACTACCGGTCGTGCTGGACCGGTACTATCGGACGTATGTGGACCTGATCGTGTTAAGTCGGCCCAGCGCCCTGTAACCCTTTCTATATTTTGCTATTTTGTCCCTAAAATACCCCTGTTTATGTGGTTGGCCTATAAATAGCCCCCACCCTCCATTGTAAACCCTAGACTTGGATAATAATAGATTAAGGAAACCCTTTGAGGATCTAACATCTATTGGTCTCATGCTCCTTCCAAGGAGCACCCTATTATCCACCCTCCTCTTGGATCTTGCCTAGTGCGTTCAAGTTATACAAGGCCTTGGGTTCTCGGTTTCTCGCCCCCAAGTCGTCAAGGTCTCACCAAGCACCTCGTCCCCCGTTGTTGGCGTGGAGAGAGAGAGAGCTTCGCCCAACACCGATCCTAGGGATTATGTTGGACCGGTTGCCACCAGCGTGAGAGATCGGCGTGTATCGTGATTTGTGTGCGTGTGTTCGTGGTTTTCATCCCCTTCTTCCCCCGACCACCGCTTTCCCCTTGTTTCTCGTGGAAATTCGTGAAAGATCGGGCCACCCCAAGGGGTTACCCCATAACACTTTTTGTCAACTCGTGCTCAACCGAGGTTGACATTCTCGTGCGGGCACCTACACACATCATATGTAAAAGGAAGAACATGTGTGCATGATAGAGATACACATCATCCATCATGACGTATCTCTTCTTGTGCACATCACCATTAATGTCACTCAAGTATGAAATAGATGCATGGTGAGTATGCAAGTGGGGAACATGCTTATCATGGCAATCATCAAAATCTCCAAAAATTGAGAAAGCTATGGGGGCCATCTCATTATAACGCATATGATCAATATTGTTGCAAGCAAAACAAGTGAAATAGCAAGCATTCATCTTATCGCAAGCAACGGGAGAAATTGAATGACTAGCATGACAAGGAAAGTCCTAAGCAATTGGAGGATACACACAAGATGCATAGCATGGCATGTTTATGGCAATGATATCGCAATCAAACAATTCCACATGATCAATATTATGCAAAGGCAAATCATCACATGGGAAAGTGGATGAAGCATATGTAATGTCACAAGTATCATCCATAGCATGCATATCCTCACAATTCATCATGTCCACTAGTGGGATCATGGCATCATCAACACCCTTATTGTTACCTTGTTCATACCTCTCATATGAAGTGGGTGTTGTGGAAGTAGTGGCCTCCTTGTGGACGACTTCGTCTTCTTGATGTAGCCATGGCGTAGCATCATCTTCGTGCGCCATGTACATCTTCTCCAATTAAGGCATCATTGCTTCATGGCTTGGAGCTTCTTCATCCATGGAACCTAGCATAACATAAGAGAACACACTAGAGGTAGAGGGTAAGTTGTTAGAAATTGAAATGGTCTCACTTGACCTATCAACTACCACTCTCAACTCACTAGGAGTATCGCTCATGCCCTCCAAGTGGAAGCACTCAATCTCACATAAGGTGGAGTCACTCATCTCACTCTTGTTCTCACTCAAGTGGGCTAAGTGGCTCTCATACTCACATGGGATTGGTACCACATCATCACTCAAGCATATGGGGGTAGGCTCGGTTTCCTCAACCATGCGCCTCCTTTGGTGAAGGGAAAATCCCATGCTCCCCATTCTTGACCTTCTCGCCTTCATGGTTGGATGCCATAAGGTGGGCATCATCGCTCTCCTCCATGGTCGAAGGGAAAATCCCATGCTCGACCGTATTGTGGCCATCTTGTAGTAGTGGTGGAGGTAGGCTCATGGTATCCAACTTGGCGAAGTAGAGGTCTTCATTTTCCTCGTTCATGAGGTCTTCAAATGCAAGCGTAGTCGTTGAAGATTGATGGCGTGGACGAAGGATTGCTCTTGGTGCCATTTTGGTGGTGGCACAAGAAGTTGAAGGTGCCTTGTGATGGTGTCGACGGAGGTCATTGGCGTGCCTTGCCGATGGTTGATGTAGGTGGCGCACTTGGTCATCCATATGACGCTCACGACAATGTCCCTTGACCTTGGCACTCTTCCTTGTAAGTTTTTCTAATGAGCGCAAAGCATCATTAGTCTTGGCGACCATCCTCATGTTTTTGTCGAAGTCGTTGTCCATGTCCTTCTTGAAGTTGTGGAGGTCACTTTGGAACTTGTCCATTTGATGATGGACCTTCGCGCACTCGAGTTGGAGGCTCCGTCTTGGTCGGTGCGACTTGAGGAGCTTGTCGTTGTCATTCTTGAAGTCGCCCATGCTTGGGGAGTCGTTGTTGTTGTAGCACTCCATGTCACCCAAGCATGTGGAGCCATTGTTGGTGTAGTGTTCCATCATGTAATCCATGCTTGTGGAGACATAGGCATGGTGGCTCATCGTGGATTCTTTACAGAAATCATCCTCGGTTCCGGAGTCCCTATACATGATTCACAAGACCAAGCAGTGTATATGGAAGTGGTAGTGGGAGTTAGGGGTACAACGTCAAATCTTACTTTACCTTGGAAGATCGTATCGTGCAAGTGGCTACACTTGAGAGCAATAAACCAAGCAAAGTGAAGTTCACGTGGAACACCAAAACCAACTACGAACCAAAAAACACACACACACAAGGCCTATGGTGGATAGGTATGGAAAGTGGCATGTCAAGAACCAATCCGAAATCAAGATGTTGTATTGGCAAGTAAGGAACCACAATGATCACAAAGCAAACAAGTCAATCCACAAGATAGGAAATATGTACAAGGAAACACACACGGTGGAATAAATGGGACTTGCGCGACGGAGAAAGTGAGCTAAGAACCAAATGATTACCTAGCGAAGACTATAAGCTCGTGTCACACAAGTACAAGGAGAGACGCTAGTTCAATTGCACAAAATTGGTGGGCTACAAGATATGCACAATAAGTACCACCTATATGATGTTCATCGAGCTTGCGCTTCCTATTCTATGAGGCACATGTATATCTCTTTCTTTTTATTTTTCTATTTTTTTTCTCTTTCTATTTTTTATTTCTTTCTTTTTCTTTTTCACTTGCCTCTTCCTTGTGCCAACAACTATACAAGATAACTATATGAGATAGCGCTCACAAATGTTTGCTCGGAATCTACAAAGTATTAAATGTGCATAGCCCAAGCAATCATAAGAGGAACTAGTCTCAATAGGTGTTTGTTGCTCGCAAAGATAGTGGGGTTCACAAAGGAATGCAAGTGGGGAGACGTCGCGAAATGTTTATACCTTTCGTCGACGATCTTCACCCTTTATTGTTGGATTCCGCCTTGCTCACAAAATTTGGATGGAGTAGATAGCATTAACAACATGGATGATAATGTAGAGCTCCTTCTCCTCTTCGAAACGAGCTAAAGAACACCAAAATCTGAGTTCGAATGCAAAAGTTATGCTCAAAACGGTGAGAGGCTGAAATCTGGGAACCTGATGTTTTTGTTCTGTACTGGGCGGTAGTACCGGGTTTTGGAGCGGTAGTACCGGGTTTCCGGAGGCCCGGTAGTACCGTTTAGGTACCGGGGAGGTGCGTTAGTACCGGTTTTTATGCCCGGTAGTACCGGTTGGTCCAGGGACGCCCAGATTTGACGCGTTTTCGCGATTTTGGGGCGATTTGGGCGGAAAATCTTCAAGAAAAACACCAAATCGAAGGGGGAAATCAAGGAATTAGGCTATGGGAACGCAAAGGAAGGTAGATCAATAAGTTTAGCAAGTAATCCACGGATCAAAACCTACCAAAACGCACTCAAATCACAGATCGATCCAAAACACGAATTGGGGCTATTTTTTGTGGAATTTTCGAATTTATGGGGAAAAGACCAAATCGATGAGAAATCTGTGGCAACCAAAAGCTGTTGATACCAGATGATGGAGGGGTTAATGATAGGGCAAAGGTGTCCGATCTTTCGATGAGATGGCGATAATCGATTTGGTGGAGTTCGGGCTTGACGATCCGACTACACGTGCGAGCACGAGCGCCAATGCAATCGCTAGGCCAATCTCCTGGAGGTTACCGATCCTGCGTGAACACGATCTGCCTGACCAGCGAGGGTCTTAATTCCTACCTGAAATCGAGAACAAGTAAGAACCAATATTGCAATCAAGATATTGCAGATTAAGAGGAAAGCTTTATTGAAAGAGGTGGGATCCTGAATAGGTGCGAAGTACAAGAGGCCTCTGCGACGCTCGAGCCTTGGCGAAGTTGCGACTATGGCTAACTTAATGTCTAAACAAAATCCGAGTCTAAAGGTTCGGCTATGGCGTATTTAAGGAAAAGGTGGGGTTTCGCCAGCCATGGAAGTGGTGGCGAATCCAACCCTAAAAGTCCTTTTCCCTCAAATACGGACTCTAAAAAGTGGCTAATTAAAACTGCGAAAATTACATGGGCTGGCCCAAAATAAAGGTGTCGCAGCACCATATTATGCTATGGACGAATTCGTAAGTATTGATCTTGAATATTTCGTCCAAGCCTTCTTTCTTCATTATGGTGGCCTCAAAGTTCTGAAATCTTCTTCCGTGGCCTTCTCTTGGATCATCACATGCTTGCGCCATCTCCATGCATGGCCATGCTCCAATGCTTGTCCCTCTCATTCATGCTTGGTCCATCATTCCTAAGAGTAAGAAATGTATCCGATTTAGGCGCATCATATTCTCATGTATGTAAGGAATAGTTCCAAGAAACGCAAGTACCGATAGTTAAGTTGTTTAGCACGAGATCTTGTGATGGGTCCTTGTATGTGTGTTCTTTAGGTACAACGGTTGTATCAATAGTAGGGATGTCCACATCATGCTCCCCTTCTTGAATTGAAGTCGCCCTCGACGCAATCTCATCTTCCTCACCAAAGTAAGGCTTCAAATCTGCAATGTTAAATGTAGGACTAACTGCACTAAAGTCTGCGCAGCAACTCAAGTTTATATGCATTATCATTGATTTTCTCTAACACCTTAAAGGGACCAGCAGACGTGGCATTAACTTAGACTTGCGTAAATCAGAAAAGCGATCTTTACGCAAATGTAACCAAACAAGATCGCCAACATCAAACACAACATGCTTTCTCCCTTTATCCCCGACAAGTTTATACTTAGCATTCATGTGTTCAATGTTATCTTTAGTAGTCTTATGCAAGTTTAATATCATTTCAGCGTTGTGTAGCATCCAAATTATGTTGCAATCAAGAAGGTAAAGGCAATAAATCAATAGGTGCACGAGGAACAAAACCATACACAATCTCAAATGGGCACATCTGTGTGGTAGAATGCAATGAACGATTATAAGCAAATTCTATATGAGGTAAACACTCTTCCCACAATTTTAAGTTCTTCTTTAAAACAGCCCGTAACATAGTAGACAAAGTTCTATTTACTACTTCAGTTTGACCATCAGTTTGGGGATGACATGTAGTACTAAACAGCAATTTAGTCCCCAACTTAGCCCATAAACATCTCCAAAAGTGGCTAAGAAATTTAGTATCACGATCAGAGACAATAGTATTTGGCACACCATCCAAACGAACAATTTCACGAAATAACAAATCAGCAATATGCGCAGCATCATCCGTTTTATGACAAGGAATAAAATGTGCCATCTTAGAAAACCGATCCACAACAACAAAAATACTATCCCTCCCCTTTTGTGTTCGTGGCAATCCCAAAACAAAGTCCATAGAAATATCCTCCCAAGGAACACTAGGAACAGGAAGAGGCATATATAAACCATGTGGATTAAGGCGAGACTTAGCTTTTTGACAAGTAGTGCAGCGTGCCACAAATCTCTCAACATCTCGACGCATACGTGGCCAAAAGAAGTGTGCAGCAAGAACATCCTCCGTCTTCTTGACACCAAAGTGTCCCATCAATCCTCCTCCATGCGCCTCCTGTAACAACAAAAGACGAACAGAGCTATCTGGAATGCATAGTTTGTTAGCACGGAACACAAATCCATCATTGAAGACGAACTTGTTCCAAGTTCTACCATCTCTACAATTCTGCAACACATCTTTAAATTCAGCATCACGCATATTGTTCCTTAATAGTTTCCAATCCAAATATTTTGAAGTCAAGTTGAGATAACAAAGCATAACGGCGTGACAAAGCATCAAGAATAATATTATCTTTACCCTTTTGTGTTTGATAACATAAGGAAAAGACTCAATAAATTCAACCCACTTTGCATGACGATTCAACTTAGCTTGACTATGAATATGCTTCAAAGATTCATGATCGTAATGAATAACAAATTCCTTAGGCCATAGATAATGTTGCCAAGTTTCTAATGTCCGAACCAACGATATAATTCTTTATCATAAGTAGAATAGTTCAGACTAGCCCCACTCAATTTCTCACTAAAATATGCAATGTGTTTTCCCTCTTGTAATAACACCCTCCCAAACCAATTCCACTAGCATCACATTCAAGTTCAAAAGTCTTAGTAAAATCAGGAAGTTGGAGTAAGGGAACATGTGTTAGCTTATCTTTCAATATGACGAAGGCCTGTTGGTGTGCATCGCCCCAAACAAAGGGCACATCCTTCTTGGTAAGCTCATTCAATGCGCCGGCAATTGATCCAAAGTCCTTGACAAAGCGCCTATAAAAACCAGCGAGGCCAAGAAAACTCCTCACTTGTGTGACCGTCTTGTGCTGCGGCCAATTCTCAATAGCTTCGATCTTGGCTGGATCCACTTCAATACCCTGTGATGTAACAACATAGCCAAGAAGCAACTCGATTGGTGCAAAAGGTGCACTTCTCAAGGTTACCAAACAAACGTGCATCACGTAAAGCATTGAAAACAAGACGTAAATGGTCCAAATGTTCCTCTAAAGATTTGCTATAAATCAGAATATCATCAAAGTAGACTACCACAAAACGTCCAATGAAAGCACGTAAAACTTCGTTCATTAATCTCATGAAAGTGCTAGGTGCATTAGTTAAACCAAACGGCATTACTAACCACTCATATAAACCGAACTTAATTTTAAATGTTGTTTTCCATTCATCTCCTAATTTCATACGAATCTGTGGTAACCACTACGCAAATCAACTTTAGAAAACATGGTAGAGCCACTCAATTCATCAAGCATGTCATCTAAACGTGGAATAGGATGACGATATCGAATAGTAATATTATTAAAAGCTCTACAATCAGTACACATGCGCGAAGAACAGCCTTTCTTAGGAACCAAAATAATAGGAACAGACAAGGGCTAAGGGACTCACGAATATGATCTCTGTCGAGTAGTTCCTGAATTTGGCGTTGTATCTCCTTTGTCTCCTCCGGATTGGTTCTATATGGCGCGGTTGGGCAACGTGGCACCAGGAATTAGATCAATTTGATGCTCAATTCCTCTAATAGGAGGTAGTCCCTGGCAACTCAATGGAAAGACGTCCTCATATTCCCGCAAAAGGTTAGCAATGGTGGCAAAGAAGGAGGCATATCCTCAAATGAAAACAAAACCTCTTTGCGACAATTGCATAACATTGAGTATTGTTTACATCTAGTTCAAGAATATCAATTTTATTTGCAAGCATACTTGGACTCTTCAAACGAATTTCAAGAGCATGTGTAGAATCAGATTTAGTGTTCTTTGGTGGTATAAAATCTGCAGAACAATCGATTCTCACTTTTATTTTTCTCCTTAGTTTTAGCTCTACTAGCTCTAGCAAGATCATCTTTTAAAATCTGTTCGGGAGTCATAGGTTTTAGACCAATTTTCTTTCCATCATGCATAAGAGAATAGTGGTTAGTTTTGCCATTATGAACAGATTCTCTATCAAATTGCCATGGTCTACCAAGTAACAAAGAACAAGCTTGCATAGGTACAACATCACAATCAACAAAATCAGAATATGTACCAATAGTAAAATGGACGCGTACCGTTCTTGTTACCTTGATCTTGCGAGAACTCTCAAACCATTGGATGTAGTATGAATGTGGGCGTTGTCTTGTTGGAATCGCCAGCTTCTCTACCATGTCAACACCGCCGATTATTACAACTCCCTCCATCAATGATGATCCGTATAGCTCTTTCCTTGACAACACCACGTGTTTGGAACAGGTTGTGGCGTTGATCTTGCTCAGATTTGCTCAATTGCACACTCAACACACGTTGTGTAATTAAACTCTTGTATTGATCGGCAGCTTGCTCCCATTACCTCGGCTCGTCATCATCATCGAATTGTCTCTATCTCGAAGCGAAATAAGGGCTAGTGTATCTTCATCAAGTCACTCATGAATCGTATTCACCATCTTCGCGCACCATCATCACACGTTGTGTTGTGCAATGTCGCTCAATATGACCAAAACCCCAGCACTTGCGGCACTGTATATCCTTAGTCTTACCGTGGAAGCCATAGAAGATGCACTACTGAAGGGAGCATTGGATGATGGTGGAGAAGCAGCTGGAAATCTTGTGGTGGCCTTGGATGTGGTAGTAGCTGGAGGCGAATCACGAGGAGGCGCCGATTGTCGGGATGTCCAAGTGGATGTGCGACCTGCAGAATTATTAGTCCTCCTCCATGGTGTTTGGCGATCCTGCACTTCACGTTCAGCTTTGCAAGCAAGATGAAACAAACGAGTGATAGAATTATATTCCTTATAATCTAATATTTTTTGAACGTCCTTGTTTAATCCACCAAAGAAACGTGCAAGCATTTGTTCATTAGATTCAACAAGACCACACCTAACCATCCCCGTTTGCAATTCCTGATAATACTCTTCTACAGAATTTTTTCCTTGCTCTAAGCGTGTCAGATTCTTTAGTAAATCACGTTGATAAGTGGGAGGTACAAAACGAACACGCATAGCAGTTTTTAAAGCAGTCCAAGTACTAGGAATAGTAGTAGGATTTAAACGACAATACTCGGACCACCAAAGGAAGCAAATTTAGTAAATTCACATGTAGCGACTAACACGCATATTCTCGGGATATTTTAAGCATGCAAAACGTTGTTCTACTTCCATCTCCCATGTAAGATATGCATCAGGATTATATTTACCCTCAAAAGATGGAATATTTAATTTAAGATTTGCAACATGATCATCATCATTATGTACCGGTGGGCGAGCGTTGCGCTAGTAATGTCGGGGACGACCAGCAGGTACCTGTGGAGGTTGTTCAACCTCCTCGTCACAAATAAATCGTCATTGGTCGTAGTAGTACCCGTCGTCATCCCCAATGTCGCAGCCAGCGCGGAAGTCTCGAGGAACGCTGGCCGCAGCAGAGCCGCCGGTGCGGCGGCAGCAGTCCGAGCCGTGATCGGAATGCGCCGTGCGCCATGTGTGGGTGCCGGTGCGGGTGCGGGCAATCGGTTCAGAAGCTCCTTGAACCGAATGTCAAGCTTGGCGTTGAAGGATTTCTCGAGTCCATCGATCTTGTCCACGGCGTTGGTGAGCTTGGTGTCAAACTCCCCTAGGCGCGTGTCCACGTCTTCAGCGCGACTGACCAGGAGCGCGGAGAAGTGGGCATGTAGTTCTTCGTTCATCATGGTGGCAGGGTTCCGCGAAGTATCTGTCATGGTTAGTCCTTAAAAAGCACAGGTATATACTACAGGAATATGGTGGAAGTCACGCGTAATCCGTCAAGCAATATATGAAGCTCTTACAAGTTCTTACCAAACAGCAGGAAAAGGCGATGTGCAACCACGAGGATCAGTGGGTCCAGAGATTGAACCAAGCGATTACTAGGAGTCGAAACACCGCACGTGGAGAGTATCTGTGGAGCTCTGGGAAGGCTTAGCAAAGGGGATTAGCAATTATCAAAACAGCAATGCAAAAGTTGAAAGAATGCTCAACGACGGTACTGTGCTGGTCCTAGGCTAGACTGTACTAGAGACGCGAGCCTAGATCACCAACGATGTCACGACGCAACACAACAAGCACTGTATGATGATATAGCACCCTGAAAAGCGATCCGAGATGCAGAAAATTACTATGATGGCGAGTGTCTAGAACTGATCTACGGGGTCTAAAAAAAAGGTTAGCCCCCAAAATTTTTTTCGAAATTTTTTATTTTGCCCCGGAAAGCGCGCAGGCGCCAAAAAAATATCGCTATAACAGCCGATGGAGAAAAATTATCCCCAAAGCCGAAAACCAGTATAGCCAGAAATTTTTTTTTTTTTTTTTTTGCTCTCCTTCTGGACTTACGACCGGACTCTTAGCTCGACACGGACTTTAGCTGAACACGGAAACAACAAAGAAGGAAAGTCAAAAGAAATAACTAGGAAATAATGACTCAACTCGGACTCGTGCCGCGGCAGGAAAGGTGATCGGATCCGTGTCGCGGTAGGAAGGCGGTGGCGGAGTGTTAGGGTTTATGGTGGCAGGGTATATGGCGGCGGAATATGGTGGTGGTGATCGGCGTATGTGGCGGTGACTAGTATGATTAGAACTCGAAACTCTAAGGGACGAGACACTAAGACCAAAGAACTCGACGCGACGATGTAGACACAAATTCAACAATGCAAAACCGAAAAGATAATGTGAGGCGAGATTGGTTATGGGATGGATCTAAATTCTAAGCGTGTTTTGGCTTTTCGTGGGTTATAGGTAAAACAGATCTAATCTCTGACGGTAAAATCTCACCGAGCAACCGAAATCGATACCACTTGATAGGGAAAAGGTGTCCGATCTTTCGATGAGATGGCGATAATCGATTTGGTGGAGTTCGAGCTTGACGATCCGACTACACGTGCGAAGCACGAGCGCCAATGCAATCGCTAGGCCAATCTCTCGAGGTTACCGATCCTGCGTGAACACGATCGGCACTGACCATGAGGGTCTTAATTCCTACCAAATCGAGAACAAGTAAGAACCAATATTGCAATCAAGATATTGCGGATTAAGAGGAAAGCTTTATTGAAAGAGGTGGGATCCGAATAGGTGCGAAGTACAAGAGGCCTCATGACGCCGAGCCTTGGCGAAGTTGACTATGGCTAACTTAATGTCTAAACAAAATCCGAGTCTAAAGGTTCGGCTATGGGCGATGAAAGGTGGGGTTTCGCCAGCCATGGAAGTGGTGGCGAATCCAACCCTAAAAGTCCTTTTCCCTCAAATACGGACTCTAAAAGTGGCTAATTAAAAAGCTCATGAAAATTACATGGGCCTGGCCCAAAATAAAGGTGTCGCAGCACCATATTATGCTATGGACGAATTCGTAAAGTATTGATCTTGAATATTTCGTCCAAGCCTTCTTTTTCATTATGGTGGCCTCAAAGTTCTGAAATCTTCATCCGTGGCCTTCTCTTGGATCATCACATGCTTGCTGCCATCTCCATGCATGGCCATGCTCCAATGCTTGTCCCTCTCATTCATGCTTGGTCCATCATTCCTAAGAGTAAGAAATGTATCTGATTTAGGCAGCATCATATTCTCATGTATGTAAGGAATAGTTCCAAGAAACGAAAGTACCTGATAGTTAAGTTGTTTAGCACGAGATCTTGTGATGGGTCCTTGTATGTGTGTTGCTGTAGGTACAACGGTTGTATCAATAGTAGGGATGTCCACATCAGTTAACCTCTTGGGTGGCCCGATCTTCATGGATCTCGTGGTCAAATCGATGGGAAAGCGAGGGGAAAGGGAGAAGGTAGCGGAAGCGAACACACACCTCGCGAAGAACACGATGAACACACGCAAAACTCACATGATACAAGGCCGATTGCTCCCGAACGGCGGCCACCGGTCCGATAGAATCCTCGCAAGGAAAGATCGGTCAACATGCTCCCTCAAATCCACATCGGAGAGGGAAGAACACCTTGGGGAGGGTCTTGACAACTTGGAGACGAGACACCGAACTCCAAGGCCTTGTTTAACGATGGATGCGTGATGCAAAGTCCAATCGAGGTGGGTGACGATAGTCGGTCCCCTTGGTAAAGGGGATGAGGCAAAACTAGAGATTTCACAATGGGGGTTGTCTTTAGTCTATCATCTATGCCTAAGGGATACATGAGGGGTGGGGGCTCTATTTATAGGCCAGCCACTAAACAAGGGTAGTTTGGGGATAAACTAGGCGAATAGGTAAGTAAAGTGGAATACATGGGCTGTGGCCTAACTGGCGTGGCGGAACATGAGCAGTAATCTGGGACTTGGGACCGGTAGTACCGGCTTAACCGGGCTTGAGTACCGCTTATGCGGTCTGGAGCGTTAGTTGGAGCCATCGATGGCAATGTAGAAGGGCGATCTGCCGTGACGGTAATGCGGTTCTAGATCCCAGTAGTACCGCTTGCGATCTGGGGCTTCATGGCATCGTCAGGGAGCGATGGTCGGAGGCGGTAGTACTGGCTGCCGATCGCTGATCCGGTACCGTAGACCGGAGAGAGCATTTGGTGATTTGTCTTGTTCCTCCTCCTCTTCCAAGCTTCCGTCTTGTCGGGCTTGATGCTCCAGGCTTCCTCCCTTGCCTCCGTACTGGTCGGTGTGAACCTATCATGAATATGTGACGGAGTATGAAGTAGCATACCATTCAATAGGGTAGGAAGTGGGCTCGCATAGAGGAACGGATTCACCTTTGGAGTCCATGACGACTTGGCGTAAGTTGGAGACCTTGATGTAGTAACGACCGTAGGTCGGGCTGCATCAGTCCTTGTTTAACCCACCAAAGAAATGTGCAAGAATTTGTTCAGTAGATTCAACAAGACCACACCGAACCATCCCCGTTTGCAATTCCTGATAATACTCTTCTACAGAATTTTTCCCTTGCTCTAAACGTGTCAGATTCTTTAATAAATCACGTTGATAAGTGGGAGGTACAAAACGAACACGCATAGCAGTTTTTAAAGCAGTCCAAGTACTAGGAATAGTAGTAGGATTTAAACGACAATACTCAAACCACCAAAGGGAAGCAAATTTAATAAATTCACATGTAGCAGCACTAACACGCATATTCTCAGGATATTTTAAACATGCAAAACATTGTTCTACCTCCATCTCCCATGTAAGATATGCATCAGGATTATATTTACCCTCAAAAGATGGAATATTTAATTTAAGCTTTGCAACATGATCATCATCACGTACCGGTGGTCGAGCGTTGCGGTAGTAATGTCTAGGCGGTACCGTGGAGGTTGTTCAACCTCCTCGTCAAATGTGATCGTCGTCGGGTCGTAGTAGTACCCGTCAATACATCCCCAATGTCGCAAAGCAGAGCTACTAGTCGTCGGTGCGGTGATAGTCACCGAGGTGGTGTAGAGATCTCAACCTAATAAGGTAGATTCCTCCTGTGTTTTACAATGCTAGTCCCTGGATCAATAGCTAGCATCCACAGTTCAGATGTAATATCAAGAAACAAAGGTCATAATATAACTTTATAACCAGGAATAACATAATTTTATTACATCAATACATAGCTCATTTGGCTATTACATTACATTGCAGCGGAATAACTTTAAGCATGGGGTCCTTCATCTTCAAAGTGCCACAGGCAGATGTTGGTTGTAGACTTTGTAATCCTAATCAATCAATCTTCACTAAAAACAATCAAGCCTACAACATACAAGTTACAGCCACAAAGGGTCAATACATTTGAATTGTATTGGCAAGTGTTACTATATTAGTATAGTGGAATCTATCATCTATATGCATTTGGCTAAGTGGAGTTGAGGCTTGCATTGCTCAAAATGGATTTTTCCTTAAACTTTGAAAATACTAAGTTTTTGCTTTGACAAAATCATTTTTCTCAATCAAAGATTGAAGATCCTTTACAAGGCATCTCTCAATCAAAGATTGAAGATTTCAAAAAACCCTTGTTCAATCCACAAGTTTTATCTTAGAAATTTGAATGATGAGATTCTTGATTGCTTCCATGTCTTGATGCTCAAATTGTCCTTTACCAGGGACATGGCTAAGTACTTAGGTTTTACACTCTGCAGAGGTGGTGCACTTCCCCCACAAGACTTGGTTTCCCAAGACAAGATCTTTCAGAAGCCTTCCCTTAAACCAAAATGGACGCGTTCCAACCTATCAAACACTACCACCAACTGTCCATATGGCTAAGTTCTTGCAACCTATATGATCATGGCAGAGCCCATATTGCCAAGTGGCTACACTTGAAGCTTCTCAACATTTGACATCTCAAATCTCTTTGTGCCTGGGTGGCATACCACAAGTGAGATACACAAGCCAAGTCCATGGCCTTGTGAACCACTCAACCAAAAACCACCAAGCAAGCCCATTACACCCAGGTGATTCATTAACTTAGTTGTTTTATTAAACAAAAACATAAGTCCTCAGACTTAGAGATTTTTCCATAGTGTGAATATATTTTCCACCCATGTTTTCCATTAGCTAGGCTAAGCTTAATAGTAGTAGGAATCTTAACTTAGAAAAATCCTACTAAGGATTCATCTACTAGGTTTTCTTATAGCAAGGTCTATACTTAGCAAAATTCCATGCAGGTTTTACTTAGCAAAATCACTAATGCATAGTGAAAGTAATGGGATAGAAAGTATGAAGCATCACTTGCCTTTTTGGTAGAGAATGGTGGTTCACTCGTTGATCTTGCTAGTCTCACACTTCTCTAACTTCACTACAATTCAATCAAGCAAACACAAAATCAACTAACATTGCAAACCAATAATCACTCAAAGAAATTCATACACACAAGACAATGGAATCTAATTCATGCTTGGGAGCATGCACAAGATAGTTTTATTTTTGCAAAGAGGGTCTCTATTGGATTTCTAAACTTTGTATGATCCAAATTGGTCATTTACCAAAGTGGCAAAGTCATTAGCAAGGGGTTTTGTCCAAAAACCATTTTTAAATCCATTCATCATTTTATGTGGGGGAAATTAGTTTTATCAAATCTAAAACCTTTAAGTCTTCACCCAAGTTTCTAACTCTCAAGACTTGGTGTTTTGGGGTCAGTAGCTTTGAATCAAAATATTTTCCCGAAAGTTTTTGTTCCAAAATCATTTCCATAACAAATCCATTATTTTTATTTGGCTAGAAATGGACCAAATCTAATATTCCATCCTAAACTTTTCCAAATCTATTTTCAAAACCAAGGGTTGGTTCCTAAGGTCAGTAAGGTCACAACAAACCATTTTGCAAAAGTTTTAACCCTAAAATCAATTTTAAACAATTTTTATATTCTAAACAAGCTCACAAAAGAATCTGCAAAAACAAGCAAACTAACAAATACTATTTGCTAAACTAAGGGCATGGTTGGCTAGGTCTTGTTCTCCTGAATCCAACGACATAAAATTTGTAATTTTTGGACGTGTGGATCCAAAGTTACAAGGGTTTGAAGTTTGCAAATAAATCTGATTCAAATCTGTTTTTAGTTTTAATACTGGCCACGCGTCGCTATCTCACTGGCTGATACCAGTTCGGGGTGTATCACGCTGTAGACCGTTGGATCTAAGCAGATCGTATGGCCCAGAACACGTACCCCTTCGCGTCTAAGTGATTCTATCTCGCTCGCCCGATCTAGATCGAACGGACCTAAACGAATGGCCATTAACTGGCGGCGCTGCGCGGCTGTGCGCGGCGGCGACGGGCAGACGGCGGCGGCGATGGTGATATAGGAAGCGAGGAAAGAGGGGGAAGTGCTCACCGAGATCGCAGCACACTGCTGATGCTCAACGCGGTACTGGTTGATGAAGGGGCGAAGTCGTCCTTGATTGCTCGCCGGAGACAAGCTGGGCTTCGGGCGGTTCAGAAGGTCTTCGAGGGCGAGGATAGGGGGCGCCCTAGGACAAACGGAAGGTGCTGTTAGGTTCGTATGAGCTTGGAGATCATCATCGTGTCCATGGGGAAGAGAGGGGAGGTCGGGTACTACCTAGGGACGTCGTCGGAGAAGAGGCGGGGCAGGTCTTGCAGTCATCGGCGTTACGCCGGAGGCACGCGCGAGTAAGCTGAGGCTACAGAGAGGTGCGCTGGAGAATGCTGATCACAGTTGCGTGCTCGAGGAGGCAGGAGGGGGCGTGTGCTGGTCGGAATCGGCGAGGAGAGTCGTCGGAGACAGAGCGGCTCGGGGAGAAATTAGAGCGGCCTGGTGGCGTTCTTGGGGGAGGAGTCAGAGGGGAACGAGGGAGGAGGTGCTGGCGTTTTATCGGGCATGGTCAATGGCGGGTTTAATCCATCCTTCAATGCGAATTACGTCGGGTTTAACTCGTCTGCAACGGCCAGCGAGGAGGAGGCGTAGTGATGCAGCCCGACCTACGGTCGTTACTACATCAAGGTCTCCAACTTACGCCAAGTCGCCATGGACTCCAAAGGTGAATCCGTTCCTCTATGAAAGCTCACTTCCTACCCTATTGAATGGTATGCTACTTCATACTCCGTCACATATTCATGATAGGTTCACACCGACCAGTACGGAGGCAAGGGAGGAAGCCCGGAGCATCAAGCCCGACAAGACGGAAGCTTGGAAGAGGAGGAGGAACAAGACAGATCAGCAGCTGCCAGGTTCAAGCGGTACTACCGGTCGGAACCCAGATTACTACCGCCTCGCCGATCTTGAAGCCTGCGCCATCGCCACTGGATGCCCCGGTACTGGCTTGCGGTACTACCGCCCGCAAGCGGTACTACCGGTCCCCTAAGAGGTACTACCGGTGATGACCGGTACTACCGGTCCCAAGTCAGATTACTACGGTCATGTCGATCACTGCGCACTAGTTGGGCCACAGCCCATGTATCCCCCCTTTTACTTACTTATTCGCCTAGTTTATCCCCAAACTACCCTTGTTTAGTGGTTGGCCTATAAATAGAGCCCCTACCCCTCATGTATCCCTTAGGCATAGATGATAGACTAAAGAAAACCCCCATTGTGGAATCTCTAGTTTTGCCTCATCCCCTTTACCAAGGGGACCGACTATCGTCACCAACCTCGATTGGACTTTGCATCACGCATCCATCGTTGAACAAGGCCTTGGGTTCTCGGTTTCTCGCCCCCAAGTCGTCAAGACCCTCCTCAAGGTGTTCATCCCTCTCCGATGTGGATTTGAGGGAGCACGTTGACCGATCTTTCCTTGCGAGGATTCTATTGGACCGGTGGCCACCGTTCGGGAGCATTCGGCCTTGTATCGTGTGAGGTTTTGCATGTGTTCATCGTGTTCTTCGCGAGGTGTGTGTTCGCTTCCGCTACCTTCTCCCTTTCCCCTCGCTTTCCCATCGATTTGACCACAAGATACGTGAAGATCGGGCACCCAAGAGGTTAACCCCTCCATCATCTGGTATCAGCAGCTTTTGGTTGCCACGGATTTCTCATCGATTTGGTCTTTTCCCCATAAATTCGAAAATTCCACCAAAAATAGCCCCAATTCGTGTTTTGGATCGATCTGTGATTTGAGTGCGTTTTGGTAGGTTTTGATCCGTGGATTACTTGCTAAACTTGTTGATCTACTTTCCTTTGCGTTCCCATGGCCTAATTCCTTGATTTCCCCCTTCGATTTGGTGCTTTTCTTGAAGATTTTCCGCCCAAATCACCCCAAAATCGCGAAAACGAGTCAAAACTGGGAGTTTCAGGTCCAAGCGGTACTACCGGGTCAAAAAACCGGTACTACCGCCCTTAACCGGTACTACCGGGCCCAAACAACCGGTACTACCGCCCCATACTGATCCAAAACAGCAAGTTCCAGATTTCAGCCTCTCACCGTTTTAGGCATAACTTTTGCATACGAACTCGGATTTTGGTGTTCTTTAGCTCGTTTTGAAGAGGAGAAGGAGCCCTACATCGTCATCCACGTGGTTCATGCTATCTACTCCATCCAAATTCCGTGAGCAAGGCGGAATCCAACAATAAAGGGTGAAGATCGTCGACGAAAGGTATAAACATTCCGCGACTTCTCCCCACTTGCATTCCTTTGTGAACCCCACTATCTTTGCGAGAAACAAACACCTATTGAGACTAGTTCCTCTTATGATTGCTTGGGCTATGCACATTTGATACCTTGTAGATTCCGAGCAAACATTGTGAGCGCTATCTCATATAGTTATCTTGTATAGTTGTTGGCACAAGGAAGAGGCAAGTGAAAAGAAAAAAAAAGAAAAAGTGATACAAAAAAGAAAAAAATAGAAAAGGAAAAGAAAAAGAAAGAAATATACATGTGCCTCATAGAATAGGAAGCAAGCTCGATGAACATCAAATAGGTGGTACTTATTGTGCATATCTTGTAGCCCACCAATCTTATGCAATCGAACTAGCGTCTCTCCTTGTACTTGTGTGACACGAGCTTATAGTCTTCTCTAGGTAATCATTTGGTTCTTAGCTCACTTTCTCCGTCGCACAAGTCCCATTTATCCCACCGTGTGTGTTTCCTTGTACATATTTCCTATCTTGTAGATTAACTTGTTTTGCTTTGTGATCATTGTGGTTCTTTACTTGCCATTACAACATCTTGATTTCGGATTGGTTCTTGACATGCCACTTTCCATACCTATCCACCATAGGCCTTGTGTGTGTGTTTTTTGGTTCGTAGTTGGTTTTGGTGTTCCGCGTGAACTTCACTTTGCTTGGTTTATTGCTCTCAAGTGTGGCCACTTATGCGATACGATCTTCAAGGTAAAGTAAGGTTTGCGTTGTATCCCTAACTCCCACTACCACTTCCATATACACCACTTGGTCTTGTGCATCATGTCTAGGGACTCCGGAACCGAGGATGATATCTATGAAGAATCCATGATGAGCCACCATGACTACGACTCCACAAGTATAGAGGACATGACGGAGCACAACACCGACAATGGCTCCGCATGCTTTGAGGACCCGGAGCACTACACCTACGATGACTCCACATGCATGGAAGACATGGAGCTCTACGTCGACAATGGCTCCTCATGCATGGAGCCTATGGAGCACTACACCGACAATGGCTCCACATGCTTGGGTGATATGGAGTACTACACCAACAACTACTCCCCAAGCATGGACGACTTCGAGTGCGACATCGATGACACCTCACCAAGCATGGAGGACACGGAGAACTTCATCGACTTTGATGGCTCCTCCATGAGCCATGAAGAATTCCTCCACCGTGTGGAGATGGAAGCCCACTACGCCAAGCAAGAGGAGGCGCATCATCAAGATTCCATGACCTTCAAGGCCAAGCGTGCCACACCAAAGGGCACCACTTACTTTGATGATTCACCTCCAAGGCGACATGTGCCACCACCTAGATGGCGTCAAGCGCCACCATCTCCAAGGCACCAAGCTCCATCACCTCCAAGGCATCAAGCTCTACCATCTCCAAGGCGCCAAGCTTCATCACCGCCAAGGCGCCAAGCTCCAACTCCTATAGGAACAAGAGTGGCGTCCAAACATCATATGCATCAAGAGGCGCCAAGAAACAAGACTCTTCATCGACAAACATCCTCTCATGAGCATCGCCACCATAAAGAGGATACAAGACATCGTCAAAGGCATCTTCGCCATAAAGACGAAGAACTCAAGATGAGCACCAACCATAATGCTCAAGCAAGCTCAAGAAGGCACCACAAGCACAAGAAGAGTGCCAAGGCAAATGATCACTGTCGCGAGCGTCATGTGGATGACCAAGTGCTTCACCAACATCAACCATCGGCAAGGCACGCCAATGACCTCCGTCGACACCTTCATCGGGCACCTTCTACTACTACTGCCACCACCAAAATGGCACCAAGAGCAAGCCTTCGTACACGCCATCAAGCTTCAACGCCTATGCTTGACTTCTACGACCTCGCGAACGAGGAAAATGTAGATGACTACTTTGCCAAGTTGGATAGCATGAGCCTACCTCCACCACTACTACGAGATGGCCACAAGACGGTCGAGCATGGGATTTTCCCTTCGACCATGGAGGAGAGCAATGATGCCCATCTTATGGCATCCAACCTTGGAGGCGACAAGGTCAAGAATGGTGAGCACGGGATTTTCCCTTCACCAAAGGAGGCGCATGGAGTTGAGGAAACCGAGCCTACCCCCATATGCTTGAGTGATGATGTGGTACCAATCCCATGTTAGTATGAGAGCCACTTAGCCCACTTGAGTGAGAACAAGAGTGAGATGAGTGACTCCACCTTATGTGAGATTGAGTGCTTCCACTTGGAGGGCATGAGCGATACTCCTAGTGAGTTGAGAGTGGTAGTTGATAGGTCAAGTGAGACCATTTCGATTTCTAACAACTTACCCTCTACCTCTAGTGTGTTCTCTTATGTTGTGCTAGGTTCCATGAATGAAGACGCCCGATGCTATGAAGCAATGATGCCTCGAATGGAGAAGATGTACATGGTAGATGCTACGCCATGGATACATCAAGAAGATGAAGTCGTCCACAAGGAGGCCACTACTTCCACAACACCCACTTCATATGAGAGGTATGACCAAGGTACCAATAAGGGTGTTGATGATGCCATGATCCCACTAGTGACATAATGAATTGTGAGGATATGCATGCTATGGATGATACTTGTGACATTACATATGCTTCATCCACTTTCCCATGTGATGATTTGCCTTTGCATAATATTGATCATGTGGAATTGTTTGATTGCGATATCATTTCCATAAACATGCCATGCTATGCATCTTGTGTGTATCCTCCAATTGCTATGGACATGCTTTGTCATGCTAGTCATTCAATTTTTCCCGTTGCTTGCAATAAGATGAATGCTTGCAACAATGTTGACCACATGCATTATAATGAGATGGCACCCATAGCTTTCTCAATTTTTGGAGATTTTGATGCTTGCCATGATAAGCATGTTCCCCACTTGCATACTCACCATGCATCTCTTTCATACTTGATTGACATTAATGGTGATGTGCACAAAAAGAGATACGTCATGATGGATGATGTGTATCTCTACCATGCACACACGTTCTTCCTTTTACATATGATGTGTGTAGGTACCCGCACGAGAATGTCAACCTCGGTTGAGCACGAGTTGACAAAAAGAGCTCTTGAGAGCATCCCACAAGTTAGTTCAAGATCGAACCCAGCTATGATACCTTTTGCATGCTTTGCATCTTGCATGTTGGCAAATTGCTCTTTCCTATGGTTTGATTGCAAGCATGTTAATGGTATTATCTCCCCTTGTGACATTCATGTTTCTTTGCTTTTAGATAATGATGTTTTGTGTGTTGTAACAAAATTGGTGAACAATTTCTCGCTCCGATGTTTTGCTTGCAACCACAATTCCATTAAGAGCATGTATTGTCATGAGAGCTTCCAAGAATCTCGTCTTGTTGTTGCAACAAACATAAGGACCACTTGCTCTTTCATTTGGTTTGTTTGCAAACATAATACTTTTGTTTTGGATATGCTTCCTTTTGTGTTTTTGCCAAATTCTCCAAGCTTTGCATCAAAGATATTGATAAAATTTCTATTCGATTGCTTTGAGTGCCACGATAAGATGTTATATGGAGTTTTTGAGTTTCCACATTTGGATGATGTTCAAACGATTTCCATGCACATTGACCATGCATATGCATTCCGTTTGCTATACTTGAGTTGTGCTAATCGTGTTGTTAACAAGAATGGACATGCCACAAATGACATGCTCCTCTATCACACACAAACATATGTTGCTTGGTCTTTGTTGTATGAAGGTACAAATGCATACACGTCAACCTCTATGGACTATATGTTGACAAGAAGAACCGAAGAGAGTTACCTATGGCTACCCTTCATCGAGCTATCTCTACAAGCTCAGGTGACTTCCTTCTACTTGAGGACTCATGCTATAATCTTCATGAATTGGCTACGCTTTGAGTGTTGCTTTGCTTTTGTTGTGAGCTTTGTAGGCTTCAAGGAAGGTGAAGGAACAATGAAGTGTTGTCAAGTCAATCTTCCCGAGGACGACTATAAGGTGAACCCCAGGATCAAGAAGGTCTCTCGACCGCTTCTACTTTGTGATGAGCATGTAGAGTCGAGGACGACTCTTTTTGAAGGGGGGGGGAGATGATGCAGCCCGACCTACGGTCGTTACTATATCAAGGTCTCCAACTTACGCCAAGTCGCCATGGACTCCAAAGGTGAATCCGTTCCTCTATGAAAGATCACTTCCTACCCTATTGAATGGTATGCTACTTCATACTCGTCACATATTCATGATAGGTTCACACCGACCAAGACGGAGGCAAGGGAGGAAGTTGAGCATCAAGCCCGACAAGACGGAAGCTTGGAAGGAGGAGGAAGAAGACAGATCAAGAAATTGCCGTGTTCAAGCGGTACTACCGGTGAGGCAGTACTACCGGTCAGCGGTACTACCTCCCCCTGCTACCGCCCGGTACTGAAGCCTGCGCCATCGCCACTGGATGCCCCGGTACTGGCTTGCGGTACTACCGCCCGCAAGCGGTACTACCGGTCCCCAAAGCGGTACAACCGGTGATGACCGGTACTACCGGTCCCAAGTCCGGTACTACCGGTCATGTCAGTGCCTGCGTGCACTAGTTGGGCCACAGCCCATGTATCCCCCCTTTTACTTACCTATTCGCCTAGTTTATCCCCAAACTACCCTTGTTTAGTGGTTGGCCTATAAATAGAGCCCCCACCCCTCATGTATCCCTTAGGCATAGATGATAGACTAAAGAAAACCCCCATTGTGGAATCTCTAGTTTTGCCTCATCCCCTTTACCAAGGGGACCGACTATCGTCACCAACCTCGATTGGACTTTGCATCACGCATCCATCGTTGAACAAGGCCTTGGGTTGTCGGTTTCTCGCCCCCAAGTCGTCAAGACCCTCCTCAAGGTGTTCTTCCCTCTCCGATGTGGATTTGAGGGAGCACGTTGACCGATCTTTCCTTGCGAGGATTCTATTAGACCGGTGGCCACCGTTCGGGAGCATTCGGCCTTGTATCGTGTGAGTTTTTGCATGTGTTCATCGTGTTCTTCGCGAGGTGTGTGTTCGCTCGCTACCTTCTCCCTTTCCCTCGCTTTCCCATCGATTTGACCACGAGATACGTGAAGATCGGGCACCCAAGAGGTTAACCCCTCCATCACGTAGTCCGCGGGTGGGGAAGATGGTGAGGTTGCAGTGGGGGTCGGCGTCAGCGAGTGAGCGAGAGTGGGAATAGGGTCCACCAGTCAGTGAGGGTGCGGGTTTCTTCTGTGGTGAATAAAACGTTCGGGCGAGGTGAGGTGGGCTATTGGCTTCTTTGGGTTAGTTGGGCCATATGGTGGGTCGCTTCATTTTTTTTTCTCGTCTAAACTTTTCTTTTTCCAAATTTTTTTCTGCTTTGAATTTCATCCAACTATTCAAGCATTCAAATAATTCAAACAATTCAAATAATTGTAATGAGTTTTTGGTTCTGTTTATCAACATAAACCAAATCTCAAAATAAAATAATATTTTTAATCATTTTTAAGATCTATTAAATAAAATAGCCCTTTATTTAATCAAATAGGGTTTGATTTATTTAATAAAATCCTCATTTGAAATTCAAACACTTTCAAAACCAAATCAGTAGGTTTTATTTGAAAATATAAGATACTTGAAATACTTGTTTAAAATAAAATAACATTTTATTTATAGGGTCCATTAATAATTAAATGAATAGACTTTATTCATTTAATTTAAATAGGATTTGTTTTATTGAAATCTTTATTTTGAAAATTAAAAATAAATCCAAAACACTTCAGTAGGTTTTATTTGAGAATATAAAATACTTGAAAACTTATTTTAGATAATTAAATAAGTTTTGATGTTTTGTTAATAGTAAAACCTTTATTAATAAACCTTGGATATTAAATCCTTATTAATTTAATTCAAATAAACCTTTACTAATTTTATTCAAAATAAAATGTCTTAATTCAAAAGCTTGGCCAAAGTTTTAATTTGGCTTTATTAAAATAATCTTTATTTATAAAATCACCTTTTTATTTGAAAACAGGATCTTTTATTAAAAGATCAAAAATAGTAATTCCAAAACATTTTAATTTCCTTTAATAAATGTTTATCTTTTTAAATCCCTTTAGGATTTTATTTGATCCAAATTGGTTTGAAGTTCCAATTGAATTCAAAAAGTTTCTTCTGGGTCTAGAAATCAAACAAAGTTTTATTTTATTCATTTATTTTCACATTACAAGATTTGGAAAATCTTGGGATGTGACAGCGGCGGCAGCCGAACCAGCAGTCCGACCCATGATCGGAATGCGCCGTGCGCCATGTCGAGGTGCCAATGGGGCGGGTGCGGGTACGGGTGTCGGCAATCTGGCCAAAACCTCCTTGAACCGAGCGATTACCGGGAGTCGAGACACCGCACGTGGAGAATATCTGTGGAGCTCTGGGAAGGCTTAGCAAAGGGATTAGCAATTATCAAAACAACAATGCAAAAGTTGAAAGAATGCTCAACGACGGTACTGTGCTGGTCCTAGGCTAGACCATATTAGAGACGCGAGCCTAGATCACCAACGATGTCACGACGCGACACAACAAGCAATGTATGATGATATGGCACCTTGAAAAGTGAACCGAGATGTGGAAAATCACTATGATGGCGAGTGGATAGAACTGATCTACGGGGTCTAAAATAGGTTAGCCCCAATTTTTTTCTAAATTTTGTATTTTGCTCGGAAGCGCCAAGCGCCAAAAAATATCGCTATAACTACCGATGGAGAAAAGTGATCCCAGTCGAAAACTAGTATATCCGTAAAAAAATTTGAGGCAGTTCACTTTTTGCTCTCCTTCTGGACTTACGACGGAACTTTTAGCTCGACACGGACTTTAGCTAAACACGGAAACAACAAGGAAGGAAAGTAAAAAAAGAAAACTAGGAAACAATAACTCAACTCGGACTCGTGCCACGGCAGGAAAGATGATCGGATCCGTGTCGCGGTAGGAAGGCGGTGGCGGAGGATTAGGGTTTATGGTGGCTGGGTGTATGGTGGCGGAATATGGTGGCGGTGATCTGCGAGGGTGGCGGTGAATACTATGATCAAAACTCGAAACTCTACGGGACGAGACACTAAGACCAGCAAATTGGCGCGACGATGCAGACACAATTTCAACAATGCAAAACTAAAAAGATAATGCAAGGCGTAGATTGGTGATGGGATGGATCTAAACTCTAACTGTGTTTTTGGCTTTTTCGGGGTATAGGTAAAACAGATCTAATCTACGAAACAAGAAAATCTCACCGAGCAACCTGAAATCTGATACCACTTGATAGGGCAAAGGTGTCCGATCTTTCGATGATGTGGACATCCCTACTATTGATACAACCGTTGTACCTACAGCAACACACATACAAGGACCCATCACAAGATCTCGTGCCAAACAACTGAACTATCAGGTACTTTCGTTTCTTGGAACTATTCCTTACATACATGAGAATATGATGCTGCCTAAATCAGATATGTTTCTTACTCTTAGGAATGATGGACCAAGCATGGATGAGAGGGACAAGCATTGGAGCATGGCCATGCATGGTGATGGCAGCAAGCATGTGATGATCCAAGAGAAGGCCACGGATGAAGATTTCAGAACTTTGAGGCCACCATAATGAAGAAAGAAGGCTTGGACGAAATATTCAAGATCAATACTTTACGAATTCGTCCATAGCATAATATGGTGCTGCGACACCTTTATTTTGGGCCAGGCCCATGTAATTTTCGCCGGATTTTAATTAGCCACTTTTTAGAGTCCGTATTTGAGGGGAAAAGGACTTTTAGGGTTGGATTCGGTCACCACTTCCATGGCTGGCCGAAACCCCACCTTTTCGCCCTTAAATACGCCCCATAGCCGAACCTTTAGACTCGGATTTTGTTTAGACATTAAGTTAGCCATAGTCGCAACTTCGCCAAGGCTCGAGCGTCGCAGAGGCCTCTTGTACTTCGCACCTATTCAGGATCCCACCTTTTTCAATAAAGCTTTCCTCTTAATCCGCAATATCTTGATTGCAATATTGGTTCTTACTTGTTCTCGATTTCAGGTAGGAATTAAGACCCTCATTGGTCAGCCGATCGTGTTCACGCAGGATCGGTAACCTCCGTGAGATTGGCCTAGCGATTGCATTGGCGCCGTGCTCGCACGTGTAGTCGGATCGTCAAGCCCGAACTCCACCAAATCGATTATCGCCATCTCATCGAAAGATCGGACACCTTTGCCCTATCAAGTGGTATCGATTTCGGGTTGCTCGGTGAGATTTTACCGTTTCAGAGATTAGATCTGTTTTTACCTATAACCCACGAAAAAGCCAAAAACACAGTTAGAGTTTAGATCCATCCCATAACCAATCTACGCCTCGCATTATCTTTTCAGTTTTTGCATTGTTGAATTTGTGTCTACATCGTCGCGTCGAGTTGCTGGTCTTAGTGTCTCGTCCCTTAGAGTTTCGAGTTCTGATCATACTAGTCACCGCCACACTCGCCGATCACCGCCGCCATATACCCTGCCACCATATTCCGCCGCCATATACCCTGCCACCATAAAACCCTAATACTCTGCCACCGCCTTCCTACCGCGACACAGATCCGATCAGTTTTTTCTGCCGTGGTACGAGTCCGAGTAGAGTTACTGTTTCCTCGTTATTTCTTTTGACTTTCCTTCTTTGCTGTTTCCGTGTTCAGCTAAAGTCCGTGTCGAGCTAAGAGTCCGGTCGTAAGTCCAGAAGGAGAGCAAAAAAAAAAAAAAAAAAAAAAAAAAAAGATGAATGCTTGCAACAATGTTGACCACATGCATTATAATGAGATGGCACCCATAGCTTTCTCAATTTTTGGAGATTTTGATGCTTGCCATGATAAGCATGTTCCCCACTTGCATACTCACCATGCATCTCTTTCATACTTGATTGACATTAATGGTGATGTGCACAAAAAGAGATACGTCATGATGGATGATGTGTATCTCTACCATGCACACACGTTCTTCCTTTTACATATGATGTGTAGGTACCAAGACGAGAATGTCAACCTCGGTTGAGCACGAGTTGACAAAAAGAGCTCTTGAGAGCATCCCACAAGTTAGTTCAAGATCGAACCCAGCTATGATACCTTTTGCATGCTTTGCATCTTGCATGTTGGCAAATTGCTCTTTCCTATGGTTTGATTGCAAGCATGTTAATGGTATTATCTCCCCTTGTGACATTCATGTTTCTTTGCTTTTAGATAATGATGTTTTGTGTGTTGTAACAAAATTGGTGAACAATTTCTCGCTCCGATGTTTTGCTTGCAACCACAATTCCATTAAGAGCATGTATTGTCATGAGAGCTTCCAAGAATCTCGTCTTGTTGTTGCAACAAACATAAGGACCACTTGCTCTTTCATTTGGTTTGTTTGCAAACATAAAACTTTTGTTTTGGATATGCTTCCTTTTGTGTTTTTGCCAAATTCTCCAAGCTTTGCATCAAAGATATTGATAAAATTTCTATTCGATTGCTTTGAGTGCCACGATAAGATGTTATATGGAGTTTTTGAGTTTCCACATTTGGATGATGTTCAAACGATTTCCATGCACATTGACCATGCATATGCATTCCGTTTGCTATACTTGAGTTGTGCTAATCGTGTTGTTAACAAGAATGGACATGCCACAAATGACATGCTCCTCTATCACACACAAACATATGTTGCTTGGTCTTTGTTGTATGAAGGTACAAATGCATACACGTCAACCTCTATGGACTATATGTTGACAAGAAGAACCAAGAGAGTTACCTATGGCTACCCTTCATCGAGCTATCTCTACAAGCTCAGGTGACTTCCTTCTACTTGAGGACTCATGCTATAATCTTCATGAATTGGCTACGCTTTGAGTGTTGCTTTGCTTTTGTTGTGAGCTTTGTAGGCTTCAAGGAAGGTGAAGGAACAATGAAGTGTTGTCAAGTCAATCTTCCCGAGGACGACTATAAGGTGAACCCCAGGATCAAGAAGGTCTCTCGACCGCTTCTACTTTGTGATGAGCATGTAGAGTCGAGGACGACTCTTTTTGAAGGGGGGGGGAGATGATGCAGCCCGACCTACGGTCGTTACTATATCAAGGTCTCCAACTTACGCCAAGTCGCCATGGACTCCAAAGGTGAATCCGTTCCTCTATGAAAGATCACTTCCTACCCTATTGAATGGTATGCTACTTCATACTCCGTCACATATTCATGATAGGTTCACACCGACCAGTACGGAGGCAAGGGAGGAAGCCCGGAGCATCAAGCCCGACAAGACGGAAGCTTGGAAGAGGAGGAGGAAGATGATCAGCTGTTGCCGGGTTCAAGCGGTACTACCGGTCGGGAACCGGTACTACCGGCCGTGACTACCTCCCCTGCTACCGCCTGATCAAGCTGCGCCATCGCCATCGGATGCCCCAGATCGGCTTGCAGATTACCGCCCATAGCATACTACCGGTCCCCAAAGCGGTACAACGGTGATGACCCAGACTACCGGTCCCAAGTCCCAGATTACTGGTCATGTCGATTCAATGCACTAGTTGGGCCATGACCCATGTATCCCCCTTTACTTACCTATTCGCCTAGTTTATCCCCAAACTACCCTTGTTTAGTGGTTGGCCTATAAATAGAGCCCCACCCTCATATATCCCTTAGGCATAGATGATAGACTAAAGAAAACCCCCATTGTGGAATCTCTAGTTTTGCCTCATCCCCTTTACCAAGGGGACCGACTATCGTCACCAACCTCGATTGGACTTTGCATCACGCATCCATCGTTGAACAAGGCCTTGGGTTGTCGGTTTCTCGCCCCCAAGTCGTCAAGACCCTCCTCAAGGTGTTCTTCCCTCTCCGATGTGGATTTGAGGGAGCACGTTGACCGATCTTTCCTTGCGAGGATTCTATTAGACCGGTGGCCACCGTTCGGGAGCATTCGGCCTTGTATCGTGTGAGTTTTTGCATGTGTTCATCGTGTTCTTCGCGAGGTGTGTGTTCGCTTCCGCTACCTTCTCCCTTTCCCCTCGCTTTCCCATCGATTTGACCACGAGATACGTGAAGATCGGGCACCCAAGAGGTTAACCCCTCCATCACGTAGTCCGCGGGTGGGGAAGATGGTGAGGTTGCAGTGGGGGTCGGCGTCAGCGAGTGAGCGAGAGTGGGAATAGGGTCCACCAGTCAGTGAGGGTGCGGGTTTCTTCTGTGGTGAATAAAAACGGTTCGGGGGCGAGGGTGAGGTGGGCTATTGGGCTGCTGCTGGGTTAGTTGGGCCATATGGTGGGCTGCTCTATTTTTTTCTGTCTGAAACTTTTTCTTTTTCCAAATTTATTTTCTGTTTTGAATTTCATCCAACTATTCAAGCATTCAAATAATTCAAACAATTCAAATAATTGTAATGAGTTTTTGGTTCTGTTTATCAACATAAACCAAATCTCAAAATAAAATAATATTTTTAATCATTTTTAAGATCTATTAAATAAAATAGCCCTTTATTTAATCAAATAGGGTTTGATTTATTTAATAAAATCCTCATTTGAAATTCAAACACTTTCAAAACCAAATCAGTAGGTTTTATTTGAAAATATAAGATACTTGAAATACTTGTTTAAAATAAAATAACATTTTATTTATAGGGTCCATTAATAATTAAATGAATAGACTTTATTCATTTAATTTAAATAGGATTTGTTTTATTGAAATCTTTATTTTGAAAATTAAAAATAAATCCAAAACACTTCAGTAGGTTTTATTTGAGAATATAAAATACTTGAAAACTTATTTTAGATAATTAAATAAGTTTTGATGTTTTGTTAATAGTAAAACCTTTATTAATAAACCTTGGATATTAAATCCTTATTAATTTAATTCAAATAAACCTTTACTAATTTTATTCAAAATAAAATGTCTTAATTCAAAAGCTTGGCCAAAGTTTTAATTTGGCTTTATTAAAATAATCTTTATTTATAAAATCACCTTTTTATTTGAAAATGTGATCTTTTATTAAAAGATCAAAATAGTAATTCCAAAACATTTTAATTTCCTTTAATAAATGTTTATCTTTTAAATCCTTTAGGATTTTATTTGATCCAAATTGGTTTGAAGTTCCAATTGAATTCAAAAGTTTCTTCTGGGTCTAGAAATCAAACAAAGTTTTATTTTATTCATTTATTTTCACATTACAAGATTTGGAAAATCTTGGGATGTGACAGCGGCGGCAGCCGAACCAGCAGTCCGACCCATGATCGGAATGCGCCGTGCGCCATGTCGAGGTGCCAATGGGGCGGGTGCGGGTACGGGTGTCGGCAATCTGGCCAAAACCTCCTTGAACCGAGCGATTACCGGGAGTCGAGACACCGCACGTGGAGAATATCTGTGGAGCTCTGGGAAGGCTTAGCAAAGGGATTAGCAATTATCAAAACAACAATGCAAAAGTTGAAAGAATGCTCAACGACGGTACTGTGCTGGTCCTAGGCTAGACCATATTAGAGACGCGAGCCTAGATCACCAACGATGTCACGACGCGACACAACAAGCAATGTATGATGATATGGCACCTTGAAAAGTGAACCGAGATGTGGAAAATCACTATGATGGCGAGTGGATAGAACTGATCTACGGGGTCTAAAAATAGGTTAGCCCCCAATTTTTTTTCTAAATTTTTGTATTTTGCTCCGGAAAGCGCGCAGGCGCCAAAAAAATATCGCTATAACGGCCGATGGAGAAAAGTGATCCCCAGAGTCGAAAACTAGTATATCCGTAAAAAAATTTGAGGCGGTTCGGACTTTTTGCTCTCCTTCGGACTTCTGACGGAACTTTTAGCTCGACACGGACTTTAGCTCAACACGGAAACAACAAGGAAGGAAATTAAAAAAAAACTAGGAAACAATAACTCAACTCGGACTCGTGCCGCGGCAGAAAAGGTGATCGGATCCGTGTCGCGGTAGGAAGGCGGTGGCGGGATTAGGGTTTATGGTGGCTGGGTGTATGGTGGCGGAATATGGTGGCGGTGATCTGCGAGGGTGGCGGTGAATACTATGATCAAAACTCGAAACTCTACGGGACGAGACACTAAGACCAGCAAATTGGCGCGACGATGCAGACACAATTTCAACAATGCAAAACTAAAAAGATAATGCAAGGCGTAGATTGGTGATGGGATGGATCTAAACTCTAACTGTGTTTTTGGCTTTTTCGTGGGGTATAGGTAAAAACAGATCTAATCTACGAAAACAGAAAATCTCACCGAGCAACTGAAATCGATACCACTTGATAGGGCAAAGGTGTCCGATCTTTCGATGATGTGGACATCCCTACTATTGATACAACCGTTGTACCTACAAAGAACACACATACAAGGACCCATCACAAGATCTCGTACAAACAACTGAACTATCGTACTTTCGCTTGGAACTATTCCTTACATACATGAGAATATGATGCTGCCTAAATCAGATATGTTTCTTACTCTTAGGAATGATGGACCAAGCATGGATGAGAGGGACAAGCATTGGAGCATGGCCATGCATGGTGATGGCGACAAGCATGTGATGATCCAAGAGAAGGCCACGGATGAAGATTTCAGAACTTTGAGGCCACCATAATGAAGAAAGAAGGCTTGGACGAAATATTCAAGATCAATACTTTCTGAATTCGTCCATAGCATAATATGGTGTCATGACACCTTTATTTTGGGCCAGCCCATGTAATTTTCGCCGGATTTTAATTAGCCACTTTTTAGAGTCCGTATTTGAGGGAAAAGGACTTTTAGGGTTGGATTCGGTCACCACTTCCATGGCTGGCGAAACCCCACCTTTTCGCCCCCATAGCCGAACCTTTAGACTCGGATTTTGTTTAGACATTAAGTTAGCCATATAGTAACTTCGCCAAGGCTCGAGCGTCAGAGGCCTCTTGTACTTCGCACCTATTCAGATCCCACCTTTTCAATAAAGCTTTCCTCTTAATCCGCAATATCTTGATTGCAATATTGGTTCTTACTTGTTCTCGATTTCAGGTAGGAATTAAGACCCTCGCTGGTCAGGCTGATCGTGTTCCCGCAGGATCGGTAACCTCCAGGAGATTGGCCTAGCGATTGCATTGGCGCTCGTGCTCGCACGTGTAGTCGGATCGTCAAGCCCGAACTCCACCAAATTGACTATCATCTTCTCATCGAAAGATCGGACACCTTTGCCCTATCAAGTGGTATCAAATTTCAGGTTGCTCGGTGAGATTTTACTGTTTTCGTAGATTAGATCTGTTTTTACCTATAACACACGAAAAGCCAAAAACACAGTTAGAGTTTAGATCCATCCCATAACCAATCTACGCCTCGCATTATCTTTTCAGTTTTTGCATTGTTGAATTTGTGTCTACATCGTCGCGTCGAGTTGCTGGTGTGTCTCGTCCCTTAGAGTTTCGAGTTCTGATCATAGTAGTCACCGCCACACTCGCCGATCACCGCCACCATATTCCGCCACCATATTCCGCCGCCATACACCCAGCCACCATAAACCTTAATACTCCGCCACCGCCTTCCTACCGCGACACAGATCCGATCAGTTTTTTCATGTGGTACGAGTCCGAGTAGAGTTACTGTTTCCTCGTTATTTCTTTTGACTTTCCTTCTTTGCTGTTTCCGTGTTCAGCTAAAGTCCGTGTCGAGCTAAGAGTCCGGTCGTAAGTCCAGAAGGAGAGCAAAAAAAAAAAAAAAAAAAAAAAAAGATGAATGCTTGCAACAATGTTGACCACATGCATTATAATGAGATGGCACCCATAGCTTTCTCAATTTTTGGAGATTTTGATGCTTGCCATGATAAGCATGTTCCCCACTTGCATACTCACCATGCATCTCTTTCATACTTGATTGACATTAATGGTGATGTGCACAAAAAGAGATACGTCATGATGGATGATGTGTATCTCTACCATGCACACACGTTCTTCCTTTTACATATGATGTGTGTAGGTACCCGCACGAGAATGTCAACCTCGGTTGAGCACGAGTTGACAAAAAGAGCTCTTGAGAGCATCCCACAAGTTAGTTCAAGATCGAACCCAGCTATGATACCTTTTGCATGCTTTGCATCTTGCATGTTGGCAAATTGCTCTTTCCTATGGTTTGATTGCAAGCATGTTAATGGTATTATCTCCCCTTGTGACATTCATGTTTCTTTGCTTTTAGATAATGATGTTTTGTGTGTTGTAACAAAATTGGTGAACAATTTCTCGCTCCGATGTTTTGCTTGCAACCACAATTCCATTAAGAGCATGTATTGTCATGAGAGCTTCCAAGAATCTCGTCTTGTTGTTGCAACAAACATAAGGACCACTTGCTCTTTCATTTGGTTTGTTTGCAAACATAAAACTTTGTTTTGGATATGCTTCCTTTTGTGTTTTTGCCAAATTCTCCAAGCTTTGCATCAAAGATATTGATAAAATTTCTATTCGATTGCTTTGAGTGCCACGATAAGATGTTATATGGAGTTTTTGAGTTTCCACATTTGGATGATGTTCAAACGATTTCCATGCACATTGACCATGCATATGCATTCCGTTTGCTATACTTGAGTTGTGCTAATCGTGTTGTTAACAAGAATGGACATGCCACAAATGACATGCTCCTCTATCACACACAAACATATGTTGCTTGGTCTTTGTTGTATGAAGGTACAAATGCATACACGCCAACCTCTATGGACTATATGTTGACAAGAAGAACCAAGAGAGTTACCTATGGCTACCCTTCATCGAGCTATCTCTACAAGCTCGTGTGACTTCCTTCTACTTGAGGACTCATGCTATAATCTTCATGAATTGGCTACGCTTTGAGTGTTGCTTTGCTTTTGTTGTGAGCTTTGTAGGCTTCCAGGAAGGTGAAGGAACAATGAAGTGTTGTCAAGTCAATCTTCCCGAGGACGACTATAAGGTGAACCCGGGATCAAGAAGGTCTCGACCGCTTCTACTTTGTGATGAGCATGTAGAGTCGAGGACGACTCTTTTGAAGGGGGAGATGATGCAGCCGACCTACGGTCGTTACTATATCAAGGTCTCCAACTTACGCCAAGTCGCCATGGACTCCAAAGGTGAATCCGTTCCTCTATGAAAGATCACTTCCTACCCTATTGAATGGTATGCTACTACACTCACATATTCATGATAGGTTCACACCGACCAAGACGGAGGCAAGGGAGGAAGCTTGAGCATCAAGCCCGACAAGACGGAAGCTTGGAAGAGGAGGAGGAAGAAGACAGATCAAGAATGCCGTGTTCAAGCGGTACTACCGGTCGTGAACGTACTACCGGTCAACAGTACTACCTCCCCTACCGCCCAGATCTTAAGCTGCGCCATCGCCACTGGATGCCCTTAGATCGGGCTTACAGTACTACCGCCGCAAGCGGTACTACCGTCCCCAAAGCGGTACAACGGTGATGACCGGTACTACTGTCCCAAGTCCCAGATTACCGGTCATGTCAGTGCCTGCGCGCACTAGTTGGGCCACAGCCCATGTATCCCCTCCTTTACTTACCTATTCGCCTAGTTTATCCCCAAACTACCCTTGTTTAGTGGTTGGCCTATAAATAGAGCCCCCACCCCTCATGTATCCCTTAGGCATAGATGATAGACTAAAGAAAACCCCCATTGTGGAATCTCTAGTTTTGCCTCATCCCCTTTACCAAGGGGACCGACTATCGTCACCAACCTCGATTGGACTTTGCATCACGCATCCATCGTTGAACAAGGCCTTGGGTTCTCGGTTTCTCGCCCCCAAGTCGTCAAGACCCTCCTCAAGGTGTTCTTCCCTCTCCGATGTGGATTTGAGGGAGCACGTTGACCGATCTTTCCTTGCGAGGATTCTATTGGACCGGTGGCCACCGTTCGAGCATTACCTTGTATCGTGTGAGTTTTTGCATGTGTTCATCGTGTTCTTCGCGAGGTGTGTGTTCGCTTCCGCTACCTTCTCCCTTTCCCCTCGCTTTCCCATCGATTTGACCACGAGATACGTGAAGATCGGGCACCCAAGAGGTTAACCCCTCCATCACGTAGTCCGCGGGTGGGGAAGATGGTGAGGTTGCAGTGGGGGTCGGCGTCAGCGAGTGAGCGAGAGTGGGAATAGGGTCCACCAGTCAGTGAGGGTGCGGGTTTCTTCTGTGGTGAATAAAAACGGTTCGGGGGCGAGGGTGAGGTGGGCTATTGGGCTGCTGCTGGGTTAGTTGGGCCATATGGTGGGCTGCTCTATTTTTTTTCTGTCTGAAACTTTTTCTTTTTCCAAATTTATTTTCTGTTTTGAATTTCATCCAACTATTCAAGCATTCAAATAATTCAAACAATTCAAATAATTGTAATGAGTTTTTGGTTCTGTTTATCAACATAAACCAAATCTCAAAATAAAATAATATTTTTAATCATTTTTAAGATCTATTAAATAAAATAGCCCTTTATTTAATCAAATAGGGTTTGATTTATTTAATAAAATCCTCATTTGAAATTCAAACACTTTCAAAACCAAATCAGTAGGTTTTATTTGAAAATATAAGATACTTGAAATACTTGTTTAAAATAAAATAACATTTTATTTATAGGGTCCATTAATAATTAAATGAATAGACTTTATTCATTTAATTTAAATAGGATTTGTTTTATTGAAATCTTTATTTTGAAAATTAAAATAAATCCAAAACACTTCAGTAGGTTTTATTTGAGAATATAAAATACTTGAAAACTTATTTTAGATAATTAAATAAGTTTTGATGTTTTGTTAATAGTAAAACCTTTATTAATAAACCTTGGATATTAAATCCTTATTAATTTAATTCAAATAAACCTTTACTAATTTTATTCAAAATAAAATGTCTTAATTCAAAAGCTTGGCCAAAGTTTTAATTTGGCTTTATTAAAATAATCTTTATTTATAAAATCACCTTTTTATTTGAAACAGGATCTTTTATTAAAAGATCAAAAATAGTAATTCCAAAACATTTTAATTTCCTTTAATAAATGTTTATCTTTTTAAATCCCTTTAGGATTTTATTTGATCCAAATTGGTTTGAAGTTCCAATTGAATTCAAAAAGTTTCTTCTGGGTCTAGAAATCAAACAAAGTTTTATTTTATTCATTTATTTTCACATTACAAGATTTGGAAAATCTTGGGATGTGACAGCGGCGGCAGCCGAACCAGCAGTCCGACCCATGATCGGAATGCGCCGTGCGCCATGTCGAGGTGCCAATGGGGCGGGTGCGGGTACGGGTGTCGGCAATCTGGCCAAAACCTCCTTGAACCGAGCGATTACCGGGAGTCGAGACACCGCACGTGGAGAATATCTGTGGAGCTCTGGGAAGGCTTAGCAAAGGGATTAGCAATTATCAAAACAACAATGCAAAAGTTGAAAGAATGCTCAACGACGGTACTGTGCTGGTCCTAGGCTAGACCATATTAGAGACGCGAGCCTAGATCACCAACGATGTCACGACGCGACACAACAAGCAATGTATGATGATATGGCACCTTGAAAAGTGAACCGAGATGTGGAAAATCACTATGATGGCGAGTGGATAGAACTGATCTACGGGGTCTAAAAATAGGTTAGCCCCCAATTTTTTTTCTAAATTTTTGTATTTTGCTCCGGAAAGCGCGCAGGCGCCAAAAAAATATCGCTATAACGGCCGATGGAGAAAAGTGATCCCCAGAGTCGAAAACTAGTATATCCAGAAAAAAATTTCGGAGGCAGTTCCAGACTTTTTTGCTCTCCTTCTGGACTTACGACGGAACTTTTAGCTCGACACGGACTTTAGCTAAACACGGAAACAACAAGGAAGGAAAGTAAAAAAAGAAAACTAGGAAACAATAACTCAACTCGGACTCGTGCCACGGCAGGAAAGATGATCGGATCCGTGTCGCGGTAGGAAGGCGGTGGCGGAGGATTAGGGTTTATGGTGGCTGGGTGTATGGTGGCGGAATATGGTGGCGGTGATCTGCGAGGGTGGCGGTGAATACTATGATCAAAACTCGAAACTCTACGGGACGAGACACTAAGACCAGCAAATTGGCGCGACGATGCAGACACAATTTCAACAATGCAAAACTAAAAAGATAATGCAAGGCGTAGATTGGTGATGGGATGGATCTAAACTCTAACTGTGTTTTTGGCTTTTTCGTGGGGTATAGGTAAAAACAGATCTAATCTACGAAAACAGTAAAATCTCACCGAGCAACCTGAAATCTGATACCACTTGATAGGGCAAAGGTGTCCGATCTTTCGATGATGTGGACATCCCTACTATTGATACAACCGTTGTACCTACAGCAACACACATACAAGGACCCATCACAAGATCTCGTGCCAAACAACTGAACTATCAGGTACTTTCGTTTCTTGGAACTATTCCTTACATACATGAGAATATGATGCTGCCTAAATCAGATATGTTTCTTACTCTTAGGAATGATGGACCAAGCATGGATGAGAGGGACAAGCATTGGAGCATGGCCATGCATGGTGATGGCAGCAAGCATGTGATGATCCAAGAGAAGGCCACGGATGAAGATTTCAGAACTTTGAGGCCACCATAATGAAGAAAGAAGGCTTGGACGAAATATTCAAGATCAATACTTTACGAATTCGTCCGACACCTTTATTTTGGGCCAGGCCCATGTAATTTTCGCCGGATTTTAATTAGCCACTTTTTAGAGTCCGTATTTGAGGGGAAAAGGACTTTTAGGGTTGGATTCGGTCACCACTTCCATGGCTGGCCGAAACCCCACCTTTTCGCCCTTAAATACGCCCCATAGCCGAACCTTTAGACTCGGATTTTGTTTAGACATTAAGTTAGCCATAGTCGCAACTTCGCCAAGGCTCGGCGTCGCAGAGGCCTCTTGTACTGCACCTATTCAGGATCCCACCTTTTTCAATAAAGCTTTCCTCTTAATCCGCAATATCTTGATTGCAATATTGGTTCTTACTTGTTCTCGATTTCGTGTAGGAATTAAGACCCTCATTGGTCAGCCGATCGTGTTCACGCAGGATCGGTAACCTCCGTGAGATTGGCCTAGCGATTGCATTGGCGCTCGCACGCGTGTAGTCGGATCGTGCCCGAACTCCACCAAATCGATTATCGCCATCTCATCGAAAGATCGGACACCTTTGCCCTATCAAGTGGTATCGATTTCGGTTGCTCGGTGAGATTTTACCTGTTTTCGTAGATTAGATCTTTTTACCTATAACCCACGAAAAAGCCAAAACAGTTAGAGTTTAGATCCATCCCATAACCAATCTACGCCTCGCATTATCTTTTCAGTTTTTGCATTGTTGAATTTGTGTCTACATCGTCGCGTCGAGTTGCTGGTCTTAGTGTCTCGTCCCTTAGAGTTTCGAGTTCTGATCATACTAGTCACCGCCACACTCGCCGATCACCGCCGCCATATACCCTGCCACCATATTCCGCCGCCATATACCCTGCCACCATAAAACCCTAATACTCCGCCACCGCCTTCCTACCGCGACACAGATCCGATCAGTTTTTTCTGCCGTGGTACGAGTCCGAGTAGAGTTATCTTTTTCCTCGTTTTTTCTTTTGACTTTCCTTCTTTGCTGTTTCCGTGTTCAGCTAAAGTCCGTGTCGAGCTAAGAGTCCGGTCGTAAGTCCAGAAGGAGAGAAAAAAAAAAAAAAAAAAAAAAGAAGATGAATGCTTGCAACAATGTTGACCACATGCATTATAATGAGATGGCACCCATAGCTTTCTCAATTTTTGGAGATTTTGATGCTTGCCATGATAAGCATGTTCCCCACTTGCATACTCACCATGCATCTCTTTCATACTTGATTGACATTAATGGTGATGTGCACAAAAAGAGATACGTCATGATGGATGATGTGTATCTCTACCATGCACACACGTTCTTCCTTTTACATATGATGTGTAGGTACCAGACGAGAATGTCAACCTCGGTTGAGCACGAGTTGACAAAAGAGCTCTTGAGAGCATCCCACAAGTTAGTTCAAGATCGAACCCGGCAAATATGATACCTTTTGCATGCTTTGCATCTTGCATGTTGGCAAATTGCTCTTTCCTATGGTTTGATTGCAAGCATGTTAATGGTATTATCTCCCCTTGTGACATTCATGTTTCTTTGCTTTTAGATAATGATGTTTTGTGTGTTGTAACAAAATTGGTGAACAATTTCTCGCTCCGATGTTTTGCTTGCAACCACAATTCCATTAAGAGCATGTATTGTCATGAGAGCTTCCAAGAATCTCGTCTTGTTGTTGCAACAAACATAAGGACCACTTGCTCTTTCATTTGGTTTGTTTGCAAACATAATACTTTTGTTTTGGATATGCTTCCTTTTGTGTTTTTGCCAAATTCTCCAAGCTTTGCATCAAAGATATTGATAAAATTTCTATTCGATTGCTTTGAGTGCCACGATAAGATGTTATATGGAGTTTTTGAGTTTCCACATTTGGATGATGTTCAAACGATTTCCATGCACATTGACCATGCATATGCATTCCGTTTGCTATACTTGAGTTGTGCTAATCGTGTTGTTAACAAGAATGGACATGCCACAAATGACATGCTCCTCTATCACACACAAACATATGTTGCTTGGTCTTTGTTGTATGAAGGTACAAATGCATACAAGTCTGGAACCGCCTCCGAAAAAATTTTCTGGCTATACTATTTTTCGACCCCGGGGATCACTTTTCTCCATCGGCCGTTATAGCGATATTTTTTTGGCGCCTGCGCGCTTTCCGGAGCAAAATAAAAAATTTCGAAAAAATTTTTGGGGGCTAACCTCTTTTTAGACCCCGTAGATCAGTTCTAGACACTCGCCATCATAGTGATTTTCTGCATCTCGGATCGCTTTCCAGGGTGCTATATCATCATACAGTGCTTGTTGTGTCGCGTCGTGACATCGTTGGTGATCTAGGCTCGCGTCTCTAGTACGGTCTAGCCTAGGACCAGCAAGACCGTCGTTGAGCATTCTTTCAACTTTTGCATTGCTTTTGATAATTGCGACCCTTTGCTAAGCCTTCCCGAGCTCCACGATACTCTCCACGTGCGGTGTTTCGACTCGGTAATCGCTTGGTTCAATCTCCGGACCCACTAATCCTCGTGGTTGCACATCGCCTTTTCTCGCTGTTTGGTAAGAACTTGTAAGAGCTTCAGATATTGCTTGACGGATTACGCGTGACTTCCACCATATTCCCGTAGTATATACCGTGCTTTTTAAGGACTAACCATGATGATACTTCATGAACCCCGCCACCATGACGAACGAAGAACTACATGCCCACTTCTCCGCGCTCACGGTCAGCTACGAAGACGTGGACACGCCCTAGGGAGTTTGACACCAAGCTCACCAACGCCGTGGACAAGATCGATGGACTCGAGAAATCCTTCAACGCCAAGCTTGACGTTCGGTTCAAGGAGCTCAACCGATTGCCCGCACCGGCACCCACACATGGTGCACGACGCATTCGATCACGGCTCGACTGGTACTGGCCGCACTCTCCCGGCGTTCCTCGACTCCGACGCTCTGGCTGCGACATTGGGGACAGACGACGGGTACTACTACGACCCCGACGACGACGATCTGTTTGACGAGGAGGTTGAACAACCTCCACAGGTACCTGCTGGTTGTCCCCGACATTACTACCGCAACGCTCGCACACCCCAGACGCATCGATGATGATCATGTTGCAAAGCTTAAATTAAATATTCCATCTTTTGAGGGTAAATATAATCCGATGCATATCTTACATGGGAGATGGAAGTAGAACAACGTTTTGCATGCTTAAAATATCCCGAGAATATGCGTGTTAGTCTTTGCTACATGTGAATTTACTAAATTTGCTTCCCTTTGGTGGTCCGAGTATTGTCGTTAAATCCTACTACTATTCCTAGTACTTGACTGCTTTAAAACTGCTATGCGTGTTCGCTTTGTTCCTCCCACTTATCAACGTGATTTACTAAAGAATCGACACGCTTAGAGCAAGGGAAAAATTCAGTAGAAGAGTATTATCGTGAATTGCACGGGATGGTTAGGTGTGGTCTTGTAGAATCTAATGAACAAATGCTTGCACGTTTCTTTTGGTGGATTAAACAAGGACATTCAACATATTAGATTATAAGGAATATAATTCTATCACTGCTTGTTTCATCTTGCTTGCAAAGCTGAACGTGAAGTGCAGGATCGCCAAACACCATGGAGGAGGACTAATAATTCTGCAGTCGCACATCCACTTGGACATCCCGACAATCAGCGCCTCCTCGTGATTCGCCTCCGGCTACTACCACATCCAAGGCCACCACAAGATTTCACTGCCCTCCACCATCATCCAATGCTCCTTTCGTAGTGCATCTTCTATGGCTTCCACGGTAAGACTAAGGATATACAATGCCGCAAGTCTTGGGGTTTTGGTCATATTGAGAGATGCACAACACAACGTGTGATGATGTGCGAGAAGATGGTGAATACGATTCCGAAAGTGACTTCGATGAAGATACACTAGCCCTTATTTCGCCGAGATGGAGACAATTCGATGATGATGACGAGCCGAGGTAATGGGAGCTGAAGCCGATCAATACAAGAGTATAATTACACAACGTGTTGAGTGTGCAATTGAGCAAATCTGAGCAAGATCAACGCCACAACCTGTTCCAAACACGTGGTGTTGTCAAGGAAAGAGCTATCTGGATCATCATTGATGGAGGGAGTTGTAATAATCGCCGGTGTTGACATGGTAGAGAAGCTTGCGCCCAACAAGACAACGCCCACATTCATACTACATCCAATGGTTTGAGAGTTCTCGCAAGATCAAGGTAACAAGAACGGTACGCGTGCATTTTACTATTGGTACATATTCTGATTTTGTTGATTGTGATGTTGTACCTATGCAAGCTTGTTCTTTGTTACTTGGTAGACCATGGCAATTTGATAGAGAATCTGTTCATCATGGCAAAACTAACCACTATTCTCTTATGCATGATGGAAAGAAAATTGGTCTAAAACCTATGACTCCCGAACAGATTTTAAAAGATGATCTTGCTAGAGCTAGTAGAGCTAAAACTGAGGAGAAAAATAAAAGTGAGAATCAGATTGTTGTTGCAGATTTTATACCACCAAAGAACACTAAATCTGATTCTACACATGCTACTGAAATTCGTTTGAAGAGTCCATGTATGCTTGCAAATAAAATTGATATTGCTGAACTAGATGTAAACAATACTCAATGTTATGCAATTGTCTGCAAAGAGGTTTTGTTTTCATTTGAGGATATGCCTCCTTCTTTGCCACCCGCTGTTGCTAACCTTTTGCAGGAATATGAGGACGTATTTCACGAAGTTGCCACCAGACTACCTCCTATTAGAGGAATTGAGCATCAAATTGATCTAATTCCTGGTGCCACGCTGCCCAACCGCCATATAGAACCAATCCAGAGGAGACAAAGGAGATACAACGCCAAATTCAGGAACTACTCGACAGAGATCATATTCGTGAGTCCCTTAGCCCTTGTGCTGTTCCTATTATTTTGGTGCCTAAGAAAGATGGTTCTTCGCGCATGTGTACTGATTGTAGAGCTATAAATAATATTACTATTCGATATCGTCATCCTATTCCACGTTTAGATGACATGCTTGATGAATTGAGTGGCTCTACCATGTTTTCTAAAGTTGATTTGCGTAGTGGTTACCACCAGATTCGTATGAAATTAGGAGATGAATGGAAAACAGCATTTAAAACTATGTTCGGTTTATATGAGTGGTTAGTAATGCCGTTTGGTTTAACTAATGCACCTAGCACTTTCATGAGATTAATGAACAAGTTTTACGTGCTTTCATTGGACGCTTTGTGGTAGTCTACTTTGATGATATTCTGATTTATAGCAAATCTTTAGAGGAACATTTGGACCATTTACGTCTTCGTTTTCAATGCTTTATGAGATGCACGTTTGTTTGGTAACCTTGAGAAGTGCACCTTTTGCACCAATCGAGTTGCGTTTCTTGGCTATGTTGTTACATCACAGGGTATTGAAGTGGATCCAGCCAAGATTGAAGCTATTGAGAATTGGCCGCAGCCCAAGACGGTCACACAAGTGAGGAGCTTGGCCTCACTGGTTTTTATAGGCGCTTTGTCAAAGACTTTGGATCAATTGCCGCGCCGCTGAATGAGCTTACCAAGAAGGATGTGCCCTTTGTTTGGAGCGATGCACAACAACAGGCCTTCGTCATATTGAAAGATAAGCTAACACATGCTCCCTTACTCCAACTTCCTGATTTTACTAAGACTTTTGAGCTTGAATGTGATGCTAGTGGAATTGGTTTGGGAGGGGTGTTATTACAAGAGGGAAAACCTGTTGCATATTTTAGTGAGAAATTGAGTGGGGCTAGTCTGAACTATTCTACTTATGATAAAGAATTATATGCGTTGGTTCGGACATTAGAAACTTGGCAAAATTATCTATGGCCTAAGGAATTTGTTATTCATTCCGATCATGAATCTTTGAAGCATATTCGTAGTCAAGCTAAGTTGAATCGTCATGCAAAGTGGGTTGAATTTATTGAGTCTTTTCCTTATGTTATCAAACACAAAAGGGTAAAGATAATATTATTGCTGATGCTTTGTCACGCCGTTATGCTTTGTTATCTCAACTTGACTTCAAAATATTTGGATTGGAAACTATTAAAGAACAATATGTGCATGATGCTGAATTTAAAGATGTGTTGCGAATTGTAGAGATGGTAGAACTTGGAACAAGTTCGTCTTCAATGATGGATTTGTGTTCCGGCTAACAAACTATGCATTCCGTATAGCTCTGTTCGTCTTTTGTTATTACAGAGGCATGGAGGAGGATTGATGGGACACTTTGGTGTCAAGAAGACGGAGGATGTTCTTGTTGCACACTTCTTTTGGCCACGTATGCGTCGAGATGTTGAGAGATTTGGCACGTGCACTACTTGTCGAAGCTAAGTCTCGCCTTAATCCACATGGTTTATATATGCCTCTTCCTGTTCCTAGTGTTCCTTGGGAGGATATTTCTATGGACTTTGTTTTGGGATTGCCACGAACACGTATGGGAGGATAGTATTTTGTTGTTGTGGATCGGTTCTCTAAGATGGCACACTTTATTCCTTGTCATAAACGGATGATGCTGCGCATATTGCTGATTTGTTCTTTCGTGAAATTGTTCGCTTGCATGGTGTGCCAAATACTATTGTCTCGATCGTGATACTAAATTTCTTAGCCACTTTTGGAGATGTTTATGGGCTAAGTTGGGGACTAAATTGCTCTTTAGTACTACATGTCATCCCCAAACCGATGGTCAAACCGAAGTAGTAAATAGAACTTTGTCTACTATGTTACGGGCTGTTTTAAAGAAGAACTTAAAATTGTGGGAAGAGTGTTTACCTCATATAGAATTTGCTTATAATCGTTTTCTTTGCATTCTACCACAAAGATGTGCCCATTTGAGATTGTGTATGGTTTTGTTCCTCGCACCTATTGATTTATTGCCTTTACCTTCTTGATTGCAACATAATTTGGATGCTACAACGCTCTGAAATGATATTAAACTTGCATAAGACTACTAAAGATAGCATTGAACACATGAATGCTAAGTATAAACTTGCTGGGGATAAAGGGAGAAAGCATGTTGTGTTTGATGTTGGCGATCTTGTTTGGTTACATTTGCGTAAAGATCGCTTTCCTGATTTACGCAAGTCTAAGTTAATGCCACGTGCTGCTGGTCCCTTTAAGGTGTTAGAGAAAATAAATGATAATGCATATAAACTTGAGTTGCCTGCAGACTTTGGTACGGTTAGTCCTACATTTAACATTGCAGATTTGAAGCCTTACTTTGGTGAGGAAGATGAGATTGCGTCGAGGACGACTTCAATTCAAGAAGGGGAGCATGATGTGGACATCCCTACTATTGATCAATCGACATGTTTCAAACCCCACCTTTCGCCTGATTTGTTTATTCAGATCTCATCAAGTTTTCCATCGCTCAACTCCACCAAATCGATTATCGCCATCTCATCGAAAGATCGGACACCTTTGCCCTATCATTCGATGAGATGGTGATAAGTCGATTTGGTGGAGCTCGGGCTTGACGATCCGACTACACGTGCGAGAACGATCGCCAATGCAATCGCTAGGCCAATCTCGTGGAGGTTACCGATCCTGCGGGAACACGATCACCGACCAATGAGGGTCTTAATTCCTACCAAATCGAGAACAAGTAAGAACTAATATTGCAATCAAGATATTGCGGATTAAGATGAAAGCTTTATTGAAAAGGTGGGATCATGTATATGCGACGACAAGAGGCCTCATGACGCCGAGCCTTGGGTTGTTACGATGGCTAACTTAATGTCTAAACAAAATCCTAGTCTAGGGTGACGGCTATGGGAGTATTTATGAGGAAAAGGGGTTTCGGCCAGCCATGGAAGTGGTGGCCGAATCCAACCCTAGAAGTCCTTTTCCCCTCAAATACGGACTCTAAAAAGTGGCTATTTAAAATCCTGCGAAAATTACATGGGCCTGGCCCAAAATAAAGGTGTCGCAGCACCATATTAAGCTATGGACGAATTCGTGAAGTATTAATCTTGAATATTTCGTCCAAGTCTTCTTTCTTCATTATGGTGACCTCAAAGTTCTGAAATCTTCATCCGTGGCCTTCTCTTGGATCATCACATGCTTGCTGCCATTTCCAAGCATGCCCATGCTCCAATGCTTGTCCCTCTCATCCATGCTCGGTCCATCATTCCTGAGAGTATGAAATACATCTGATTTAGGCAGCATTATATTCTCATGTATGTTAGGAATAGTTCCAAGAAACGAAAGTACCTGATAGTTAAGTTGTTTGGCACGAGATCTTGTGATGGGTCCTTGTATGTGTGTAGCTGTAGGTACAACGGTTGTATCAATAGAAGGAATGTCCACATCATTGACCTAGACGGCAGTGCCACAAATTAGTTGGATGATCACTATCTACTTTGCATCTCTTAGCCTCAATGTTATGGATGTGCGTTTCATTGCTTTCGAGATTGAGAAGAAATAAACCATTCACAACAGGTGCATGACCATAAAAGATGTTATTCATATAAATAGAACAACCATTATTCTCTGATTTAAATGAATAACCGTCTTGCAATAAACACGATCCAGATATAATGATCATGCTCAACGCATGCACATAATAACACTTATTGATAGGGCAAAGGTGTCCGATCTTTCGATGAGATGGCGATAATCGATTTGGTGGAGTTCGGGCTTGACGATCCGACTACACGTGCGAGCACGAGCGCCAATGCAATCGCTAGGCCAATCTCCGGGAGGTTACCGATCCTGCGTGAACACGATCACCGACCAATGAGGGTCTTAATTCCTACCAAATCGAGAACAAGTAAGAACCAATATTGCAATCAAGATATTGCGATTAAGAGGAAAGCTTTATTGAAAGAGGTGGATCCTGAATAGGTGCGGCACAAGAGGCCTCATGACGCCGAGCCTTGGCGGTTGCGACTATGGCTAACTTAATGTCTAAACAAAATCCGAGTCTAAAGGTTCGCTATGGGCGATTTAAGGGCAGGGGTTTCGCCAGCCATGGAAGTGGTGGCGAATCCAACCCTAAAAGTCCTTTTCCTCAAATACGGACTCTAAAAGTGGCTAATTAAAACTCATGAAAATTACATGGGCCTGCCCAAAATAAAGGTGTCGCAGACCATATTATGCTATGGACGAATTCGTAAAGTATTGATCTTGAATATTTCGTCCAAGCCTTCTTTCTTCATTATGGTGGCCTCAAAGTTCAAATATTCATCCGTGGCCTTCTCTTGATCATCACATGCTTGTCGCCATCACCATGCATGGCCATGCTCCAATGCTTGTCCCTCTCATCCATGCTTGGTCCATCATTCCTAAGAGTAAGAAACATATCCGATTTAGGGCAGATCATATTCTCATGTATGTAAGGAATAGTTCCAAGAAACGAAGTACCGATAGTTCAGCTTGTTTGGCACGAGATCTTGTGATGGGTCCTTGTATGTGTGTCAGAGGTACAACGGTTGTATCAATAGTAGGGATGTCCACATCATGCTCCCTTCTTGAATTGAAGTCGCCCTCGACGCAATCTCATCTTCCTCACCAAAGTAAGGCTTCAAATCGCAATGTTAAATGTAGGACTAACTGCACTAAAGTCTCGCAGTAACTCAAGTTTATATGCATTATCATTGATTTTCTAACACCTTAAAGGGACCAGAAGACGTGGCATTAACTTAGACTTATGTAAATCAGAAAACGATCTTTACGCAAATGTAACTAAACAAGATCGCCAACATCAAACACAACATGCTTTCTCCCTTTATCCCCAAAGAAGTTTATACTTAGCATTCATGTGTTCAATGTTATCTTTAGTAGTCTTATGCAAGTTTAATATCATTTCAAATGCTGTGTAGCATCCAAATTATGTTGCAATCAAGAAGGTAAAGGCAATAAATCAATAGGTGCACGAGGAAGAAAACCATACACAATCTCAAATGGGCACATCTTTGTGGTAGAATGCAAAGAACGATTATAAGCAAATTCTATATGAGGTAAACACTCTTCCCACAATTTTAAGTTCTTCTTTAAAACAGCCCGTAATATAGTAGACAAAGTTCTATTTACTACTTCAATTGACCATCGCTTGGGGATGACATGTAGTACTAAAGAGCAATTTAGTCCCCAACTTAGCCCATAAACATCTCCAAAAGTGGCTAAGAAATTTAGTATCACGATCAGAGACAATAGTATTTGGCACACCATGCAAACGAACAATTTCACGAAGAACAAATCAGCAATATGCGCAGATCATCCGCTTTATGACAAGGAATAAAGTGTGCCATCTTAGAGAACCGATCCACAACAACAAAAATACTATCCCTCCCTTCGTGTTCGTGGCAATCCCAAAACAAAGTCCATAGAAATATCCTCCCAAGGAACACTAGGAACAGGAAGAGGCATATATAAACCATGTGGATTAAGGCGAGACTTAGCTTTTGACAAGTAGTGCAACGTACACAAATCTCTCAACATCTCGACGACACGTGGCCAAAAGAAGTGTGCAAAGAAGAACATCCTCCGCCTTCGACACCAAAGTGTCCCATCAATCCTCCTCCATGCGCCTCCGTAATAACAAAAAAGACAGAGCTATCGAATGCATAGTTTGTTAGCACTAACACAACCATCATTGAAGACTAACTTGTTCCAAGTTCTACCATCTCTACAATTTCGCAACACATCTTTAAATTCAAAGATCATGCACATATTGTTCTTTAATAGTTTCCAATCCAAATATTTTGAAGTCAAGTTGAGATAACAAAGCATAACGGCGTGACAAAGCATCAGCAATAATATTATCTTTACCCTTTTGTGTTTGATAACATAAGGAAAAGACTCAATAAATTCAACCCACTTTGCATGACGATTTATTCAACTTAGCTTGACTACTAATATGCTTCAAAGATTCATGATCGAATGAATAACAAATTCCTTAGGCCATAGATAATGTTGCCAAGTTTCTAATGTCCGAACCAACGATATAATTCTTTATCATAAGTAGAATAGTTCAGACTAGCCCCACTCAATTTCTCACTAAAATATGCAATGTGTTTTCCTCTTGTAATAACACCCTCCCAAACCAATTCCACTAGCATCACATTCAAGCTCAAAAGTCTTAGTAAAATCAGAAGTTGGAGTAAGGGAGCATGTGTTAGCTTATCTTTCAATATGACGAAGGCTGTTGTTGTGCATCGCCCAAACAAAGGGCACATCCTTCTTGGTAAGCTCATTCAATGACGCTGCAATTGATCCAAAGTCTTTGACAAAGCGCCTATAAAACCAGCGAGGCCAAGAAAACTCCTCACTTGTGTGACTGCCTTGGGTCATGCCAATTCTCAATAGCTTCAATCTTGGCTGGATCCACTTCAATACCCTGTGATGTAACAACATAGCCAAGAAACGCAACTCGATTGGTGCAAAAGGTGCACTTCTCAAGGTTACCAAACAAACGCGCATCACGTAAAGCATTGAAAACAAGACGAATGGTCCAAATGTTCCTCTAAAGATTTGCTATAAATCGTAATATCATCAAAGTAGACTACCACAAAACGTCCAATGAAAGCACGTAAAACTTTGTTCATTAATCTCATGAAAGTGCTAGGTGCATTAGTTAAACCAAACGGCATTACTAACCACTCATATAAACCGAACTTAGTTTTAAATGCTGTTTTCCATTCATCTCCTAATTTCATACTTAACTGTGGTAACCACTACGCAAATCAACTTTAGAAAACATGGTAGAGCCACTAATTCATCAAGCATGTCATCTAAACGTGGAATAGGATGACGATATCGAATAGTAATATTATTTATAGCTCTACAATCGACACATGCGCCAAGAACCATCTTTCTTAGGCACCAAAATAATAGGAACAACACAAGGGCTAAGGGACTCACGAATATGATCTCTGCCGAGTAGTTCCCGAATTTGGCTGTATCTCCTTTGTCTCCTCCGGATTGGTTCTATATGGCGCTGTTGGGCAACTCGGCACCAGGAATTAGATCAATTTGATGCTCAATTCTCTAATAGGAGGTAGTCCTGTGGCAACTCAATGGAAATACGCCCTCATATTCCCGCAAAAGGTTAGCAACAATGGTGGCAAAGAAGGAGGCATATCCTCAAATGAAAACAAAACCTCTTTGCAGACAATTGCATAACATTGAGTATTGTTTACATCTAGTTCAAGAATATCAATTTTATTTGCAAGCATACATGGACCCTTCAAACGAATTTCAAAGAGTATGTGTAGAATCGATTTAGTGTTCTTTGGTGGTATAAAATCTGCAAGAACAATCTGATTCTCACTTTTATTTTTCTCTCGCTTTAGCTCTACTAGCTCTAGCAAGATCATCTTTAAAATCTGTTCGAGTCATAGGTTTTAGACCAATTTTCTTTCCATCATGCATAAGAGAATAGTGGTTAGTTTTGCCATTATGAACAGATTCTCTATCAAATTGCCATGGTCTACCAAGTAACAAAGAACAAGCTTGCATAGGTACAACATCACAATCAACAAAATCGTAATATGTACCAATAGTAAAATGCACGCTGCACTGCTCTTGTTACCTTGATCTTGCGAGAACTCTCAAACCATTGGATGTAGTATGAATGCGGCGTTGTCTTGTTGGAAGCGCAAGCTTTCTACCATGTCAACACCGCCGATTATTACAACTCCTCCATCAATGATGATCCAGATAGCTCTTTCCTTGACAACACCACGGTTTGGAACAGGTTGTGGCGCTGATCTTGCTCAGATTTGCTCAATTGCACACTCAACACACGCTGTGTAATTAAACTCTTGTATTGATCAGCAGCTTCAGCCCCATTACCTCCGCTCCATCATCATCGAATTGTCTCCATCTCGAGCGTAAATAAGGGCTAGTGTATCTTCATCAAGTCACCACGAATCGTATTCACCATCTTCTCGCAAGACCATCATCACACGCTGTGTTGTGCATCGCTCTCAATATGACCAAAACCCCAAAGACTTGCGGCATTGTATATCCTTAGTCTTACCCGTGGAAGCCATAGAAGATGCACTACGAGGGAGCATTGGATGATGGTGGAGGAGCATGGAAATCTTGTGGTGGCCTTGGATGTGGTAGTAGCCGGAGGCTAATCACGAGGAGGCGCCGATTGCCTGGATGTCCAAGTGGATGTGCGACTGCAATTATTAGTCCTCCTCCATGGTGTTTGGCAATCCGCACTTCACGCTCATTTTGCAAGCAAGATGAAACAAACGAGTGATAGAATTATATTCCTTATAATCTAATATGTGCTAATGTCCTTGTTGAATCCACCAAAGAAACGTGCAAGCATTTGTTCATTAGATTCAACAAGACCACACCGAACCATCCCCGTTTGCAATTCCCGATAATACTCTTCTACGTAATTTTTCCCTTGCTCTAAGCGTGTCGATTCTTTAGTAAATCACGCTGATAAGTGGGAGGTACAAAACTAACACGCATAACAGTTTTTAAAGCAGTCCAAGTACTAGGAATAGTTGTAGGATTTAAACGACAATACTCAAACCACCAAAGGGAAGCAAATTTAGTAAATTCACATGTAGCAAAGACTAACACGCATATTCTCGTGATATTTTAAGCATGCAAACGTTGTTCTACTTCCATCTCCCATGTAAGATATGCATCAGATTATATTTACCCTCAAAAGATGGAATATTTAATTTAAGCTTTGCAACATGATCATCATCATTACGCATCGTGGGCAAGCTGCTGTAGTAATGTCGGGGCACCAGCAGGTACCGTGGAGGTTGTTCAACCTCCTCGCCAAACAGATCGCCGCCGCCGGGTCGAGTAGTACCCGTCTGTCCCTACAAAGCAGTTGCAGCCATGAAGTCCGAGGAACGCCACCGCAAAGCAGAGTCACGGGCGCGCGGCAATAAACCAGCAATCCGCCTGCGGATCGGAATGCGCCGGCGCCATGTGTGGGTGCCGGCAGCGGGCAATCGGTTCAAGCTCCTTGAACCGAACGCCAAGCTTGGCGTTGAAGGATTTCTAGTCCATCGATCTTGTCCACGGCGCTGGTGAGCTTGGTGTCAAACTCCCGAGGCGGTATCCACGCTTCGCCACATCGACCAAGAGCGCGAGAAGTGGGCATGTAGTTCTTCGCTCATTGTTGGGTGGGTGGCGTATCTGCCATGGTTAGTCCTTAAAAGCACAGTATATAGTACGGAAAGATGGTGGAAATCACGCAGAATCCGTCAAGCAATATACAAAGCTCTTACAAGTTCTTACCAAATGCAGGAAAAGGCGATGTGCAACCACGAGGATCAAGGATCCAGAGATTGAACCAAGCGATAACCAGAGTCAAACACCGCACGTGGAGAGTATCCGTGGAGCTCGGGAAGGCGAGCAAAGGGGTTAGCAATTATCAAAACAAAGAATGCAAAAGTTGAAAGAATGCTCAACGACGGTATCAGGTCGGGTCCTAGGCTAGACAGCATTAGAGACGCGAGCCTAGATCACCAACGATGTCACGACGCCGACACAACAAGCATCAGATGATGATATGGCACCGAAAGCTTAACCGAGAGGTGAAAATCACTATGATGGCGAGTGTCTAGAATTGATCTACGGGTCTAAAAATAGGTTAGCCCCAAAAAAATTTTCAAATTTTTATTTTGTTCAAAAGCTACAGACGCCAAAAATTATTGCTATAACTACCGATGGAGAAAAGTGATCCCGGGTCGAAAAATAGTATAGCCAGAATTTTTTTTTTTTTTTTGCTCTTCCGACTTACGACCGACTCTTAGCGAACACTAAACAACAAGGAAGGAAAGTCAAAAGAAATAACTCGAAACAAGAACTCTACTCGACTGCATCGCGGCAGAAAACCGATCGGATCGGTGTCGCGTAGGAAGGCGGTGGCGAGTATTAGGTTTATGGTAAGGGTATATGGCGCGAATATGGTGGGGTGATCGCGAGTGTGGCGGTGACTATTATGATCGAACTCAAACTCTAAGGGACGAGACACTAAGACCAAAGAACTCGACGCGACGATGTAGACACAAATTCAACAATGCAAAACTGAAAAGATAATGCGAGGCGAGATTGGTTATGGGATGGATCTCAACTATAACCGTGTTTTTGGCTTTTTCGTGGGTTATAGGTAAAATGATCTAATCTACGAAACAAAAATCTCACCGAGCAACCCGAAACTGATACCACTTGATAGGGCAAAGGTGTCCGATCTTCGATGAGATGGCGATAATCGATTTGGTGGAGTTCGGCTTGACGATCCGACTACACGGCGAAAGCACGAGCGCCAATGCAATCGCTAGGCCAATCTCCGGAGGTTACCGATCCTGCGTGAACACGATCACCGACGACCAATGAGGGTCTTAATTCCTACCAAATCGAGAACAAGTAAGAACCAATATTGCAATCAAGATATTGCGGATTAAGAGGAAAGCTTTATTGAAAGAGGTGGGATCCCTAATAGGTGCGGGCACAAGAGGCCTCATGACGCCGAGCCTTGGCGGTTAAGACTATGGCTAACTTAATGTCTAAACAAAATCCGAGTCTAAAGGTTCGGCTATATATGGGGCGATTAAGGTAGGGGTTTCGCCAGCCATGGAAGTGGTGGCGAATCCAACCCTAAAAGTCCTTTTCCCTCAAATATGGACTCTAAAAGTGGCTAATTAAAATCCATGAAAATTACATGGGCCTGGCCCAAAATAAAGGTGTCGCAAAGACCATATTATGCTATGGACGAATTCAGAAGTATTGATCTTGAATATTTCGTCCAAGCCTTCTTTCTTCATTATGGTGGCCTCAAAGTTCTGAAATCTTCATCCGTGGCCTTCTCTTGGATCATCACATGCTTGCTGCCATCACCATGCATGGCCATGCTCCAATGCTTGTCCCTCTCATCCATGCTTGGTCCATCATTCCTAAGAGTAAGAAACATATCTGATTTAGGCAGCATCATATTCTCATGTATGTAAGGAATAGTTCCAAGAAACGAAAGTACCTGATAGTTCAGTTGTTTGGCACGAGATCTTGTGATGGGTCCTTGTATGTGTGTTGCTGTAGGTACAACGGTTGTATCAATAGTAGGGATGTCCACATCACTTATTAAGGTTTAAAACTAATCCCGAAGGTAAAAACTAAGGAGAGCATGCCGACGGCCATCACATCAACTTTTGATCCATTGCCAACGTGCATCGTCACCTCATCCCTTGCTAGCCACCGTCTATTACGTAGCTCCTGTTTCGAGTTACAAATATTAGCAACTGGATCAGTATCATATATCCAGGCACTACAACGAGCGATAGTAAGGTAAACATCAATAACATGTATATCAAATATACCTTTAATGGTGCCAGCCTTCTCGTCCGCTAAGTACTTCGGACAGTTGCTCTTCCAGTGTGTAACATCCCAGATTTTATATTAGGATGTTATTAGTGGCATGCATCATCCTTGCATCATTGCACCCTACAAATAAAAATTTGCAACTAAATCCTAACACCTAAACCTATCAAAACCCTAATAAGAATTTCCTTTATGTAGGCTTTATTGTTGTAAACAAGCTTGACCCTCCTAAAACTTTGTGAAACATCAAACCATGGTCCTATGTTGACCACCTTACTTTTATAAAAATTTAGAAGCAAATTTCATCAAGTTTGGACTTAGTATGCAAAAGTTATTTGGGTTTTACTAAAATGTAAATTGAAAATGTTAAAAGGAAAAAAACAGAGGCAATAATTCTAGCTGGCCGGCTCGGGCCCACCTCCCGCCTCAGCAAAGAAGCTACCTCGCACCAACGCCACCCCACTTCTCCTCCACCACGTAAATCGTGGCGCCACATTTGGCCGGTTTGACTACTGACCGGAGAGGAGTCCGTGTCCCCGACACCAAGACTCCCTGCCTATTTAAACCCCGAGACCCCCACCGCTCGAAAACCTAAGTTTCCCGAACCGTCGCCATCGGGCTGTTCCGCCACGACCACGCCGGAGTAGAGCGCCGCCAGAGCTTCGGTAGGTGAAGCCTTGGGAGCTCCTCTCCCTCTGATTTTCTCCCTGTCGAAACCCCCTTGCTCGATCCTCACTCCCCTTCGTTTTTCCCCTTGTCTGACGCAGCACGGTCGCCCCAATTCCTCGCCGTCGTTCCCTCGGAGCTCGCGGAGGACAGCGAGCCTCAGGGGCTGTTCGGGGAAGCGACGGCCACCGTCGATCGTGCCAGGCGAACCACGAAGAGTTGCTGATCATCGCTGACCGTCTCGCTACCTCCAGGAACCACCAGATCTCCGCCGAGCTCCACCATCGACAGCGCCGCCGCCGCATCGCCCTCGACGCCGCCGCGGTAAGCCACCACCCTTTTCCGCCGTTGGATCTGCAATCGATGGCACAGATTAGAAGGGCGATGCAAAGCGGTATCGGCCAACCGCGCCACGCCGCGTGGCAAGCCAAGGCCACCAACAAGGTTGCCACCCGCCTTGCCAGCTGGACCTATCAACGTCTGCCACTTGGCAAGCTTTTAAGTGAAGATTAGATATGTTTGCAGATTCAGATTAAAACTTGCGAAAATCATATAAAATTGAATATTAGGCCAAACTTAGCTTATAATATACCGCTGGATTCATAATTTTGTGTAGAATCCAGATCTGCAATAAAAATCTAAGTTTACAGTAAGGTTTTAGGTGTAGATTTTAATCTTTGGATTAGAGTGTTTATCCTATAGAAAAATAATTAAATTTCTGTTTTAGTTGATTATTGTTGCAATAACTTTGTTTCCACAATACCTACTGAACAAAATTATTAAACTTTGCTTAAGATCATTAGATCTAGCTTGGGGCTAATTAGATGGTTTGATCTCCTTATAACCCTAGGAATTGTTTTAGTGACTCAATTAGATCTAAACCTTTGGTAAATCAATCCTAGTGACACTCTTACACTATTACAACACAATATTTCTACCTTGGTCAATTTAGAAGAACCAACCTTGCATAAAATACCATGTGCATGCATGCATGATTACCTCTGTGATATGTTTTGAGCAAGTTGTGATCAGATCTATGTTTGTGATTCGTTAGATTGTTCGGAGTGCGCTAAGGAGTGCTATTGTGTAGTGCTGCAGATCAAGGCAAGTTACACCACTTGTTCATAACTTTTGTCCCAGTTTTGGTTCTATGCATGTGATCTTCAAAATTCTGTAGTATGCATGTGTAGGATGTTCTATTAGAATTTTTCCTTAGTATTATTTTGCAAGTGAGATGATTTTGTAGTATGCCATGAGTAGCTCTATACTTAGGATTTACCCTCCTAATAGGCCCCCCTGTTTTTGCTAAGTATTTCTTGCTATGCTAAATATACAAAGTACCATTGGGGGGTTCGAAAGACAAAGAATTTTCTAAGTATAAAGGCTCTCTAGAGCAAACTTTTCTTCTCAAATCCACTTCAAAATAAAACTAAGTTTTCTTCTGGGCGGAATGGTTGTCGGGTCAACGAGTGAGATTTTGGTGGAGGAAGGCCGCCCAGGAATCAAAGAAGTCTTCCATGTTTCAGAATTCAGAAGCTTCCAGTGCAACCACAATACATTATGGGCTCTGTCTTGGCCTAGTACTTAGTGGGAAACCTCACCTGGGTACCAACATTTGGAGGTTCTTGGCACGGTTGGATCCGGAAGGTAGAGGGGCTACTAAGGGAAAGCCTCGCCATGGTCTTGTCTCGAAAAGGACTTGATCGTGGATTGTGGGTAAAGTGCACAAACTCTCGAGAGTATTGCAATCGATCGATCACCGTGTTCACGGTAATGTAACAACAATGAGCGCCTCAAGGATGGAGCCTCAAGGATCTTCCTCTCTTTCTAAACAAAGTTATAAACTCCATGGCGTGAGTAATATCGCCAATGGGTGGGATTTTGGGAACTTGGTGTGTAATATCCAAGTGACACTTGGCATAATATCCAAGTGTTTGGTTGTTTGGACACTTGGTGAGTAATATCCTCGTGCCATTCAATTCTATTTTATCTAAGCAAATGATTACAAAGTAGGAAAAATCTCTTCTCTCTACTTAATAAAACTAGCTTTGAGCAAATGAACTCTACAGCCTAAACTAGCCTTGCATGTAGAGATAGTCTTTTCTCTCCTTGGTGTAATTTGCCAATACATTCAAAGTATTGACCCAACTTGTTGGCTGCATGTTTTATGTGCAGAATCCGAATATTGAAAGGTGCTTAGGGATCGCGAGTCTACACTCGACAAGCCTGGGCGTTGATGGACTCAAGCTACTTTTATGTTTCCGCTGTTATTTGAGCTAGCATAATGCTAAGCAATTTTGTAATAAATTCATACCCTGGATTCTCCGTGTAATAAAGAATTTGTGTTTTACATGATATTTCATCGACTATGAGTGCTAGCTATTGATCCAGGGACTAGCATGTTAATGACAGGGACTTAGGATCCTTATCGATCCGAGGTCACTACAGATGGTATCAGAGCACATCGTTGCTTGTAGGACGTGACCCTAGGATTGGAACCACCTCTAACTTGTGCCTTACATGTTTTTCTACTAAGTTATTTTCCGCACTTCTAGTATCTGCTTTCCTCTACTTGTTTAAGTATCTAACTTTCATTCTTCTAACTCAAAGATGACAAGCTTCCTCTACGACACCGTCGCGGACATCGAGCCCCTTCGCTTTGGTGGATGCCTCATGGACCTACTCATGCGTTTGGACCTTCCTCTCCCAACAATCCAGGGGAGCACAATGAAGAAACTCCACAAGGACGGCTGTTGGGGAGTCAAGGTCATCCAGCCAGGAAAAGAGCGAGGCAAGAACCCGGAGGAAGATATAGCAATCCACATTGTTAGCGATTCCAAGGAGAAGGCCCTTAGCATCAGCTTGCAGCAACTCATTGGTCGCCTATGTGGACGTCATCATGAAGCTCTCCAAGGACACTGCGGAGGCCTCTTTGGAAGACGAGATGAGGAAGGAATTCCCATGGAGTTAACCTTTGAGGAAAGGACTTCTACCAAGCGCCGAAGGACCCAATATCAAGATTTGGAGTGCCACATCCATGACCTTGAAAAGGGTACCTTCCTCGAGATGTTGAAGAACGACGAGCTATGCACCCTCATCAAGGAGAAGGAAGAAATGATCAAGCAGCAGGAGGAGGCAATGAAGCTCCAAGATATAAAATTCCAGGACCAAGAGAAGAAGTTCTGTTAGGGGGTAACCCTGGGGTTGGCCCGATCTTTCACGAATCCCACGAGAAATGAGGGGAACGAGGTGGTCGGGGGATGAAATCGATGAAGGCGATGAAAACCACGAACACACACACACCAAAACACGATACACGCCTACTCCTCACGCCGGTGGCAACCGGTCCAACATAATCCCTAGGATCGGTGTTACGGCTCGCCTCCACGCCAACAACGGGGGATGAGGTGCTTGGTGAGATCTTGACGACTTGGGGGCGAGACACCGAGAACCCAAGGCCTTGTACAACTTGAACGCACTTAAGCAAGATCCAAGAGGTGGGTGGATAATCCGGTGCTCCTTGGTAGGAGCATGAGACCAATAGATATAAGTCCTCAAAGGGTTTCCTTAATATCTATTATTATCCAAGTCTAGGGTTCACAATGGATGGTGGGGGCTATATATAGTCCAGCCACAAAAATGGGGTAGTTTGGGGATAAATAGCTAAATATGGAGAGGGTTACAAGGCGGCCAAATATCACGTAAAGTCTCTGCCTCGGTGGTAGTACTGCCAAGGGCCGGTAGTACTGCCATGCAGTAGTACTGGCCTCGGACCGAGTACCGCTTGTCGCCCGGGCTTGCGCTGGGCCTTCTGGGGGCGTAGCCGGGGCGGTACTGTGAGTCTTGTAGTACCGGATCCAGGGCGGTAGTGCTACTGGTGACAGAGCGCTTGGGCAGCCTGGGACCTTCTGTCACATGGGTAGCGTTACAGTACCGCCAAGCTAGGTACCGGCCGCCAGTCCCAGAGTACTACCGGGCGATGTAGAGCATTTGGTCTCTTCTTCCGTGCTCCTCCGTCTGCGGGTTCTTCTCTCGCACTGATGATGCACAAGGTATGGGTATGAAGTAGAAAGCCATCCAAGGGTGTATTGAATTCACACATGGAGAGGAGCGAGTTCACCTTAGCTTGAAGGAGTTTGGCTCAGGCGCGAGTCATGGGTCCACTTGGGGAGCTTGTGGGGTAGATGTGGAAGCGGTCGAGGATCGGCCGCATCACCTCCCCTTAGGAAAGAGTCGCCTCGACTCTTCAACCGCCTTCCTCTTCTCCATGGTAGGGTGAGAGGTCCTCGACATTGAATGTCGAGCTCACAAGATACTTGGAAGTTGGGATATCGATGACATAAGCGTTGTTGTTGATTCGCTTGAGCACTTTGAATGGTCCATCTCCTCTAGGCTTTAGCTTGAGTCGCGTTCCTTGGGGAAGCGGTCTTTACTTAAGTGTATCCACACAAGGTCGCCTCTTGGAAGATTATCTCTTTCTTATTCTTGTTTAGCCTTGATGCTTGGCGAAGGACTTGTTGCTCGATAGTAGCTCGTGTGTCATCATGGAGTTTCTTCATTGTGTGGGCGCTTGGCAACGCCCATATTGGCACGCTCATGAAGTGGGAGTGGAAGGATATCGAGCGGTGAGAGGCTCGGCCGTCACGACGCATCATGAACGGGCTCCTCATGGTGGTGGCGTGCTTGACGCGTTGTAGGCGAATCCTCGGTGGGATGCATTCCTCCCGCCTTTAAGGTTCTTCTTTATCAACACCCGGAGGAGTGTGCCAAGACTTCGATTGACGACCTCGGTTTGTCCATCGGTTTGAGGATGCGAGGCGGACGAGAAGAGGAGCTTGATGCCGAGCTTGGCCATGAGTGTCTTCCAGAAGTAGCTCATGAATTTTCCGTCGCAATGGAGACGATTGTCCTTGGCACCCCGTAGCCAATTATTATTTCCGAAAACAAATTTGCTACATGTGAAGCATCATCGGTCTTATGGCACGGAATGAAATGTGCCATTTTGGAAAAACGATCCACTACTACAAAAATGGAATCATGACCATGCTTAGATCTAGGCAAGCCTAACACAAAGTCCATGCTAATGTCCGACCAAGGTGCATGAGGAATAGGCAAAGGCATATAAAGACCAAAAGGGTTGGACTTAGACTTAGCTTGGATACATGTAGTGCATCGTTGGACGTGGCGCTCCATGTCGCGCTTCATCTTTGGCCAAAAGTAGTGAGTGGAGAGCATGTCGTATGTCTTGTCACGGCCAAAGTGGCCCATAAGGCCTCCACCATGGGACTCTTGAAGAAGCAAAATTTGGAGAGACGATTTCGGAATGCAAAGCTTGTTTCATTTGAAAAGAAAACCCTTATGCAAATAGAAATCATCAATCCCTTTGTCTACGGAACATTGTGCAAATATTGGTCCAAAGAAAGGTCGGACGCGTACAAAGATTTGATGTCATCAAGACCCAAGACATTGACTTCGAGTCGTGTAAGAAGGCTTGTGTGTTTGCAAGACAAGGCGTCCGCTACCACATTTTCTTAGCCCTTCTTGTATTTGACAATGTAAGGAAAAGACTCCATAAACTCAACCCATTTTGCGTGTCTTTTACTCAAGTTGGCTTGGCCCTTAAGATACTTCAACGACTCATGGTCGGACTGGATGATAAATTCTTTGGGCCAAAGATAGTGTTGCCACACTTGAAGAACTCGAACCAAGGCAAAAAGTTCTTTGTCATAAATGGGATAATTGAGGCGTGCACCATCAAGTTTCTCACTATGGTAAGCAATAGGACGCCCATTTTGCATAAGGACGCCCCCAATGCCAATACCACTAGCGTCACATTCAATCTCAAAAGTTTTTGTGAAATCCGGCAATTCAAGAAGTGGTGCTTCAGTGAGCCTCTTTTTGAGCTCATCAAAAGCCTTTTGTTGTGCTTTTCCCCAAACGAACATGACATTTTTCTTGGTCAACTCGTTGAGGGGGCAAGCAATTGTAGAAAAATCTTTCACAAAGCGACGGTAAAAGACAGCCAACCCATGAAAACTACGAAGTTCACTAACATTTGTTGGGATGGGCCAATCTCGTATGTCCTTGACTTTTGATACATCCACTTCTATGCCATTAGAAGACACAACAAAACCAAGGAAAATCAGCTTGTCTTTTGCAAAAGTGCACTTTGGGAGATTAGCATAAAGCTTTTCATGACGAAGGATTTGAAGGACCTCCTTAACATGAGTAACATGCTCCTCTAGTGACTTGCTATAGACAAGGATGTCATCAAAGTAAACAACTACACTCTTTCCAATGAGAGATTGCAAAATATGGTTCATGAGGCGCATGAAGGTAGATGGGGCATTGGATAAGCCAAAGGGCATAACCAACCATTCATAGAGACCAAGCTTGGTCTTGAAGGCGGTTTTCCACTCATCACCTTCAGCCATGCGAATTTGATGGTAACCACTACGAAGATCAATTTTGGAAAATATAGTGGCTCCACATAACTCGTTAAGCATGTCGTCAAGACGCGGCATAGGATGTCGATAACGCACGGTGATAGCATTGATTGACGGCACCATGCATAACCGCAACGTATCATCCGCTTTTGGGACTAGGATCACGGGACCGCGCTTGGGCTAGTGCTTACTTGGATCAAACCTTTGGAGACGAGTTGGTTGATTTGACGCCGATCTCCTTCTGCCTCTTCCGGTTCAGGCGACACGCCGCGGTTTGGGAGTGGTGCACGGTATGAGGTCGATGCGTGTTCTATTCCACGAAGAGGAGGAAGGCCATGAGGAAGATCTTCGAAAAACATCTTGGAATTCTGCAAAACAGCCATCAAAGAAGGAGGAACATTTGTCAAGTCGTTAGTTCCTTGCGCTTAGTCCCTTGCATACAAGGACATAGTGCAAGATGGATGGGTTGTTCCGCACTTCTCTCATCTCAATTTTGGTGGCAAGAAGAACACTCTTAGTTTTTCCACCGAGTTTGGCTTGTAGCTCTCACTCACTATGGCGTGGTTCTCGCCACCACTCTTCTCACAAGGTGTTTTTACATACCGCCTCGCTAAAGCCTTTGCATTGTCCGCAATTATTTGGCTAGGAGTCATTGGTTGCAACACACAAGTTTTATCAAACCATTTGAAGGTGTAAGTGTTTGAGTGACCATTATACAAAGCACGCTTGTCATATTGCCACGGCCTTCCGAGCAACATATGGCAAACCGTCATTGGGACCACGTCACACTCGACCGTGTCCTTGTAGTGCCCAATGGAGAACGTCACCGAGACGGTGCTTGATCTTGACGGATCCTTGGTCACTTAGCCATTGGATATGGTAGGGTGTTTATGCGGAGTAGGGTGAGGTTGAGTTTCTCACACAATTCGCATTTGCAAGTTTGTGGCAACTCCTCCATCGATGACAACTTTGATGGACTTCCCATTGATGCCAAGACGAGTTTGGAAGATGTTCGAGCGTTGGTCTTCATTTTCATTGGCTTGGGTAGTCAAGACCCTTGTGACCACAAGCGATGGACTTGCGTCATGCTCACACACAAGAAGTTCTTGGTCCTCTTCCAAATGTTGCCTTGCCATGGCTTCCTTGACCCTTGCATCAAAATCTTCTTCACTCAAGTATTCTTCATCGCCGTTGTCATGGATGAACAAAACTTTCTTGTTTCCACATGCATTCGATTTGTGCCCTTTGCCTCCACACTTGTAGAATTCACCGGTGAAAGGTTGATCATCCCTTGTGTGTTTGCCACTTGGGGGATGTTTTCCTTGAGGGAGAGTTGGCTTGAAGGGAAGCTTGGTTGTACTTGAGGAGCTTCCACTTGGAGTTGTTGGAGTAGTGGTTGACGCTTGCTTGAAGGTGAAGTACGTCTTTGGTTTGTTGTACTTGATGTCCTCTTGCACTTGGCGCCTACCTTGATGCGATGTGCACAAGCTCAACCATGTTGTTGTACTTTTGGAACTCGGTGATACGCTTGATGGGATGGTTCAAGCCATTGAGGAAGCGTGCCATTGTTTGTTCATCTCGCTCTTTGATGTTTGCACGGATCATGTTGAGCTCCATTTGTTTGAAGTACTCTTCCACGGTCTTTGTCCCTTGACAAAGCGTTTGAAGCTTGTTGAAGAGGTCACGGTGTAGTTCAAGGAACAAAGCGGATCTCATATGAGCCTTCATGTCTTGCCAAGTTGCAATTGAGGTTTTCTTTCGCTTCATGAGCGAGTTGGACTTGTTCCCACCAAAGGTTGGCATACTCATCAAACTCGAGGGATGCCATGGCCATCATCTTCTCATTGCTATAGTTGTGCATGCGGAAGATCTTGTCGACCTTGAGTTCCCAAGAGAGATATTCCTCGGGCTCATTGGAACCGGTGAACTTTGGCATGGTGAACTTGAGCTTGCCGAAAGTTTCTTCTCCATTGCGGTTCCGGTTGCGTCGGTTGCCATGATTTGGGCGGTCATCATCATCATCATCCGAGCTCTCATGTCTTGCTTGGTGATTGTTGCGTTGCTCTTGCGGTTGTTGAGGTGCCGCGTTTGGTGGTGGAACTTGTTGTTGACAACGAGCTTGGGGAGCTTACTCGTTTTGTTGTCGCGGTTGAGGACGAGGAAGAGGTTGATGGTCCTCACGACGAGCTTGGGGAGCTTGCTCTTGTTCTTGTCGTGGTTGATGCCGAGTAGCATTAGCCTGCGCCATGTGGCGAGGAGGACGTCGAGTCGCGCGTGCAATGGGCTGCTCTTCTTCTTGGTGTATGGGAGGGTCATCATGACCATCATGTTGCCGACGTGGGCGGTCATGTCGATGATGACGCCTTGGAGGGTCTTCGAGTTCTTCTTGTTGACGGTGACCTTGTTCGTCCTCTTCGGATGCTTCACTTGTTGTTGAAGGTACATGTCGACGGCGGTGGCCTTGGTGGTCCATGCGAGGTTGCTCTTGTTGAATCACAAGTGCCCTTGGTTGTGGCCGGTTCGCTTCGCGCCTTTGAGGTCTTGCGGAGAGGTCACCATCGTAGCTTGACGCTATGCATGACGCGGAGATGGTACCGCTTGCGAAGAGCTCATGGAGTGAAGAATGGATCCATCTCGGTGCCTTGAAGCGTGACGGCGAGGTGCACTTGATTCACTTGAGGAGTGCCGAGATGAGCTTGATTCGCGCGAGCGTGTCCTTGCGAGTCCATCAATGATGTGTTGAAGCTTCTCATCCGTTGAGGCGAGTGCACGACCAAGAGCTTCATTTTGATGGCCGAGGTTGTGTTGCATGGCATGCATTTGGCCACGGACTTCTTCGAAGCGGTTGTCGATGTTCTTGAATTCCACACGGGCCTCGCTAAATTGTTCATCTTGGCGCCGCTCGAGAGCTTCACAACGATAGTTGAATTCTCCTCGGACCTTCCAATGGTCCCATCTTGTCATGAATTGGTTATCATCCTCCGGAGGTGGTGGTGGTTGGGATGGCTCTCCATGCCTGTCCATAATGCAAAGCCAAGAAGGGTTGTATATGGAGAGAAAGGGTGTGGAGAGTTAGCCTTTTACCTCACCTTGGAGATTATATCAAACCAATTGCCACACAAATGAGCGAAAAAAAGCGTGCAAAGTGAAATGGCAAGAAACGCACACACCAAAATGCTACAACTCTCAAAGGCTTTTGGTGGAAGGTTAGGAGTGTGGAAAACCAAACGAAACGATCAAAGCAAAAGGTTATTGTCCTAGTGGTAAAGAACCAAAGATCAAAAGCAAAAGGAAACGATCTACAAAAACACGGACAACACACACGTGGAGAAAAACGGGGTTAGCACGACTATGAAAATGAGCACAAAAGGTCCTAACGAAGACTACGCTCGGGTGTCGTGCCAACACAAGGAGAGACCACAACTCGTTTTCCAAAAGAGGGTAAGAAATAGATTTGTGCACTTGCCGCGGAGCGCTCTTTCTTCTCTCTTTCTTGGCTTACAAGCTTGGTATTCTCTTTGTATTGGGAGACTATGTAGCTTTTTCTCTTTTTCTTTTGTTCTCTTTTTTTTTATTCTTTTTCTTTTTTTCTCCCTTGCTATGCTACTATGTTAGCTTTTGTATTTGGCCTCACACTCTCACTTTCTGAAGGCAAGTGCACAATGCTTAGACAAACACAAAATGAGTTGCTCTCATAGGATAGATACACACAAAGGAAGATATGGGTCAAGGTGGTGCAAGTTATACCTTTGGTATTGTTGACGACTTGCAACCGCTGGGGGAATATGTTCGAGTGTCGCGTGTCGCTGAGCGCTGGATGACGTTGATGCGAAGCTTGTGTTAAGATGGCGACAAACACGCCAAACACGAACAAGCTAAAGGGGAAAAGTCAAGAAACGAAACCGAGAAGGCCAAGAAGAAGGAAAACCTTCATATCAAGCGTAGTACCGCTTGGTACAAAGCGGTAGTACCGGACGGCCAGTACCGCTTACGGGCAGAGATTTGACGGTAGTACCGCTTGGAACGGGCGGTAGTACCGCTGGTGAAAGAACACGAACTACAACGAGATCCACTTGACACAAACCTCAGATCCGTGGGAAAACTGACCAAAAGGCTGGCTAGGAACAACAGGGGCTATAGATCGACTACCAAAGCAACAGATCTATGGACCAAAACCACGAAAAACGCACCAAATCCAGAGATCGATCCGAAGGCAAATTGGGGCTCTTTTTGGTGGGATTTTCGATTTTAAGGCGGATAAAAGAAAAAAATGGGGGGAAATTCGTGATCAATCGTGCTCTTGATACCAATATGTTAGGGGGTAACCCTGGGGTTGGCCCGATCTTTCACGAATCCCACGAGAAATGAGGGGAACGAGGTGGTCGGGGGATGAAATCGATGAAGACGATGAAAACCACGAACACACACACACCAAAACACGATACACGCCTACTCCTCACGCCGGTGGCAACCGGTCCAACATAATCCCTAGGATCGGTGTTGGGCGAAGCTCGCTCTCCACGCCAACAACGGGGGATGAGGTGCTTGGTGAGATCTTGACGACTTGGGGGCGAGACACCGAGAACCCAAGGCCTTGTACAACTTGAACGCACTTAAGCAAGATCCAAGAGGTGGGTGGATAATCCGGTGCTCCTTGGTAGGAGCATGAGACCAATAGATATAAGTCCTCAAAGGGTTTCCTTAATATCTATTATTATCCAAGTCTAGGGTTCACAATGGATGGTGGGGCTATATATAGTCCACACAAAAACAGGGTAGTTTGGGGATAAATAGAGAAATATGGAGAGGGTTACAAGGCGTCAACAAATATCACGTAAAGTCTCTGCTCAAGCAGTAGTACCATCAAGGGGCTTCAGAATTTGGCCATGCGGTAGTACCTGCTTGGACCCAGTAGTACCGCTTGTCGCCTGGGCTTGCGCTGGGCCTTTCCTGGGGGCGGTAGCCGGGCGGTAGTATCAGAGTCTGTAGTACCGGATCCAGTGAGGCCGGTGACAGAGAGCGCTTGGCAGCTCGGGACCTTCTGCTGGCGGTAGCGTTTGGTAGTACCGCCAAGCTAGTACCTCGCCAGTCCGTAGTACCAAGCACAGAGAGCATTTGGTCTCTTCTTCGGTGCTCCTCCGTCTCTGGTTCTTCTTCTTCGCACTGATGATGCACAAGGTATGGGTATGAAGTAGCAAGCCATCCAAGGGTGTATTGAAGTCACACATGGAGAGGAGCGAGTTCACCTTAGCTTGAAGGAGTTTGGCTCGGGCGCGAGTCATGGGTCCACTTGGGGAGCTTGTGGGGGTAGATGTAGAAGCGGTCGTAGGACGGGCTGCATCAAGTTCGCTAACCAAGATAAGAGGGTGATAAATAAAAACAAGAGAATTAGGGAACTCAAACAGCAGATCGATGGAGCTGAAGTGCAAACTGAAGGCCTTTGCAAGATAATCAATGACGTGCGTGCTTCCAAGAGGGACTTGGCAAAGCAACTTGAAACCGCGAAGAAGTCAAGTTTAGTGGAGGAGCTACAAAGCGAGAAGGAGGGACTTCATGAGCAGCTGGAAGCCACCACCAAGAAGCTGCAAGATGAGATTAAGAACCTCCAAGAGAAGCTTGAAGCCACCACAAAGGAGATGGAGTTGTACAAGACAACTCTAGAGCAGGAAGGCTACTCGTTCGAAGACGAGGAAGAGGAAGGCGTGGAAGATGTGTAATAGTTGGACACCTTTAATTCTATAGTGGAACATTATCCGTGATTGTAATAAATACCAAGACAAATCTGGTTTAGTTAAACATGGTTGTTTTCTGTCTTGAGCTTTGTTGTTATGTCTGGTGTGCCTTGTGTGCTTGGTGTGTTTTTCATAAGGGTAGGAGTTTGCTACTTAGTCTTTCTGTCTATTTCTTAACTAATCTCTTAAACCCTGATAGGGCAAAGGTGTCCGATCTTTCGATGATGATGTAGCCCGACCTACGGTCGTTACCACATCTTGGTCTCCAACTTACGCCAAGTCGTCATGGACTCCAAAGGTGAATCCGTTCCTCTATGCGAGCCCCCTTCCTACCCTATTGAATGGTATGCTACTTCATACTCCGTCACATATGCATGATAGGTTCACATTGACAAGTACGGAGGCAAGGGAGGAAGCCCGGAGCATCAAGACCGACAAGACGGAGGCTTGGAAGAGGAGGCGGAAGAAGACAGATCGCCAAATGCTCTCTGTCACCAGGTACTCGACCGGCGACTACCGCCTCGACTCAGACTACCGCTACCGCCACCAATGCATTTACGCCAATAGAAGCCAAATACTGCTCCCATGTATTATCGATCTCGACCCAGATTACCTGGTCAACAGATACTGCCCTCGATACCGCCTCTACAGACGGCTCCACCGACGCTTCCAGATGCAAGCGGTACTATCGGTCAGAGCTGACTATCGACCAAACGGTACTACCGGGTCCCAAGTCCCAGATTACCGCTCTGCAAGGCTCACAAGACTAGTTGGGCCATGCCCATGTATCCCCTTTACTTACCTATTCGCCTAGTTTATCCCCAAACTACCCTTGTTTATGTGGTTGGCCTATAAATAGAGCCCCCACCCTCATGTATCCCTTAGGCATAGATGATAGACTAAAGAAAAACCATTGTGGAATCTCTAGTTTTGCCTCATCCCCTTTACCAAGGGACCTACTTTCACCAACCTCGATTAGACTTTGAATCACGATCCATCGTTGAACAAGGCCTTGAGTTCGTGTCTCATCTCCAAGTTGTCAAGACCCTCCCAAGGTGTTCTTCCCTCTCCGATGTGGATTTGAGGGAGCACGCTGACCGATCTTTCCTTGCGAGGATTCTATCGACCGTGGCCGCTCGGGAGCAATCGGCCTTGTATCGTGTGAGTTTTGGCGGTGTTCATCGTGGTTCTTCGCGAGGTGTGTGTTCCTTCCGCTACCTTCTCCTTTCCCTCGCTTTCCCATCGATTTGACCACGAGATCCGTGAAGATCGGCACCCAAGAGGTTAACCCTCCATCATCCGGTATCGCAGCTTTTGTTGCCACGGATTTGTCATTGATTTGGTCTTTTCCCATAAATTCAAAATTCCACCAAAATAGCCCCAATTCATGTTTTGGATCGATCCGTGATTTGAGTGCTTTTGGTATGTTTTGATCCATGGATTACTTGCTAAACTTGTTGATCTACCTTCCTTATGCTCCCATAGCCTAATTCCTTGATTTTCCCGCCGATTTGGTGTTTTTCTTGAAGATTTTCACCAAATCACCCCAAAATCCCGAAACACGCCGATCCGGGATTCTCTGCTCCAAAGGGTACTATCATTAAAATATCCGTACTACCGCTCCAAAATCCGTACTACCGCCCAAAGATGTAAAGAAAAACAGATTCCTAGATTTCAGCCTCTCACCGTTTTGAGCATAACTTTTGCATTCGAACTCGAATTTTGGTGTTCTTTAGCTCGTTTCGAAGAGGAGAAGGAGCTCTACATCATCATCCACGTTGTTCATGCTACCTACTCCATCCAAATTCCGTGAGCAAGGCGGAATCCAACAATAAAGGGTGAAGATCGTCGACGAAAGGTATAAACATTCCGCGACTTCTCCCCACTTGCATTCCTTTGTGAACCCCACTATCTTTGCAAGCAACAAACACCTATTGAGACTAGTTCCTCTTATGATTGCTTGGGATATGCACATTTGATACCTTGTAGAATTCCGAGCAAACATTGTGAGCGCTATCTCATATAGTTATCTTGTATAATTGTTGGCACAAGGAAGAGGCAAGTGAAAAAGAAATAAAAAGAAAAAGAGTGATAAAAAAAGAGATATACGTGTGCCTTATAGAATAGGAAGCGCAAGCTCGATGAACATCATATAGGTGGTACTTATTATGCATATCTTGTAGCCCACCAATTTTATGCAATCGAACTAGCGTCTCTCCTTATACTTGTGTGACACGAGCTTATAGTCTTCGCTAGGTAATCATTTGGTTCTTAGCTCACTTTCTCCGTCGCACAAGTCCCATTTATCCCATCGTGTGTGTTTCCTTGTACATATTTCCTATCTTGTGGATTGACTTGTTTGCTTTGTGATCATTGTGGTTCTTTACTTGCCATTACAACATCTTGATTTTGGATTGGTTCTTGACATGCCATTTTCCATACCTATCCACCATAGGCCTTGTGTATGTGTGTTTTTTTTGTTGGTAGTTGGTTTTGGTGTTCCGTGTGAACTTCAATTTTCTTGGTTTATTGCTCTCAAGTGTGGCCACTTGCACGATACGGTCTTCCAAGGTAAAGTAAGGTTTGACGTTGTATCCCTAACACCCTCTACCACTTCCATATACACCGCTTGGTCTTGTTAAGCATGTCTAGGGACTCCGGGACCAAGGATGATTTCCATGAAGAATCCATGATGAGCCACCATGCATATGTCTCCACAAGCATGGATAACATGATGGAGCACTACACCAACAATGGCTCCACATGCTTGGGTGATATGGAGTACTACAACAACAATGACTCCCCAAGCATGGACGACTTCAAGAACGACAACGCGAAGCTCCTCACGTCAAGACCGACCAAGACGGAGCCTCCACTGAAAAGCGCCAAGGTCCATCATCAAATGGACAAGTTCCAAAGCGACCTCCACAACTTCAAGAAGGACATGGACAACGACTTCGACAAAAATATGAGGATGGTCGCCAAGACTAATGATGCTTTGTGCTCATTAGAAAAACTTACAAGGAAGAGTTCCAAGGTCAAGGGCCATCGTCGTGAGCGTCATATGGATGACCAAGTGCGCCACCTACATCAACCATCGGCAAGGCACGCCAATGACCTTCGTCAACACCATCACAAGGCACCTTCAACTTCTTGTGCCACCACCAAAATGGCACCAAGAGCAAGCCTTCGTCCACGCCATCAAGCTTCAACGACTACGCTTGCATTTGAATACCTCATGAACGAGGAAAATGTAGACGCCTACTTCGCCAAGTTGGATAGCATGAGCCTACCTCCACCACTACTACGAGATGGCCACAAGACGGGCGAGCATGGGATTTTCCCTTTGACCATGGAGGAGAGCAATGATGCCCATCTTATGGGATCCAACCTTGGAGGCGACAAGGTCAAGAATGGTGAGCATGGGATTTTCCCTTCACCAAAGGAGGCGCATGGAGTTGAGGAAACCGAGCCTATCCCCATATGCTTGAGTGATGATGTGGTACCAATCCCATGTGAGTATGAGAGCCACTTAGCCCACTTGAGTGAGAACAAGAGTGAGACGAGTGACTCCACCTTATGTGAGATTGAGTGCTTCCACTTGGAGGGCATGAGCGATACTCCTAGTGAGTTGAGAGTGGTAGTTGATAGGTCAAGTGAGACCATTTCAATTTCTAACAACTTACCCTCTACCTCTAGTGTGTTCTCTTGTGTTATGCTAGGTTCCATGGATGAAGAAGCGCCAAGCCATGAAGCAATGATGCCTCAATGGGAAAAGATGTACATGGTGCACGAAGATGATGCTATGCCATGGCTACATCAAGAAGACGAAGTCGTCCACAAGGTGGCCACTACTTCCACAACACCCACTTCATATGAGAGGTATGAACAAGGTAACAATAAGGGTGTTGATGATGCCATGATCCCACTAGTGGACATGATGAATTGTGAGGATATGCATGCTATGGATGATACTTGTGACATTACATATGCTTCATCCACTTTCCCATGTGATGATTTTCCTTGCATAATATTGATCATGTGGAATTGTTTGATTATGTATATCATTGCCATAAACATGCCATGCTATGCATCTTGTGTGTATCCTCCAATTGCTATGGACATGCCTTGTCATGCTAGTCATTCAATTTCTCCTGCTGTTTGTGATAAGATGAATACTTGCTATTTCACTTGTTTTGCTTGCAACAATATTGATCATATGCTATAATGAGATGGCCCCATAGCTTTCTCAATTTTGGAGATTTTGATGATTGCCATGATAAGCATGTTCCCCACTTGCATACTCACCATGCATCTATTTCATACTTGAATGACATTAATGGTGATGTGCACAAGAAGAGATACGCCATGATGGATGATGTATCTCTACCATGCACACACGCTCTTCCTTTTACATATGATGTGTGTAGGTACCAGACGAGAATGTCAACCTCTGCTGAGCACGAGTTCACAAAAGAGCTCTAGAGAGCATCCCACAAGTGAGTTCAAGATCGAACCCAGCTCGATACCTTTTGCATGCTTTGCATCTTTCATGTTGGCAAATTGCTCTTTCCTATCGCTTGATTGCAAGCATGTTAATGGTATTATCTCCTTGTGACATTCATGTTTCTTCGCTTTTAGACAATGATGATTTATGTGTTGCAACAAAAATGTTGAACATTTTCTCTTCCCGATGTTTTGGGTGCAACCACAATTCCATTAAGAGCATGTATTGTCATGAGAGCTTCCAAGAATCTCATCTTGTTGTTGCAACAAACATAAGGACCACTTGCTCTTCAATTTGGTTTGTTTGCAAACACGTTACTTTGGCTTCCGCTTGGGATACTCATATTCCCATGATACTTGCTATCGATGATTTGTGCGTGACATCCAATATGTTGAACAATTTCTCTTTCCAATGGTTGGTTTGCACACATAATGATGTTTCTTTGGACATTCTTCCTTTTGTGTTTTTCCCAAATTCTCTAAGCTTTGCATCAAATATGTTGATAAAATTTCTATTCGATTGCTTTGAGTGCCACAATAAGATGTTATATGGAGTTTTTGAGTTCCCACATTAGGATGATTTTGCAACGACTTCCATGCACTTTGACCTTGCATATGCATCCCGTTTTCTATACTTGAGTTGTGCTAATCGTGTTGTGAACAAGAATGGACATGCCACAAATGACATGCTCCTCTATCACACACAAACATATGTTGCTTGGTCTTTGTTGTATGAAGGTACAAATGCATACACGTCAACCTCTCCCAACCATGTGTTGACAAGAAGAACCGAAGAGAGATACCTATGGCTACCCTTCATCGAGCTATCTCTAAAAGCTAAGGTGACTTCCTTCTACTTGAGGACTCATGCTATAATCTTCATGAATTGGCTACGCTTTGAGTGTTGCTTTGATTTTGTTGTGAGCTTTGTAGGATTCAAGGAAGGTGAAGGAACATTGAAGTGTTGTCAAGTCAATCTTCCCGAGGACGACTATATGGTGAACCCCAGGATCAGGAAGGTCTCTCGACCTCTTCTACTCTGTGAAGAGCATGTAGAGTCGAGGACGACTCTTTTTGAAGGGGGGAGTCGATGTAGCCTGACCTACGGTCGCTACCACATCTTGGTCTCCAACTTACGCCAAGTCATGGACTCCAAAGGTGAACTGCCTCTATGCGAGCCCCTTCTACCCTATTGAATGGTATGCTACTCCGTCACATATGCATGATAGGTTCACATTGACAAGCACGGAGGCAAGGAGGAAGTCTTGAGCATCAAGCCCGACAAGACGGAGGCTTGAAGAGGAGGCGAAGAAGACAGATCGCCAATGCTCTTCGCCAGCACATCGACTGGCGACGGTATTATCGACCGGGCGATCGGATTACCGCCTCGACCACTATCACCGCCACCGCCACCAATGCATTTGACGCCAATAGAAGCCAACACTGCCTCCCATGTACTACCGGATCTCGACCTGATTACGGTCACTACTGCCTCGATACCGGCCACAGACGGCCACCGACGCCCAGACTGCAGCGGTACTACTGGTCGAGCCAAGACTATCGACCAAGCGGTACTACTGTCCCAAGTCCCAGATTACTGCCTCTGAAAGGCTCACACTAGTTGGGCCACAGCCCATGTATCCCCCTTTACTTACCTATTCGCCTAGTTTATCCCCAAACTACCCTTGTTTATGTGGTTGGCCTATAAATAGATCCCCCACCCCTCATGTATCCCTTAGGCATAGATGATAGACTAAAGAAAAAACCCATTGTGGAATCTCTAGTTTTGCCTCATCGCCTTTACCAAGGGGACCTACTATCGTCACCAACCTCGATTAGACTTTGCCTCACGATCCATCGTTGAACAAGGCCTTGGAGTTCGTGTCTCATCTCCAAGTTGTCAAGACCCTCCCAAGGTGTTCTTCCCTCCGATGTGGATTTGAGGGAGCACGCTGACCGATCTTTCCTTGCGAGGATTCTATCGACCGGTGGCCGCTCGGGAGCAATCGCCTTGTATCGTGAGTTTTGGCGTGTTCATCGTGTTCTTCGCGAGGTGTGTGTTCGCTTACTTCTCCCTTTCCCCTCGCTTTCCCATCGATTTGACCACGAGATCCGTGAAGATCGGGCACCCAAGAGGTTAACCCCTCCATCATCTGGTATCAGCAGCTTTTGGTTGCCACGGATTTGTCATCGATTTGGTCTTTTCCCCATAAATTCGAAAATTCCACCAAAAATAGCCCCAATTCGTGTTTTGGATCGATCTGTGATTTGAGTGTGTTTTCGTAGGTTTTGATCCGTGGATTACTTGCTAAACTTGTTGATCTACCTTCCTTTGCGTTCCCATAGCCTAATTCCTTGATTTTCCCCGTCGATTTGGTGTTTTTCTTGAAGATTTTCCGCCCAAATCGCCCCAAAATCGCGAAAACACATCAGATCTGGGATTCTCTGTCTCCAGTGGTACTACCGCTCAAAATATCCGGTACTACCGCTCACCGGTACTACCGCTCCAAAAATCCGGTACTACCGCCCACTACAGAAAGAAAAAACAGATTCCTAGATTTCAGCCTCTCACCGTTTTGAGCATAACTTTTGCATTCGAACTCGGATTTTGGTGTTCTTTAGCTCGTTTCGAAGAGGAGAAGGAGCTCTACATAATCATCCACGTTGTTCATGCTATCTACTCCATACAAATTCCGTGAGCAAGGCGGAATCCAACAATAAAGGGTGAAGATCGTCGACGAAAGGTATAAACATTCCGCGACTTCTCCCCACTTGCATTCCTTTGTGAACCCCACTATATTTGCAAGCAACAAACACCTATTGAGACTAGTTCCTCTTATGATTGCTTGGGATATGCACATTTGATACCTTGTAGAATTCCGAGCAAACATTGTGAGCGCTATCTCATATAGTTATCTTGTATAATTGTTGGCACAAGGAAGAGGCAAGTGAAAAAGAAATAAAAAGAAAAAGAGTGATAAAAAAAGAGATATACGTGTGCCTTATAGAATAGGAAGCGCAAGCTCGATGAACATCATATAGGTGGTACTTATTATGCATATCTTGTAGCCCACCAATTTTATGCAATCGAACTAGCGTCTCTCCTTGTTCTTGTGTGACACGAGCTTATAGTCTTCGCTAGGTAATCATTTGGTTCTTAGCTCACTTTCTCCGTCGCACAAGTCCCATTTATCCCATCGTGTGTGTTTCCTTGTACATATTTCCTATCTTGTGGATTGACTTGTTTGCTTCGTGATCATTGTGGTTCTTTACTTGCCATTACAACATCTTGATTTTGGATTGGGTTTGACATGCCATTTTCCATACCTATCCACCATAGGCCTTGTGTGTGTTTTTTTTTGTTGGTAGTTGGTTTTGGTGTTCCGCGTGAACTTCACTTTGCTTGGTTTATTGCTCTCAAGTGTGGCCACTTGCACGCTTCCAAGGTAAAGTAAGGTTTGACATTGTATCCCTAACACCCTCTACCACTTCCATATACACCGCTTGGTCTTGTGAAGCATGTCTAGGGACTCCGGGACCAAGGATGATTTCCATGAAGAATCCATGATGAGCCACCATGCATATGTCTCCACAAGCATGGATAACATGATGGAGCACTACACCAACAATGGCTCCACATGCTTGGGTGATATGGAGTACAACAACAACAATGACTCCCCAAGCATGGACGACTTCAAGAACGACAACGCGAAGCTCCTCACGTCGCACCGACCAAGACGGAGCCTCCAACTCGAGTGCGCCAAGGTCCATCATCAAATGGACAAGTTCCAAAGCGACCTCCACAACTTCAAGAAGGACATGGACAACGACTTCGACAAAAATATGAGGATGGTCGCCAAGACTAATGATGCTTTGCGCTCATTAGAAAAACTTACAAGGAAGAGTTCCAAGGTCAAGGGCCATCGTCGTGAGCGTCATATGGATGACCAAGTGCGCCACCTACATCAACCATCGGCAAGGCACGCCAATGACCTTCGTCGACACCATCACAAGGCACCTTCAACTTCTTGTGCCACCACCAAAATGGCACCAAGAGCAAGCCTTCGTCCACGCCATCAAGCTTCAACGACTACGCTTGCATTTGAATACCTCATGAACGAGGAAAATGTAGACGCCTACTTCGCCAAGTTGGATAGCATGAGCCTACCTCCACCACTACTACGAGATGGCCACAAGACAGGCGAGCATGGGATTTTCCCTTCGACCATGGAGGAGAGCAATGATGCCCATCTTATGGCATCCAACCTTGGAGGCGACAAGGTCAAGAATGGTGAGCATGGGATTTTCCCTTCACCAAAGGAGGCGCATGGAGTTGAGGAAACCGAGTCTATCCCCATATGCTTGAGTGATGATGTGGTACCAATCCCATGTGAGTATGAGAGACACTTAGCCCACTTGAGTGAGAACAAGAGTGAAACGAGTGACTCCACCTTATGTGAGATTGAGTGCTTCCACTTGGAGGGCATGAGCGATACTCCTAGTGAGTTGAGAGTGGTAGTTGATAGGTCAAGTGAGACCATTTCGATTTCTAACAACTTACCCTCTACCTCTAGTGTGTTCTCTTGTGTTATGCTAGGTTCCATGGATGAAGAAGCGCCAAGCCATGAAGCAATGATGCCTCAATGGGAAAAGATGTACATGGTGCACGAAGATGATGCTATGCCATGGCTACATCAAGAAGACGAAGTCGTCCACAAGGTGGCCACTACTTCCACAACACCCACTTCATATGAGAGGTATGAACAAGGTAACAATAAGGGTGTTGATGATGCCATGATCCCACTAGTGGACATGATGAATTGTGAGGATATGCATGCTATGGATGATACTTGTGACATTACATATGCTTCATCCACTTTCCCATGTGATGATTTTCCTTTGCATAATATTGATCATGTGGAATTGTTTGATTGCGATATCATTGCCATAAACATGCCATGCTATGCATCTTGTGTGTATCCTCCAATTGCTTCGGACTTGCCTTGTCATTCTAGTCATTCAATTTCTCCCGTTGCTTGCAATAAGATGAATGCTTGCTATTTCACTAGTATTGCTTGCAACAATATTGATTATATGCATTCTAATGAGATGGCCCCTATAGCTTTATCAATTTTTGGAGATTTTGATGATTGCCATGATAAGCACGTTCCCCACTTGCATACTCACCATGCATCTATTTCATACTTGAATGACATTAATGGTGATGTGCACAAGAAGAGATACGCCATGATGGATGATGTGTATCTCTACCATGCACACACGTTCTTCCTTTTACATATGCTGTGTGTAGGTACTAAGACGAGAATGTCAACCTCTGCTGAGCACGAGTTGACAAAAGGAGCTCTAGAGAGCATCCCACAAGTGAGTTCAAGATCGAACCCAGCTCTGATACCTTTTGCATGCTTTGCATCTTTCATGTTGGCAAATTGCTCTTTCCTATGGTTTGATTGCAAGCATGTTAATGGTATTATCTCCCTTATGACATTCATGTTTCTTCGCTTAGACAATGATGATTTGTGTGTTGCAACAAAAATGTTGAACATTTTCTCTTCCCGATGTTTTGGGTGCAACCACAATTCCATTAAGAGCATGTATTGTCATGAGAGCTTCCAAGAATCTCATCTTGTTGTTGCAACAAACATAAGGACCACTTGCTCTTCAATTTGGTTTGTTTGCAAACACGTTACTTTGGCTTCCGCTTGGGATACTCATATTCCCATGATACTTGCTATCGTTGATTTGTGTGTGACATCCAATATGTTGAACAATTTCTCTTTCCAATGGTTGGTTTGCACACATAATGATGTTTCTTTGGACATTCTTCCTTTTGTGTTTTTGCCAAATTCTCCAAGCTTTGCATCAAATATGTTGATAAAATTTCTATTCGATTGCTTTGAGTGCCACAATAAGATGTTATATGGAGTTTTTGAGTTCCCACATTTGGATGATTTTGCAATGACTTCCATGCACTCTGACCTTGCATATGCATCCCGTTTGCTATACTTGAGTTGTGCTAATCGTGTGGTGAACAAGAATGGACATGCCACAAATGACATGCTCCTCTATCACACACAAACATATGTTGCTTGGTCTTTGTTGTATGAAGGTACAAATGCATACACGTCAACCTCTCCCAACCATGTGTTGACAAGAAGAACCGAAGAGAGTTACCTATGGCTACCCTTCATCGAGCTATCTCTACAAGTTAAGGTGACTTCCTTCTACTTGAGGACTCATGCTATAATCTTCATGAATTGGATACGCTTTGAGTGTTGCTTTGCTTTTGTTGTGAGCTTTGTAGGATTCAAGGAAGGTGAAGGAACATTGAAGTGTTGTCAAGTCAATCTTCCCGAGGACGACTATATGGTGAACCCCAGGATCAAGAAGGTCTCTCGACCTCTTCTACTCTGTGATGAGCATGTAGAGTCGAGGACGACTCTTTTTGAAGGGGGAGTCGATGTAGCACCCATGGTCGCTACTACATCTTGGTCTCCAACTTACGCCAAGTCGCCATGGACTCCAAAGGTGAATCCGTGCCTCTATGCGAGCCCCTTCCTACCCTATTGAATGGTATGCTACTTCATACTCGGTCACATATGCATGATAGGTTCACATTGACAAGCACGGAGGCAAGGAGGAAGTCTTGAGCATCAAGCCCGACAAGACGGAGGCTTGAAGAGGAGGTGGAAGAAGAGATCGCCAAATGCTCTTCGTCAGCTTACTGGCGACTGATTACCGCCGGCCAAGACTATCACACCAACAAACGACGCCAACAGGCCAACATACTGCTCCCATGTACTATCGATCTCGACCCAGATACTGGTCACGCAGATTACTGCGTCTCGATACCGCCACACAGACGGCTCCCACCGACGCCCAGACTGCAGATTACTCGGTCCCAGAGCTGCAAGGGACTGAAGCGGTACTACCGTCAAGTCCCAGATTACCGCTCCGGAAAGGTTCATACAAGACTAGTTAGGCCACACCCATGTATCCCCTTTACTTACCTATTCGCCTAGTTTATCCCCAAACTACCCTTGTTTATGTGGTTGGCCTATAAATAGAGCCCCACCCCTCATGTATCCCTTAGGCATAGATGATAGACTAAAGAAAAACCCATTGTGGAATCTCTAGTTTTGCCTCATCCCTTTACCAAGGGGACCTACTATTGTCACCAACCTCGATTAGACTTTGCATCACGATCCATCGTTGAACAAGGCCCGAGTTCGGTCTCATCTCCAAGTTGTCAAGACCTCCCCAAGGTGTTCTTCCCTCCGATGTGGATTTGAGGGAGCACGCTGACCGATCTTTCCTTGCGAGGATTCTATCGACCGTGGCCGCTCGGGAGCAATCGGCCTTGTATCGTGTGAGTTTTGCGGTGTTCATCGTGTTCTTCGCGAGGTGTGTGTTCGCTCGCCACCCTTTCCCCTCGCTTTCCCATCGATTTGACTATGAGATCCGTGAAGATCGGGCACCCAAGAGGTTAACCCCTCCATCATCTGGTATCAGCAGCTTTTGGTTGCCACGGATTTGTTATCGATTTGGTCTTTTCCCCATAAATTCGAAAATTCCACCAAAATAGCCCCAATTCGTGTTTTGGATCGATCCGTGATTTGAGTGTGTTTTCGAGGTTTTGATCCGTGATTACTTGCTAAACTTGTTGATCTACCTTCCTTATGCTCCCATAGCCTAATTCCTTGATTTTCCCCGTCGATTTGGTGTTTTTCTTGAAGATTTTCCGCCCAAATCGCCCCAAAATCGCGAAAACACGTCAGATCTGGGATTCTCTGTCTCCAGTGGTACTACCGCTCAAAATATCTGTACTACGCCACCGGTACTACCGCTCCAAAAATCCGGTACTACCGCCCACTACAGAAAGAAAAAACAGATTCCTAGATTTCAGCCTCTCACCGTTTTGAGCATAACTTTTGCATTCGAACTCGGATTTTGGTGTTCTTTAGCTCGTTTCGAAGAGGAGAAGGAGCTCTACATCATCATCCACGTTGTTCATGCTATCTACTCCATACAAATTGATGTGGACATCCCTACTATTGATACAACCGTTGTACCTACAGCAACACACATACAAGGACCCATCACAAGATCTCGTGCCAAACAACTGAACTATCAGGTACTTTCGTTTCTTGGAACTATTCCTTACATACATAAGAATATGATGCTGCCTAAATCAGATATGTTTCTTACTCTTAGGAATGATGGACCAAGCATGGATGAGAGGGACAAGCATTGGAGCATGGCCATGCATGGTGGTGGCAGCAAGCATGTGATGATCCAAGAGAAGGCCACGGATGAAGATTTCAGAACTTTGAGGCCACCATAATGAAGAAAGAAGGCTTGGACGAAATATTCAAGATCAATACTTTACGAATTCGTCCATAGAATAATATGGTGTCATGACACCTTTATTTTGGGCCAGCCCATGTAATTTTCGCAGATTTTAATTAGCCACTTTTAGAGTCCAGATTTGAGGGGAAAAGGACTTTAGGGTTGGATTCGCCACCACTTCCATGGCTGGCCGAAACCCCACCTTTTCGCCTCTTAAATATGCCCCATAGCCGAACCTTTAGACTCGGATTTTGTTTAGACATTGTTAGCCATAGTCGCAACTTCGCCAAGGCTCGAGCGTCGCAGAGGCCTCTTTGTACTGCACCTATTCAGATCCCACCTCTTTCAATAAAGCTTTCCTCTTAATCCGCAATATCTTGATTGCAATATTGGTTCTTACTTGTTCTCGATTTCGTAGGAATTAAGACCTCACGGTCAGCCGATCGTGTTCACGCAGGATCGGTAACCTCCGTGAGATTGGCCTAGCGATTGCATTGGCGCCGTGCTCGCACGCAGTAGTCGGATCGCTGCCCAAACTCCACCAAATCGATTATCGCCATCTCATCGAAAGATCTACACCTTGCCCTATCAAGTGGTATCGATTTCGTTGCTCGTGAGATTTTACTGCTTTCATAGATTAGATCTGTTTTTACCTATAACCCACGAAAAAGCCAAAAACACAGTTATAGTTTAGATCCATCCCATAACCAATCTACGCCTCGCATTATCTTTTCAGTTTTTGCATTGTTGAATTTGTGTCTACATCGTCGCGTCGAGTTGCTGGTCTTAGTGTCTCGTCCCTTAGAGTTTCGAGTTCTGATCATAATAGTCACCGCCACACTCGCCGATCACCGCCACCATATTCCGCCGCCATATACCCTGCCACCATAAACCCTAATACTCCGCCACCGCCTTCCTACCGCGACACCGATCCGATCAGTTTTCCTGCCGCGGTACGAGTCCGAGTAGAGTTACTGTTTCCCAGTTATTTCTTTTGACTTTCCTTCCTTGTTGTTTCCGTGTTCGCTAAGAGTCCTACGTAAGTCCGTAACGAGAGCAAAAAAAGTCCGGATCCGCCTCAAAATTTTTTCTCGCTATACTACTTTTCACCCCGGGATCACTTTTCTCCATCTACCGCTTTAGCAATAATTTTTCGTCAAGGCTTCCGAGCAAAATAAAAATTTCAAAAAATTTTGGGGCTAACCTATTTTTAGACCCCAGAGATCAATTCTAGACACTCGCCATCATAGTGAATTCATGGACTCCAAAGGTGAATTCAAGTCGCCATGGACTCCAAAGGTGAATTGCTCCTCATGCAGCCCCTTCCTACCCTATTGAATGGTATGCTACTTCATACCCGTCACATATGCATGATAGGTTCACATTGACTAGCACGGAGGCAAGGAGGAAGTTAACATCAATCCCGACAAGACGGAGGCTTGAAGAGGAGGCGAAGAAGACAGATCGCTAAATGCTCTCCGTCGCCACAGAGTATCGACCGGCGACGGTACTACCGCTCGACTCAAGACTATCGCTACCGCCACCAATGCATTTACGCCAATAGAAGCCAAATACTCTGCCTCCTTGGCAGTATTAACGGATTCGACCCAGATTACGGTCAATGCACTATTACCCTCGACACCGCCACAGACGGCTCCAATGACGCCCAGATCAAGTAAGCTACTACGGCCCCGAGCTAAGACTATCGACAGCGGTACTACCGTCCCAAGTCCCAGATTACCTGGCCTCGGTTCATAAGACTAGTTGGGCCACACCATGTATCCCCTTTACTTACCTATTCGCCTAGTTTATCCCCAAACTACCCTTGTTTATGTGGTTGGCCTATAAACAGAGCCCCACCCCTCATGTATCCCTTAGGCATAGATGATAGACTAAAGAAAAACCCCATTGTGGAATCTCTAGTTTTGCCTCATCCCTTTACCAAGGGGACCGACTATTGTCACCAACCTCGATTGACTTTGCATCACGACGATCGCTGAACAAGGCCCCGGAGTTCTGTCTCGCTCCAAGTTGTCAAGACCTCCCAAGGTGTTCTTCCTCTCCGATGTGGATTTCGTGGAGCACGTTGACCGATCTTTCATTGCGAGGATTCTATCGACCGTGGCTGCTCGGGAGCAATCGGCCTTGTATCGTGTGAGTTTTGCGGTGTTCATCATGTTCTTCGCGAGGTGTGTGTTCGCCGCCACCTTCTCCTTTCCCTCGCTTCCCATCGATTTGAGCATAAGATCCGCGGAAGATCGCACCCAAGAGGTTAACCCTCCATCGATGAGATGATGATAATCGATTTGGTGGAGTTCGGCTTGACGATCCGACTACACGTATGCGAGCACGAGCGCCAATGCAATCGCTAGGCCAATCTCCTCGAGGTTACCGATCCTCAAGGAACACGATCACCGACCAATGAGGGTCTTAATTCCGCTGAAATCGAGAACAAGTAAGAACCAATATTGCAATCAAGATATTATGGATTAAGAGGAAAGCTTTATTGAAAAGGTGGATCCTCAGATAGGTGCGAAGTACAAGAGGCCTCTCGCAACGCCGAGCCTTCGCGGTTGCACGATGGCTAACTTAATGTCTAAACAAAATCCGAGTCTAGGGGTCGGCTATGGGGAGTATTTAATGGCGAAGGGGGTTTCGCCAGCCATGAAGTGGTGGTCAATCCAACCCTTGAAGTCCTTTTCCTCAAATACGGACTCTAAAAAGTGGCTAATTAAAACTCGTGAAAATTACATGGCCTGCCCAAAGTAAAAGGTGTCGCAGCACCATATTAAGCTATGGACGAATTCGTGAAGTATTGATCTTGAATATTTCGTCCAAGCCTTCTTTCTTCACTATGGTGTCCTCAAAGTTCTGAAATCTTCATTCGTGGCCTTCTCTTGGATCATCACACGCTTGCTGCCATCTCCATGCATGGCCATGCTCCAATGCTTATCCCTCTCATCCATGCTTGATCCATCATTCCTAAGAGTAAGAAATACATCCGATTTAGGCAAAGATCATATTCTCATTTATGTGAGGAATAGTTCCAAGAAACGAAAGTACCTGATAGTTAAGTTGTTTGGCACGATATCTTGTGATGGGTCCTTGTATGTGTGTAGTTGTAGGTCCAACGGTTGTATCAATAGAAGGGATGTCCACATCAAACCCCACAGATGCCGCCCAGACGCATGTAACTCCAAATCCCTCCCCAAATAGCACAACTTTTGGCCACTCGTAACCAAATGATCCAACCGCCACTCGTAACATGCAAAACAACAACAAGAACCCGCCACCACCACCACCTTCGCCACCACCTCAACAGATCGCTTGACTCAGCTTTTGAGGTCAACCCGCCTACCTTCACTAGCAAAGATCGAACCAATCATCGCCGATGACCGGGTCACAGACGATCAACAAGAAGCTAGACACCGCTCAAGCTATCGGAGCCGACAGGTACGCATACGAACACCAGCTTGAAGGACCTGCTGCAGAATGGTGGGATAACTACCAAGTCACCCACCCGGACATTGATGCTATCACTTGGGATCAGTTTGAGTTAGCTTTTCGCACTCATCATGTGGCTGCTGGTGTCATGACTCTGAAGAGGCGCGAGTTTCGCGACCTACACCAGCTGCACCGTTCTGTCACCGAGTATGGTGAGCTTTTCAACAAGCTAGCCCGTTATGCACCCGATGATGTTTCCACTGATGCCAAGAGACAGGAGGAATTCTTAAGGGGACTCAATGATGAGATATCTATTCAGCTTGTGGCTCAGAAATTTGACAACTTTCAGGAACTTCTGGACAGAGCCATTGTGGTTGAATCCAAAAGGAAGAGCATAGAAAACCGCAAGAGGAAGTCTAACCCTCACAAACACTCTGTTCCATACCAGAAGCAGCGCAATTCCTCACCACCACCTTATAACATAATGGCCACAACCATAACGGTCATAACCATGGTGGCCACAAACACAATGGGCATAAAAACCGCAATGGGAATGGCAACAATGGGAAGAATCTCAGTGAGGTGACATGCTTTAAGTGCAACAGGACGGGGCACTATGCAACCTCTTGCCCCGATGATGGAGGGGTTAACCTATTGGGTGCCCGATCTTCACGGATCTCGTGGTCAAAACGATGGGAAAGCGAGGGGAAAGGGAGAAGGTAGCGGAAGCGAACACACACCTCGAGAAGAACACGATGAACACACGCAAAACTCACACGATAAAAGGCCGATTGCTCCCGAACGGCGGCCACCGGTCCGATAGAATCCTCGCAAGGAAAGATCGGTCAACGTGCTCCCTCAAATCCACATCGGAGAGGGAATGATGGAGGGTTAACCTCTTGGGTGCCCGATCTTCACGGATCTCGTGGTCAAATCGATGGGAAAGCGAGGAAAGGGAGAAGGTAGAGCGAACACACACCTCGCAAGTACACGATGAACACACGAAAACTCACACGATACAAGGCCGATTGCTTTAACGGCGGCCACCGTCCGATAGAATCCTCGCAAGGAAAGATCGGTCAACGTGTTCTCAAATCCACATCGGAGAGGGAAGAACACCTTGGGGAGGGTCTTGACAACTTGGAGATGGGACATCGAACTCCAAGGCCTTGTTTAACGATGGATGCGTGATGCAAAGTCCAATCGAGGTTGGTGACGATAGTCGGTCCCCTTAGTAAAGGGGATGAGGCAAAACTAGAGATTCCACAATGGGGTCAGTTTTTAGTGTATCAACTATGCCTAAGGGATACATGAGGGTGGGGCTCTATTTATAGGCCACCACTAAACAAGGGTAGTTTGGGATAAACTAGGCGAATAGGTAAGTAAAGGGGAATACATGGGTCAGGCTCAACTGGAAGGCCACAAGACATGACCGTAAAAATTTCTACTTAGACCTGTAGTACCGGTCATCACCTAGCATTCGCCTAGGCACCGGTACAGCAATACGTACCGAACG